>CM031238.1:25944198-26403097 GCA_018340775.1 Taxus wallichiana var. yunnanensis
TTCCCATTTGGTCTGTGAAGGCTGTCTTGAACTCGGTTCTTCCTTCACCATAATCTGATTGAGCCGAGTAGCCATCAAGTAGTGAAACCTCTCGAGCCAGCCACAACTTGCAAGATTTGCTCCATGGAAGGGAGTGGGTAATGGTCCTTGAGAGATGCTCTATTTAAGTCTCTGAAATCAACACACAATCTGATCTCTCCACTCTTCTTTCTGACTGGAACCAAGTTGGCAACCCAACTAGAATGCTTGATTGGGAATATGATTCTTGACTCAATCATCTTGTCCAATTCTTTCCTCATGAGAGGCTCCATGTGTGGATTGACTGGTCTTTGTTTCTACCTGATAGGCTTAGTATTTGGATCCAATTCAATGGTATGCTGAGCTAAGTTGGGATTGAAACCTTTCAAATCTTCATAGCTCCATGCAAACACATCAGGGAACTCTTGACACAACTGTACGAACTCATACCTTTCTTGATCAGTTGTCATCTTTCCAATTTGCAATGGTTTGTTCTCTTCTACCAAGATGGATACTGAATCCTCTCTCTTGACCTGAATGTTTGCTTTCTCCTTTCTAAACTGATCATTGGGATTAAAAATGGACTCCAAAGTGATAAGTCCCTTGGGCAGCTTGTTAGTTCTCACTGCATACCACTTGGTCACCATATCGCTGTTCCAATTTTTCTTGATTCTTAGCCGAGAACTCACTTTTCTCAAGCAAGAAATGGATGATTTGCTGGTCATTCTCAAACACTTGCCAACCGACATTGTTATCCGGCACCAAGGCCTCACAATCACGTGGATGTTTGGTGTACCTTGTCTTTTTGAATGCTTTCCACAATGTCAAAGGCTGCCCCATCACTGCAAGCCTCACAAGAGCTTGATTCTCTTTCCTAGAATGGATTTGATGCCAAAACCCTCAAAATCTTCCATGAGGTCCCACACCCTGTTCTTGTAGCACCTGAGTAGATCATTCTTGGCAGCATGTTGTCCCTTGACCTGATTTACAATCAATTCACTGTCACCAAAGACTTGCAAGTTCTTTATTTTCTTCTTGATTGCCCAATGCATCCCTTGCACCAAGGCTTCATATTCAACAGTGTTATTGGAGCATGCAAACTGAAATCTAAAAGCTGAATAGTACTTTACTCCTTGAGGTGAAACAAGCATGGCTCCACCTCCTGCACCTTGTCTACTTCTTGATCCATCAAAAAACAGCTGCCATACCTCATTGTCATCCTTGTGGTTTGGCTTGGTGATGCTAGGAATAGGCTGATTTTCTTCATGTATACAATAGACCCCTAGCTCAGATTCTTCTACTTCTTGATAAGGATCAAAAGCATGTACCTTGTTTTCCCATTCATCAAGAGTTAGATCCGGATGCTCCCAACCTTGGTGTCAGCTTCATCGGTGCTTGGGTGGTCTTCTTGATCAAATGCTGAACAATTGGCGTTGATCTGACTTGGAGTGTAAGGCTCAATGTGGAAGTTTGCAATAGGTTCAGACCTGATTGTAGCCTTAGTTCCATACCTCATTCTCAACATGTGTGACCAATCAGCAGACAAATATCCCCCAATCTTGGCTGTGAAGTCCCTTGACAAGCATAGGGCAAAGAGTGGTGGAAGGTCTATGACTGATACATCTTGTAAAACAACAACATTTGGACATGCATGCAAGGTAAGACTCAAGTTTCTAATCACCCCAACTATTGTTACTGACTGTCCCATCCAGCTGCACTACCCCTTTGGATATGGTTTCATACTGGAGCCCTAGCTGATCAGCTATTTGTTTAGGCATCACTGAGCTACTTGCCCTAATCTATCATGCAATTGTGCACTAACTGATTTCCAATGATTAATGAAACATAGAAAGGAGGGGGCTTCAACATTTTACCTTGTTGTCCTCCATGATTTCCCTCAGGCTGGGCAGCATTTGTGAGCACTTTCTCTTGCATCTGAACTTGCTGATTCGAAGTTGGCCAGTCCTTCATGGCAGCTTGTAACAAGTCTCTTTGGCCTGGGATAGATAGGGATTCCCACATTGATATATTAACATTTGTCTTCTTCATCTGATCAATGATACTGAATGGTGATGAAGGATCTCTTTGTTGTCCCTTTGCTTGTACATTCACTCCTTGCACGTGGGCAGCAATAACTGGTATTTGAGTTGGTCTAGGAGCTGTTCTTGGCTGCCCTTGTGCATTTGAAATTGGATTTTGCTTGCCAACCATTTGTGGAGCCATGGAAGGTTGTGGATTGTTGAGCTAATGGCTGTTCTTCACCCAAATTCCTTCTTTTTGACCTTGTGTTGGCTGCAACACCTTGAGAGACCATTTGATTCATGCCACAAAAATCCTCTGCTTGCCAATTTACCAATGTGGTGTCATTTGGGGCTGATTGTTGTTGGAATGTTTCTTGTTGTTGGTTGTTTCTCGACTCCCTCACCCTCCACACCAAAAGAGTTGTCACCATTAATGCTTGATTCAAAGCACCATTGAAGCACATGGATTGGTTATGAGGTTCATTGCATGGAAAACACCAATCATACTCCTGAGCAATGTTGTTTTGTGTTGGCACCAATGCCTTAGAGGCAGATATGGCATTTGGATTATAGGGCTGAAATGGTCTATTGGCAGGAGGCCTTGTTTGATTTATATTTGCAGCTGGATTAGGAGGTCTTTGTGGTTGGTATGGCTGCCTGTTAGGCTGAGCTTGGGGCTGGTAAGAAGGTCTAAAACCTTGGGCTTGTTGCCTCTTGAGAGTAACCAGCTCATTGCCTAGGTTTTGCAATTGCTTCATGACTTCTTGAAGCTCATTTGGGGCACTTGGAGATGAAGTAGAAGCTTCATTTGAACTCTGATTTCTAGGAGTGGGAGAAGGAGCCAAATTAGGTGCTTGATTGGTATTTGGACTCTCTAAACTTGGAAACAATGGCATGGGAGGTCTAGGGGCTAGTTTGCCAGCTTGGATCAAACAATTTTCAGCCCTAATGGCAATGCTATAAGCCATAGGGATAGTTATGCCTCCCATGGACTGAATCAACATAGAAATATCAGAATTTAGAGCTTTGAGATAGTAGAGAAAAGCACCTTCATTGTTTGGTCCTACCGCCACCGGAATTCTCTCCCAAGTCTTTTAAATCTAAAGTTGAAATCGGCCACCGCTCATCGGGAGCTCTCGATGGTTGTCACCGCTCCAAAAGAGACAAGTTGTCTCCCTTCTCTCCAAATTGCTCATGAAGTGCTATACATAGCTGATTCCAATTTGTGATAGAACCAGCTCCAAGGCTTCTAAACCATTGCAATGCTTTCCCTTGAATGAAGATGCCAAGAATTTGATGTACCACTTGCATCTCATTGATTTCATGAATTGCACAAAGGTTGGCAATGTCTTTAACATGATCACCTGAGTAGTCCGATTTTCTCCAAAGAAGTATGGAATGTTCTTCAAGGCTGCAATTGGAATTGATGTTGTGCATTGAGGGCAAGTGGGCTGCTGCCTGTGAAGTTGACATAGGGGTTGTTTTGCCATTCTAATTGGTCTTAAAACCTTGTTGATCAATGAAAGGCCTACCAGTGGAGGAGTTGAGAGAGTTCTGTTTGGTGGAGATGGAGACCTTTGATTCTCCTCCCACTTTGCCTTACTCTTGGAGATAACTGCAGTATATTCAAACAACACCTCTTCTTCTCCAGCTCTTGACCTTGTAGTGATTCTTCTCATGAGTTTTCAGCCCGCACCGCTGAAACCAGCTGATTCTTCCCTTGAGTCACCGATGTGCAAATTATAGCTCTTTTCAAGCAAGAAAATTGCAGCAGATGCACATCAACTTTGCTGCAATAAAAATGAGACCTCTAAGGTCCCACCGGCATGCCAAAACTATTGTTGCAAATCAACAGCACCCCTGGATGCAAATCAAGGTTCTAATTGATGTTTTAGGCATCCAATGGTGATTCCACAACATGGAAACCTCTCTCCAAGTGTGGGACTTGTGAAAATGAGAGAGGAATCTCCAGATTAGAGGTTGGTTCCTCAAACTCCTCTAATTTAGATCTATATTTTGCACAACTACAGAGGTTCTAATCCTAATTCTACCCTAGATTGCAAGGAGACAGGATAAAAATGCAAAAATGAAACTAAACTAAAGATGGTGATGCACCAAAAGGAGTGGTGAAACATTTTTTGCCATGTAAATAGACACAAATTCATGAAATGCAACAAGGGAAAACATACACAAGCTGATAGATGTAATTAGAGGTCTTAAAATGAAGTAAAACAATACAAACAGAGGACTGAAAGCATTCACAGAGTTTGCACTGTCAATTCCATGTAAAATCTCTTGCATTCCACCATCAAAGAGGTATAAACCTGTTACAAACTGTGAAAAGGTCTGATTCTTACAACTATCACTTGCTGGAGGTGAAAGAAGAAGTTTTCAATGCCAAAAAGTGTTCAACCATCAAGAAATGAGCCAAATCTGGCTTTTACAATGCATGGGTCGAGCCTAGGAGAGAGAAAACATAAAAACATGGGAGCCCATTCCTCATTGATGGAAAATGCATTAAAACAGCATGGAGGACCTTACAAACCCATACCCTATCATTTTTGACCATATTGGAGAAGAATGCGACCCATTCTGTATTAAATTTGGTCATTGAAATGTCATTTCTGGCCATGGACACGTACCAGAACCGTTTTTGAATTTTCTCTCTCCAAATTGAACCAAAATTAGAAATTTACCATGGAATCATGTAGATAATTTTAACATCTTTCCAATGATATAAAGAACGTGAAAATCTGAGCTCTGGATCAAAAGATATGATCGTTTGAAGATTTAGGGCAAAAATGGCCCAAAAACGGATCGGTGGAAAAAATTTCAAATTTTACCTCTTTTTTGTCTTTGGAAAAATTTTTTTCAAAATTCCCGCGCCCCGAACTCCTCTGCCACGTGGCAGCTTCCTATTGGTCGGGGCTCAAATGGGAAAATTTTCCACAAAACTCCGCCGAGCCATAACTTGAAAAATATAAGGAGTTAGGAGGCAAACTTTACCTTTCTCGGAAAGCCGAGAGAGAGCTCTATCTGATGGTGGGGCTCTATAACAATTATGTTTGGCTCAAGGGGGACAAGGAGCCACAGGAGGAGGATTTGAGGAATGTTCGTAGGGTTTTAAGGAATGTTCGGTGGGTTTTGAGGAATGTTTTGACTTTGCATGATTTCGAGCTTCTTGACCAACGATAAAACAAGAAAATTGTATACATAAACAAACATTTCAAAAAACCCATGAAAATGCAAAAAAAAACCTAAAATGCAAAAAAAAAAACTTAAAATGCAAAAAAATGATTACAATTGGGGACTTACCTCCTTGTCTTGGTGGCATGGTTGAATCTATCGCTATCCATAAGTCCGATGAGCAATTTTGAGGTGGTATTGAAGCGCGAGTGAAAAACGTTTAGGAAAAATCGCGGTTCGAAATGAAAAATGAGGAAAATAAGGAGTCGCGGGATCAAGTAAATTTTGTCTCGAGTTCTACGATCGCGATTTGTAACCATGCTCGTGGTTCTAAACCGCGGTCGATGTTTTTAGGTTCGGTAATTAAAAACCTAGAATTCGGGAACCGCGATCGCGGTTCCTTTATTTCGGTTTTTATGTCCACGTATTTGTCCACCAACTTAGTGTACTTACCCAAAACTAGGTGGTTTAGCTTCCATGGTTTCAAACTTCTCCTTTATCATTTTCATGATTACCTCCATGATTTTTAGCATGCAACTCGGAATCATCATCAAATATGAAACTACCTCCATTATTTGCATATCCTTGTTCTTGAAAAACATCATGGTTAATAGGATAACCATATGGGTTTGTGGGGTTTGGATAATATGCATATTCATCATGATAAGGCTTCTAAATTGATTTGGAGGGGAGTTTTGGAAAAATTTGGTGGAGGGAATGATACCACTCTTGAAAATGAGGATCCTAATAAGGAAACAAAGTCATGATTACACAACTTCATAGAAGTGGAAAATGGATGGAAATTGATTTAATGTAAATTGAATTAAATATTTATTTCGAGTAACTATTGTGGCGTATGATATACACGTGATAAAATATAGTAAATGGAAAATAAAAAAACATGAAATAATATGAAACCGGGTAAGCAAGATAGAGAGAGGAGATGACTTAGTTGATTTCACACAATCTAGAGATGACCTAGGTAGGTGAATAGATAAAACAAACTAGAAGTAGCATCGTTAAGGCTTCTTGGATGTTCGAGACCCGAAATGTGTAGGACAGAAGTGCCCATAGTTGGATGGGAGTGCTTGAACCCTAGTGAATGAATTTGGGCATTACTATCCACCGATTCTCGAGGTTATAGTCTTTTCTATAAAGGAGGAAATTTTTCATTGATCTCTATTTGTTGCTTCGGATCTGTCCCATTGTCGTTGTTTGCACTTGTAACCTACAAAATAGATACCTAGCTGCACATACCCACAAACCACATCAAACCTAATAAATAAATATGCAAAATGTGGAGTTAGACTGACCCCAGAAGGTCACTCGAAGATTGAAATTAGTAAAGAGCATTTGCACTACATTTCAGAGTCCATGTAGTTCTATGTTAATGTGTGTGTAATGATGCCCTAGGATTCCCTTGTGTAAGTTTCAAAATGATAGTGGGATAGATCTAGAATATAACAAATGTATAGAATGTGTGAGATGGAATAGAATGAACATCTCCTCTATGTTGTGTATCCGTAAGTGATGCAAGCATTGTCCCTTATGTGTTAGATGAATGCTTTTGAAGTGCTCTTGTGCCTTCGGATGCGCAAGCTTAGGTGATAGTAGATAACGATAGTGCTTGGCCTTTTATTTGAAAACTATAACTATGTATATATATATGATTCCCTTTTTTGAATTTCATAATTGAAAACTAGAAGGATGACCCAAAAGTGTAAAAAATGCCCAAGAAGTAAAAGAGACCCAAAAGAGTGAGAAATGGATAGAGAGGGTCGAAAGTGCCTGAAGGAACATGAGCACCTAGGCATGTTTGTCTTAAATGGGTTCTAGAGTCTAAGGTCATAAAATACAAATAATTCAAATACCGAGTGGGATGTAAGGTGTGTAAGGTCAATAAAATTATAACGAGACACATAAAAGGCCAAAAAGACATTGTCACTTACTAGTTGTCTTTCTTAGGAATCATGTGTATATTAGTATGCCCTAAGACCTAGAAATGTACCCAAGAGCATAGCTTTTTGTGTCTATGTTGTCCCCTCACTTCATTAGAAAATTAATACGTTATTTTTAGTTATGCCTACATGGCATTTAGTTTCTCCGGATGGTCGATGGTTCCCTCTCCTTCCAACCTGTCTCTCACATGTATATATTTGATGTTTTGCTTGGTTAATGTATTCGATCACTTTTGCACTCTTTTCTTTGCTATCATTGGTATCGAGCATGGTTTGGTGCTTATTGTGTCCCTATCTTTAGTGCTTGAAACTTCATGAATTCTTCTACAACGACCAAAGGAAGAAGGTATTGGTTAAATCCTTTACTGCAACATCTTGTGGAAGACCAACATATACAAGTTTTTTAGATACTAAGTGAGGGCCTTAGTGGTTGGGTGGAGTTCGAAAATATTTTAGATCCTTCTATGTGTGCAATTTTAATGACGTTCCTCCTTTTTGTTGTAAAATTATTTCATTTTGATAGAGTACGTGTTTGAAAGGACAATTGATGATGTTGGAATTTGCGGGGAAATTTAGGCAACCCAATCATCATCACGGGATTCACATGTCATTGATTGTCACTATAACAAATTCCTCATCGTGGAGGCGGGTGATGTGTTCTTAAATTCATCTCTAAGTAAGTATTCCTCTCCCAACATTGTCGTAACTTACTCTTGGTAATACATATGAATCCTTTATCATGTCATTTCCATGTTAAGATCACATATCACGAGGTTCTTTTTAGGAGGGAACAACATTGAAGGAGTAGTGATTACATGGCCACGAAAAACAAGAGTCCTTACACATATTAGAGGAAGCAGTCTCCATGCCTCTATACAGGCATTCCGAACCAGGAAAATGCATTATGATGAGAATTTTAGGAAAGGTGTATGCCATCCTCTCCGTAAAGATGATTCACACTCATTGTTATTGTTGCAATTCTCATCATTTTGTTCATTCATGGTTCTTTTCTTTTGTCTCCTTGAGACTCGGATTAGGATTTACATTTCCTAATTATTCTACCATTTATCTTGTTATATCCTATGTATTCTTACCACCAAAAACATCCTATTAATTTTATCTTGCTTTGCGATGTTCATCATGATGCTCGGTTTTGTTGTTGGTTCAACTTGTGTTTTTACTAGAAGAAATATAATTTTGGAGTCGAGTTATACTTACCATAGTGGTGGTTTTAAGTCTTATTGCATACATACAAAAATAAATTGGCCGTGCATACCACGTGGAGACAAGACTTTCCATGGAGCATATGTAACATGTCTTGCAAAGATATTTGCCAATGAACGTACAAAAGATTAGGAGATGTAGAAGTGTTTTGAATCAGGTTGGAAGATAATGAACCTCAAATCCATATATTCTAACTAAGTAGAAACTTACTAGAGGCTAGAGGATACACGAAGGTTGGAGGAGAATTGGCGTCCTCTTTTCATTCACCTACAATGGGGTCGCATAATTGCTTTGGTGAATTTTTGTTAGTGTGTTTGTTTTTGTTGTGTGTTGTTTTGGTTTTGTTGTATGCATTGTGTTTTTCAATAAATGTTGAGCATTATTTTCCATTTTGGTACCTCCTGATGAAGAACATTATGAGGAGAAAAAGCACTAAAGTAGCACTTAATTATTGGAAAGGGGTAGATGGAAAGCCAAAAACCGACCAAAGTGTATAATTGATACCTTCACACCTCCAAGTTCGTGGTCAACCTACAGACAGAAAACCATACGGGTTCATGGTAATATGGGAAACCACCAAAGGTGTTAACAGAGAGATGTACTCATGTAACTTTTAGGTTTATGGTAATCCTACAAGGAAAAACCAAGGTGTCACCAAGACCATGAAGCCACAAAGATGGCATGCCACCTCAAAGGTGAGCATGCTACATAGAAAGTGTAAAAACATTTATCGTGTTTGGAATAATGGGGTCCACTATCTAAAAATATGATATTTGTAAAAACAATGCATTAGGGGGGGAATGTTAGTAAATTAATATGCTGATTTTAGTTATGCCAACATGGCATTTAGTTTCTCTAGATGGTCGATGGTTCTTGATGGTTCCCTCCTTCAAACCGTCTCTCACATGTATATATATGATGTTTTTACTTGGTTAATGTATTCGATCACTTTTTCACTCTTGTCTTTACTTTTACTCACTTTATTTTTTGAGTGAATACTCGATAACATAAAGTAGATAAAAGATATGTACCTTGTGATCCTGTAGAGAAGAGTATTTTTGATAGTGTGCCGAGTGGACAAGTGAAGCATGAAGTGATATCATTATGAAGTGTGTAGACTAGGAAAGGGAAGTGGACCCAGGGTGAAATGTATGCACAATAGTGTGCTATTTTTGTTGATGTGAGCTGCTTCTTGTTGTGTATTAAGGACATACCTGCAAAAGAAGAGTGAGAAATTAGTCAAAGTTCCGTATATGAAAAATTAGAGTAATGCATGTATAAGTAAGTAAAGAGTGTAAAAGGAAAGTGTGCACCTGATATGTAAGAGAGTATGAGATAGAAAATTGTCCTGTTTTGCTTGGAATTGTTGGATTTGAATGTCGATGATATTATTTATCATCCTATGAATGTGTGTGGTAGGCCATAAGTTTACATAGTGAATCCCTCATGGTGGTTTCATGTTCTCGTGTTAAATTAAATAAATAATAAGCATGAGAATAATATACATGACAAGAATAAGATGCAGCCTAGAATTCTCATATTACACCTAGTCGCGTTGGCACATCACTCAGCATAGGCTAAGTGCTCACTCAAAGCACACCAAGGTACCAAGTCCCTCTTTAGGGTTATTGTAGCAGGATGGTAGCATGGTGAAGTGATAAGGACATATAGTTAGAAACTAATCCATCATTACACAGTTCTATCAAACCAAATCTATAAAGGCATGCATTTAAGTATAAATCATCAAGAAATCAATAGCATGTAATGATAACACATACAAGACAATTTGGTAAATATTCTTCATATATTAAACATGACAATAATACAAAAGCTTGATACAATAATAGTCATGTGTGCATGGATCTGTTACAATTATCCAGTCTCATGCACTCATGAATCTCTAACCCTTCAACACGGTATATCAACTAGGTGATTCATCTAATATATATAGGGTGGGGAACTTTCCCTTCACCGCTAACTATGCCAAAAATAGGTTACACGCTAATAATAACCACACGCCGTTTACAATTATAGCCATACATGTAAGTATGCTATCTATAGATCACTTACAGTTAACTAGAGTGATGAATCTATTCTTGGATTACTTACATGCAAGAGTTCTTCAATATGATCCTCGAAATATAGATAAAGTGTGGTGCGCAAGTCTCGCATTGCTTTATGTGTTCTTGCGTACACCACCTCTCCAAAATAGACTTGATCTAAAAAATTGGCTAAGTCCGGAAAGTCTGACTCTGCACCTCCACGTGCAACACCTTCCTATTCCTTCGTGCCTTCAATCCCATCCTATTTTTACTCACATTTCACTCGTGTGTGAGTTCTGTTAAGTGTTTTATCTAATCAACATTACCTTACACTAATCTCATTATCACCTCGACAATGGTGATTTCCACAACTCGAGTAAATAATAGTTGAAATACGTAATGTTGAATGAATCTTACACAAAGAATAGAAAGAAATAAAGAATCAAAGAATTATTCAACTTGAAGCTCCTCCATTTCTTTTTGAAGTATCATCTTTGGATACTCCACCTTTATATTTGCTTCTAAGTTCTCCCACTCCGTTAATGCTCATTGATGCAAAATCACAACACCCCTGGATGTTGATCAAATTTCTAGGTTGATCACTCTAGCATCCAGTGTGATTGCACAACATTGACTCCTTTCTCCAAGTGTGGGACTTGCAGAAATGAGAAAGGAGTCTCCAGAGAAGGCTGGTTCCTATTCCTCTATTCAGATGCACACAAAAAACGTAGAGGGTTTACTCAAAACCTTATCTAACTTGCCAAGGAGACAGGGTAAGAATATGCATAAAAATAAACCTAAGCTAACAGAGGTGATGCACCGAGAATGAAGAACATCTTTCTTGCCAATAAACATAGACCATTCAAATGTGATGCAAGATCATGCACAGATAACAAAATTTGTAGTGAAAGACTAGGAGGATGCAAATGAACACAGAGAGGGTTGAGAATCATCCACAGACATGCATTACTTGCTCCAAAGATTGATACAATACACTACAAAATTCCAAGAGGTAGAGTCGCATTACAGTTTCAAATGGGGAGGTTCGAACTCCACAAATTCACCTGATAAAGAGAAGAAGGGAGGGGCAAAACAGAAATGTTCGACCTTTTAAAAAAGCCCCTCTTTACAATATATAAGAAGAATGAGAGAGGGAAGAGAGAGGAAAGTCGAATCTACCACAACCACTTCTAGATTGCATTTAACTCATCTCATTATGGCAAAACGCGGTGAATCCCGCAAAGCGGGATCACTCTGTCAGATTAAAGGCATTTGTTGAACGTCACTTAAATCTATTATTACGTGCCAGAGGTGTTTCTCAATTTTCTCTCTCCTAACTCCATCAAAATGCAAGATTGACCACTGGAATCGTGTAGAGAATTTCACCAGCTTTACATTGATATAAAGAACGTGAAAATCCGAGCTCGAATCGAAGATATGGCAATTCAAGATTTAGGGCAAAAAAAAGGTGAAAAACAGGTTTTGAACTTTTTTCCCGCTCTGCCACTTGGATGACATGTGTCGGGCGCTGATTGGAGGAAAGGGGCGTGGGGTCAACCTTTACCTTTTAGTTTTTGGCCAACACTTTGCTAAGTTTCCAAAACTCTCCCCGAGCTCCGAACTCCCCTACCTTAGGACACGTGGTGTTTCTGATTCGTCAGCCCGGCTCTTCTCGGTCTTCGCGCCCCTCACGTATTTTTGGCCCGATGTCCCAAACCGTGCAGGACAAAATCTCCAACCACCCGATTCGGGCTTCCTTGTCCCTCTTTGCAGCGAAGACACGTGGCAAGATTTGATTGGCTATCGGCTCTTAGGGTCTTCGTGTCTCTCGCGTATTTTTGTCCCAAGTGTCCTGCATTTGAAAAAGTTCCTGTTTGGCTGATTCGGTGGTTCGCGTCCTCCGCTTACCTTTGTCCCAACTATCCTGCATCGCCTCAGGACAAATTTCTCCGATCCGCCTGAAATGGGTGCTTGCGCCAAACTAGCCGATCCGCGTACTTTTCTCCCAACTGTCCCAAACTGCCTGGACTAGGACTTAGCTGATTTTCTTCATTTTTTCGGCCGGTTCGGATTTTTGCGCCCCACGCATCCCCGATGTCCCAACTGTCCCGGATGCTGCATAGATTGCCTGGCGCTTTTCGCCGATTCGGGCCCCGACATCCCAACTGTCCCTAGTGCTGCCTTAGTCGATTTTCTCTGTATTTCGGCCTCAAGCTTGGCTCTTTGCAACTTTTTCACATACCTTTAAAACGTTGGGTTTTCTTCTTGGACAGGAGGGTTAGAAAGAAACCGAGGGGACCCTAGAAACACGATTTTTACCTTGAATCAATATGTTATCAAAATTACCTTGGGGGAATTTTGGACAACAATGCCTTTTTGCTTTCTCTGGAACATCCACAATGATAGATTCCACTCATCCCGAGTTAATTTTCCTTGCTCATTCTCAGTATTACATAGCATTATGCTTGACATAGATGTATGCATCCCTTCTAGCACATCCGTCTTCAGAGCAATGAGTTTTCCAAGTTCATTTAACCTCTCTTTATGCGGTTCATGTGCCACGGCCAATGCCTCATGCTTCTACTTTACCATAGTTAGTCATTCAAACAAGCAGCCTAGTGTGTCATCCTTCATGGACTTTTGCACCTCATTGTCTTCTCGCGTGTTTTTACCCTTATTAGCGCATCTCGGAGTTGTGTATATCATTAAGGCATGATCGATTTCTTCACTCCTCTCACAAAGTGCTTGTAGTAGGCCCTCATATGTAGCAATCTTCCTTACTACTACAACCTGTGCTTTTTCTACCTCTTCTGTTGGGTCCTTGGGCTGCTTTGGTATATGCACCTTTTCATCCTCCAATACTAATTTTATCATTGTTCTTACGTAGTGCATCGCAGAAGGAAATTATTTTGGTACCTGTGATTCCAAATGTGGGCATACCTTTAGTATATCATCTCCAATTTCCTCTGCCATACTAACAAAAGTCTCATATTTCATTTTTCTCAGATCCCTCTCCTGCACTAAATGCGCTATTTCCACATCCTTTACTTTTAGCTCCTCATTAGTGCTTTAATTGTAGCATATTTTTCAATGTTTCTTCTAGCTACCTCAACAAATACTTTCACTAAGGCATTGCTTACCTACTCATCCGTCATAACAGTTGGTTTAATTTTCATGTGTTAGGACTTCGGTGCCTTCTTCAACCGTCTAGACACACATGATTCTTCACAGACATCAAAATCTGGTTCATCCATATGCGTATGCATCGACCTTGAAATTTTCTTTGATGCTCATAATTTCACCTTGTTCTCATCCATAAGCGCCCATCCAAATAAATATTTTTGCATGATGGTGCTCTAGAACCAAGCGCAAACAATCATCTCCTGGTCCTCTACATACCCCATTGTTTGTACCCTTACATCCTCACTTGTCTGACGGGACCTTGGCCCTTTTGGAATGGTGGCATCAAGAGTTAGGAATATTGGTTGTATCCTCATCCTTACCTTGTGTAGCTTCTGATTGCTCCCTTTATTCCTCTCCATTTAGTTTTTCCTCCTCATTCCGAGGCTCCTCTTCCGCTTCTATGATGGATTGGAGATGGAAGTGATTTCTCCTCAAACTCTTCCACTTCTTCATCTATCTTGAGCTTTCTTCTTCTCTTCTTCTCCTCGGGTTCATTTCTTTATGAGAGTTGCGGTGACTTCCTTGTTGTCTCTTTGGGCTTCTCTTTGTTACCTTGTGCGCTTGAACACCTTTACGAACCTTTGGTCACCCCTGTCTACCTCAATATTTTCTTCTCCTTGTGAAGCCATCATGCACTCCTCCCATCTGCCTGAGATGGTTACTTCCTTCTATGCACCAAACCACCACTATCCTCATGCTCTTCATCCTCTTCCTCGTCAGCCTGCATGGGTTTATAAGGCCTAGGTGCCGAGATGTTTTCCATAGTATGCTTCCCCTTTGGCGGTCTTGGGAGCACGAACTCGTTCTCTACATACTTATTATTTTATCTTTGGTTTAAGCGGAGATATATGAATGCAGCCCGATATCCCCAACAGCGAAGTGTTTACGGTTTGATACTAAAAATCTCTCGAGATAATACTCTCGTTGTAAGCATTCTTCCCCGGATATCCATACTTCTTTCGCAAGGTGTGGTATTCGCAATCCACCTTGTCTGCATTAAATACTAACCTCCTTGTATCTCGTGAATTGATGAATGGAAGTTTGAAAATACCACCTGCTGTGAACGCGCGTATGGTAGTTTGCACTAGGGGCTCCATGATCCATCCACCATCGAAAACGTGTAATACAAAAGTGCTTTGGTAAACAACAAATTGAGCCTACTTCCCCAATACCGAGGGAAACTCCTTTGGTATGTGCCACTCCTCTTCAAAAGCCACACAGAGCCTATCATACCACATCTCCACTCTCTCCTTTACCCCGTCTGTCATAGACCCCTTACATAGATACTTGCTGAATCTTTCAGCTGGAGACTTGTTATTCATGGGGTATTCCCATATATTTTCTTTTGGGCCATCCAATACTCCAATCTCCATGAATACTAAAGAAAGTAAGACAAAACCAAAACTTATCTTACTTCCTGTGCGTGCTTCCTCTACTATTTTTTCTGTAATAAAGTTGGCAATGTTGTAAATAACCCCTTCTGACATGCGCTTTGCCACATGCAACCACATTGAGTTTACTTGTGACCAATGATCTTGGTCATTCAATTTCATAACCAGGTGCGCTTTGCTACTTTTACTACTGGACAATCATGTAATTTGTCTATGTCCATTCCATGTGGTCCTTTCTGGTATCCCAGTGCTTTGTGTGTTTCCAATACGGCAACCTTGTCAGTTAGGTCATTTTTGATGTCCTCACCGTCGCCTTTAAACCTGTTACCATGGCAATTAAAATGGGTGTTAGTCTTACCCTTCGCCCTGCAAAATAGAAGAAGTCCTCATGGACTCGGCTCATCAGCCACCTATATAATGGTGCATATTTCTCGAAGTATGGGAGCTCATATAATTAGTAAACACTAATCATTTTCAATAACTTCTCCCTACATTATCATATATCGACATCCCATCACCAGTTCGCTTGTTCGTTCGGGAGTTAAGTAAATCATCCAACTTCTTCTAATTGTCCTTGGTTCGGTGGTTGTACTCACTTATTTTGCTCTTTTGTATGTGGGAATCCCATTCCTGGCCCACAATTACTTCTTTAGGGTACTACATCTCTAAAAAATTGCTCTCAGGAGTCATCTCTTCCTCCTCTTCCACTACTACCTTCTTCTTTCCTTTTTTGCTGTTGCTTCCTTCTTTGGAGCCATTCTTCCCTTTGTGTTGTGTTTCTACACCTTCTCAGTAACTCTTTAATGGTTTACTTCAAACCCTAACTTTGATTCAATCATGCCCTAAATTGTAATCACAAAATTGTGTGGCCTAGTTCTGCTTCTATCAATCTGCTTCATTCAAACCCTTCTCCTACGGGGATACAAGCTTCTCTAATACACAGATCTACCTTTCATGCTTGGTTTTGCCCTCTTCGCACCTTGAATCGCTTACTCAACTCTTCACACTTAGCTCTTCATCGAATTCTCGTAGTTGTAAGGGTAGAAATGAATTCACATCCCGTCCTTATATAGATTTTCAATTTTTGATGCATTAATTGCTCCTCCACCTACCAAATATTTCTCATTTATTGCTCAATTTTGTCATTTCCGCGTGGTACATCTTCATGCCATAGCTATAACCTTCTAGCGCGCCTTCCTACCTTCTGGTCATAGACTTCTCTTCAGCACGCGCTCTAGTGCCTGAGTACCTCGTCACTGCACCTTCTCTTGGTAGTTATCATGGCCTTGCCGCTTACCTCACGTTATACTTTTCCTTCATTCATCTCCATCCTTGGTTACTTTTGAGAAGCAATCCTTTGTAAATCACCTTTAGCAGCTTACTTCCTCAACATCTGCAGCATTATACCTTCCAATCTTCACAACATTATACCTGGGAGTCACCAACAATCCACCCCATACTAAAAGTATGTGCAGTCCTCTGTGCATCAACATGCTTCATATTGTAGTTAGCTTCATGCGCGCAAGCGTGCTTATTACACAAAAACAAGAACTAAATTGACAAAGCATAGTGATGATGAAAGAAACACATTAAGGAAATACGAAAGGAAACCTAATCTATCCAAAAACACTACCTTATTACAAACACCAAGAAGACTTATTTATAGTAGGGCTTCAACCTACTCCCATTAAAGTAACCGGGCAACCGTGTTTTATCAATTACTTCTAACTGGAAAGCACTTGACTCAAGTATGTGAGTTATAACATACGGCCCCAACCAATGCACCTTGAGCTTCCTTAGACGATGCAAAAACTTAGAGTCATACAGAAGTACCATTTGTCTGACCACAAGTTTCTTATCCTTGATATGCCTATCATGCCATGCTTTACGCACGCTTTCTCCTGTTTGAATCCATCGTGCTATGGCCCGGCAAAGACTCATCCAGTTGAACCATGTTCTCAATCTATTCTTCCAAATCTTTCTCATCAGCTAGACCTCTAGTGCGTGCAATGTGCAAAGAAGGTAACATAAATTCTATAGGAAGAATAGCTTCCATGCCAAACACCAACTGAAAAGGTGTGGCTTTGTTCAATCTCTTATATGTTGTTCGGTAGGCCCAAAGAACAAAAGATACTTTGTCATCCCAATATTTTCGTCCCACATCACAAATCTTGGTCAATGTGTGGCTCAAAATCTTGTTGAAAGCCTCAACAATTCCATTTTCCCCGAGGGTGATAGGGTGTAGTCTTGTGGTGGGCAACCATAAACTCATCTAACGAAGTCTTGGATTGTCTCATTTAAAAATGGGTACCCCTTATCACTAGTTAAACTTAAAGGACAACCATGCCTGTAAGAAAATTTTCCCATAAGAACCTTGTTCTTTTGTAGCCATTGTCAGAGTCCTTCGTAGGTGCTTTTGCTTCTTCCCATCTCATCAAAGATAATCTATACAAGTAATGATATAGCGTGATCTAGTCCTACACGCAACTGGTGAAATAGGCCCTACAAAGTCTATCACCCATTTCTCAAAGGGTTCTGCACTTGTAATTGGTCGTAAAGGCATCTCATCCCTCTATCTTGGTCGACCTAGATGCTGACAATGGTCACATGCCTTACAATACTCCTTATAATCCTTATACAACGTTTCCCACCACAAACCAGCAAGTAGGATCTTTCGCGTTGTAGCATCACCTACATAGTGGCCACCTGCAATACCACCATGGGCTTCCTCCATTATATCCTTTCGTTCATGCTCTAATACACAACAACATAACACCTCATCTCTGCCTAACTTGTATAAGTCACCACTAATTAACATGAATGGTGTCGCATGTATAACAAGTTGTTTTTTCTCCAAGGACCTCATGCCTTCTGGTGTCATCCATTTCCTTATGAAGACAACAATGTCCTCTAATTCCATTGGTGCATGTTGTAATCTATACAACTATGCATCATGCATGGTCTCTTCTATTGTTTGTGATTCTTCACCTGATTGAACTCTAGACAAGTGATACGGTCCATAATTAATTTTTCCTAGTTTTACCACAACTGTAAAGTCAAACTCTTGAAATAAGATTATCCATCTACATATGCACCCCTGTAAGATGGGCTTGTTCACCAAATACTTCAATGCCATATGATACTTCGTATAAAATAGAAAAGGTGTGGCCAATGATATCTGTCAAAACTTGTGCAAGGCATATATCATGGACAAAGCCTCGTGTGCTCTGTAGTGGTATAATTCTGTTCAGCAGGGATCAACTTCCTACTAGCAAAACAAATGGGATGATCAAATATACCTTCTCTAGGTTGAGCTAAGCTACAGACAGCACCAATGGCCATGCAGAGGCGTCCACATGAACGTGAATATGTTTATCATATGAAGGAAAGCGCAAGATATGCGGTAGTAAGTTTCTTCTTCAATATCTCAAATGCGCACTGATGCGACTCCCCCCAATAGAATGTACCTTTCCCCTTGAGTAATTCTTCCAAGGGTGTGGCAACTTTGGCATACCCTTTTATAAAATTCCTGTAATACCCTATATGACCCAAAAATCCACGCACCTCACTCTGACTGGCAGGCGCTTTCAAGCCTAAAATGACCACAACTTTAGCTGGATCGACCAGCAACCCTTCCTTGCAGATTATGTGTCCTAAAAGTATGCCAAAGGGAGTAGCAAAGATGCACTTCTTGATATTCAACGAGATACTCAATTGTCTACATCTTTCAAACATTAAGTGCAGATTGTCACAATGATCCTTAATTAGCCCATAAATGGTCCAATCATCAAGATAGACCTGTAAGAAGTTGTGAATAAAATCCTTGAATGCTTGCACCACTATCCTTGAGAATATAGCAGGTGCATTCTTCAATCTAAAGGGCATCACAATATACACAAATCTTCCCCATTCAAGTAGTGAAGGTGGTCTTTCTTGATCTTACGGGGCAATCCTAACTTTGATGATACTCGAGAACCCATCTCGTAAATGAATATATCTTGTGCCCGGCTGACTCCTTCTAATATTTCCTCTGTGAATGGCGTAGGGAAAGGATCTAGTAACACATGCTGCATTCAACTCTCTATAATCAACACAAATTCGAATCCTACCATCCTTTTTAATACTTATCACCATAGGACTGACCCATTCTGACTCATCCAATGGTCGAATGATCCTAGATTTCAACATCTTGTCAATTTCCTCCTTTACTTTCTCGTGCAAATTGGGATTCATTTGATAAGGTATCTTCCTAACATGGTGCACAACTTCCTTAAGATTTATCTTCATTTCTCCAAGTGATTTATGCATGCCTTTAAGTTTATGGTATCCTCTTGGGAATAAGTCCTCATAGTCTCGAAGTAACTCTATGATATTTGCCACTTCGACTCTACCAAGAATCCTCAATTATCACTTCCTTAGGTTAAGCTTCGTACAATATTTACCTTTTTTGTCTTCATGGGTTCATGATATGCGCACGTATCTACATCTACACTGTCTAACACCTCACATGCTCCATGTGAATGATCAACTTCCAAGTTCTCAACTTCCTCATCATCAATTATGTAAACCAACTTCCCTTGTCTTTTCCAGAGAAGTGCGCTCAAGTAGTATGGTATCATCTACTTCTTCCTCAAAACGCACCCCTGTCTCTGTCTCACTAAATAATTCTGAATAAGTTCTTCCACTTTCCCACTGTCTCCCATGGTTAAGTGCTTGATAAAGCTTAAAGCCTTGTTCACTGGTGGTGTAGATGAGAAGAAGTCAAAAGTTTGGATCATCCCTATAGTCAAATTCTGCCAATTGCATTCATCGCGATGTAATTCAACATATACATACCAAGCACGCGCGAACCTTGTAGAGTAGAATAAAACCGATGCACCCAAAGTGAAGGTGGTAATGCTTCTTGTCCTACTGTCCAGAGTCTCTCACACTACTGGATATGATGCTGAATAGGTTGATCACCATGATAAGGGAAAATATTTGTAGGTGCATTACTTCTTGAAAACCTAGTTGATAAGGTGGTCCCAATCTCTCCCCATTCCAAGAGATTATCCCTGTGAACCACCCACCAATGCACGTTGTTGTCCCACACAAAGTATATGACAGCATATCTCATCTTTTAATCTGGTCAGCCCAGTTTGCCTCCATGGCCTGCAAGAATCCAGCCAGATCTTTGGATCCAAAGATATCGGTATTGAGTGAGCATGCGTACCCCAAAATTGTAAGGTCATCAGTCTGCTTGAACGGTGTAATAAATGCCCCAATGATGATACAGGTCTCCTCGCAAGGTGTTCGGGATCCAGAAAGAGCTCTTCGGATATGCGTTAACATCCCGCATACCCCACTCGGCCCCGTGTCCTTTGTTTTCCCCTTTTTCCCTCTTTTCTTGCCCCTTTTGATCTTGATGTTTAAACCGCCACCACGAGCAGGCGGCGGTCTGCCCGACCACCACCACCCCGAGCGGGCGGCGGTCCTGGGCGCGTTTTCCAGAACGCCCTTTTGACGCGAACCGCGTGAAATATCACGTTTCACTAGCTTTCCTTGCTGACTTGAGCATGCATTTATGTTTTTGGTCCCCTGGAATAGTGTTTTTCCTTTGTTTATTGTTTAGGAGTTCAATTTGGTTTTGGTTCTTGGGTGTTTGAATTCCTATAAATGCATGGTTTGTGCACATGCAAATGACCACCATTTTTGTTAGAGTCTTCGATTTTCGGTGGTTTGGTCATCCAGACTTGCTTAGGATTGATAGCATAGTTCATTTCTTACTTGGTTAGTATTGCTCAGCTGTTGGTAAGCCACAGACCCATCTTGTGCAGGCAGTGTTGTTGTTCCATCCAATCCGGTTAGGAGCTTGCCTCTGAATTTCTCTTTGCTGTAGATTTGTTTTACTGTGACTTAGAGTTCTTAGTTCAATTCATTATATACCTGGTTAGCTTTATTCAGCTGTTGGTAAGCCACATATCCAACTTGTGCAAGCAGTGTCTTTATTTTGGAACGGAATAGCTTAGGAAGCCATTAAAGTTGCAGGTTTTGCTCTTCGTATAGGATAGTTAGAAGTTCTGGTCGCTTCATGTTGCATGACTTGCAGTAAAATCCCGCTAGGAATCGCATAAGCCAAGCTCTGTACTCTTGCGCTATCCCTCTCCTACTCGCATTCTCGGTCTGCATTCTGAGCTGTCCTTATCCCAAAATCTACTCCTATCGGTGCTAGCATCACACGCTTTTCTGGATCCACGTGAACACGAAAGAACGAAGAGACCATACTGAGGGGACGAGATCACATACACACCATCGGATTCGCCACTGTTATGCGGAATCCAGGTTTTAAATTTCAAAGTTCTAGTCAGAATCATATTAAATAGAGTAGTTAATCACTTTATTTCATTTCATTCTATTCTCGATATTGCCAGGGAAGCTGTGGGGATTGATAGTTTCCGAGAAACTATGATTCACTCCTCACTTCTGAGGTAGGATCGAGAATCTTGCAGATAGATTAGACCTATTTAGAATTCTATCAATTCGCACAGGCAAATAACTACACTCGGTTATCTTGTCTGTTTTAATTACTGTTTAGTTATTATTTCTAGATACGTTTAAAATAGTTTGCTTCCCTTAAAATTGTTAAATATTTCATAGAAGAATAAAGGTTATATGCAGTTAGATTTACTTCACGTAGTTAGAATTTGTTTCATTACAGTTAGATTGCATTTTGTTTCGTATGACCATAACAGGACCGCAACAACCGAGAGTTTATGGTTGTGATCCACAGATCCCACAGCCTAACGAATCCATAAGAGAATTGGATATAGACACTGGTCTACGCACACTAGTATTTCAGTCTACTCCAATTCCACCTATCATCATCCAACAGTTATCCCTACTGGACATAACAACTAACAAAGCTAGAGAATTCTGGACTAGGCCAGAGAATCGTCCATAGAGTTGACTATATTCACCATATGACCCTATCAGGAGAAATACATGAAACCATCCCGGGTCATTTCCCACGCATTCCACAACCCATAGATCGAATCACGCCAGAGCTCGATATTGATTGGAGCCTTCGAGCAGTCATCCTTGCTGATCGATCTATCACACCGGTCCAGGTTAGAAGGGCCTTCTTTGCCTTAGATTCACAGATTCCATTAGTGCGTGTCGAAGATATTAGATTGCCTAACTAGTCTATCCATATACTACCTGTATTCCATCTCCACCGGCTGTCTCGGCACGACCTCGGGAGGTCGGGTACGCGGAAGAGTCACTTGTAGATTCTCACGCTCGCTTGTCGCTTTTCCGACGTACAAAATTGGTGAACCCGACGTGAAACTTACAATTGCTTCACCTTCTCTCTGAGAAGTTTCATCTTATCCAAATCACCTTCGCTCCTTCCCATTATTCTGCGGGTATTCATATACCCCCCGAATATGTCGGGATTCGATGCATATGGCAGACCCCTCCTGGGTCTTGAGGCATATTATGCCCAACAGAATAGACAGTCATCACCCTCACTCTCAATGTGGGGCGACAACTATTCAACTAGTCAGTTGTCAACGCAAACTCCAAGGACTAGATATAACTCGTCCTTCCAAGCAGAGGGGTTGGAACAACTCGCTCAAACACAAACAGAGCCTTCAGGCTCAAATAATATGACATTTACTGGAGAATCTGTTTCATCTCCTCAGATGCTACTTAGACCACATATTAGTAGACAATCAGACCCATACTCGGTTCTAGATGACGAGTACTCAATACGTTATCCTAGGAGTGAACAATGCTCCCCGGGTATATACCCACCTGTAGGAGGTTTGCAAATACAGCCCGAGTCCTCTCCTCAAGAAAATACCTCTATGCCATCACGTATAGAAAATACTCTCAGAGATGCTTGGCAAGATAATGATCAGTTCATAGCAGGATATCACATACCTCCACAAAACCATAGCATACAACAAACGCCACCAAGGCACGATATCGTGACTTCACCAAACGAAGTCATTTCAACTCTAATAGAGAAGGTTAGAGGATTAGAACTTGCCCAAGCAAGTCAAAATTCAAGATTCATACAAACAGGGAGTTCCAATCCTCCGCACCATCCTAGCCAAGTAGATCTCCTCACAGGAGCAGGCACATTAGGTATGACTCCTCAGTATTCACAACAAGTGCCAACTAGACCCACTATCGCTAGCACTGTTCCTCCTGGTCCAGTACAGAGCAATCCATTCCTGGATAGTACCCCTTCGTACTTAAACATGTACTCCAAATCGCCACAAGGGGATATGTTCTCCTCTCCCGGCATGTTTGCCCAAATACAGGGGTTGCCTTATGCCCCTGCCAACGCGTACGTTACGCCATATCAACAACCCGTTCCGCCACCGCCTCCTCAACAGACACCATCAATGGTTGAAACATATGCGATAGGGACTTATTCAGAATATTTGAAGGAGCCCTTAGATTTCACCATACGAAGCGTTATGCTTCCAAGGCCTCTTCCCGATTTGCCCAAGTTCAAGGGTGAGGGAGATCCAAATGCGCATATCAAAGCTTACGCTACAGCCATTCGAGAATTACTCCCATGGGATGGGGTTGTTGCTAAAATATTCCCCAAAACACTGGAAGGCATTGCTCTCGATTGGTATTACAGAATACCCGAAGCTTCCATACATTCATTCAAACAACTCGTGTCTGAGTTCATCAAAGCCTTCGACATGAACAAGCTATTAAGGACAGGAATCAGGGAGTTCTTACACATCAAGCAAGAACATAACGAATCTGTCGCCCATTTCATCCAAAGGTGGCGCACAGTCCTTTATTCCTCGGCAAGCGCTCCAAACATGGATCAGATGGAACTATGTGATTTATTCCTTCATTCTCTCAGCAGAGAAGTGAAGGAAGAAGTCCAGAAGTTCCCACTAAGGACTTATGATGAAGTACTTGAGAGCACTCTACAAATAGACCGAGCAAGATAGATAGTGGTCGTAAGACGTATGGAGCAAACGGGAGGTTAATCACCTCCACTCAAAATACTACAACTACCACAAACGTCAATCAAGGACCCAAAATCCTTAACAAAAATCGTGGGGTAACAACGGATGGGGTAACCGACCAGCCCAAGAGGGTAAATGTTGTTAATACTCCGTCACAAACAAACAATCAACGAAACAACAATTTTACCCCAACGGTCAATACAGTGGATTTTAATCATCCACAACAACAACAACAACGGCGAAATCCCATGCAAGGACCAAGCCAAAACTCATTTGGTTATCAAAACCAAAATCAAAACCAGAAACAACAAAACTTTAGTCCTAATAGGCAACAGTTTGATCGGAATTTTAGGCCACAATACACACCAAACCAACAAAACACGAATTACAATCCCAATTCTTATTGTGGTTTCCATAAAATTCAGGGTCATGACACTAGAACGTGTCGTGACTACAACAAGTTCATGCAACGTTTACCGGAAGAACAAAGACAATTCTTCACAGATTTGTTTTTGGCAGATCCTGCGCCATCACCACCCAATACGTTCGCAGGGGCAGTTTCCCCTCAAAATGCTCCTCTCAAGATCTTTAACGATCCACTCCCAAATCACGATAATAATCGACTAAATTCAACGGGAGTAAACAAGGGTGCAATAATAGGAAACAATGACCATGAAGCCTCGACTTCGCTAAATCCATTAGTTGCGCCCCAACTAGGGAGTCAACCACGACCTAAGGTGGTTGGATTGGTAGAATTAGACTCGAATTACCTATTGAAGCTGTAACAAGGACACGAGAATATTTTTCTCAACCAAGTCCAAGCCACTCGCCAGACACGGATAACATCCAGCAACTTACAACAAAACCTGTGGGTGCTTACGATTTAATTAATGATCTAACGAAAACCTTCTCGCATATTTCATTCCTTGACTTGCTAAAGAACTCCCCTGCCCACAGGGCCGCTCTTTTAGAGGCGCTAGGCTTAGGTCATTTAATTAATATCACTCCACCACCTGAAACACAGGTAAATCATATAGACTTTGATGTTCATCCTCCGGGACAGGCAGATACAGATGTCGAATTCATATTCGACATAAGTAAAATGCCTACAGATGCTGAGATCGCACGCCGAGGTGATCCAGCCTTACACTTGCAAGTGTGGGTTTACAATAATTACGTAAAACGGGTGATGGTTGACGATGGGGCTGCGGTTAACATAGTCCCTTTCTCTTTCCTCCAAAAACTAGGATATGGAGAAACGAACTGTTCTACTACACGAAATACCTTGAGAGGCTATGATAGCCTTAAAGCCACTTCGATAGGAACTATAATATTGCCGGTCACCTTGGGACCTAAAACAATCCTGACTGAGTTTTATATTATAGATCGGGAAACCAATTATAATATGATTCTCGGCCGACCATGGATACACCGTATGAAGGCAATCCCTTCTACATTATTTCAAGAAGTAAGATTCTTGCATCTAGGAAAGGTATTTGTAGCCAAAGGTGATCCAAAGCCATTTGACGTGCACCTAGCTGATTTAAAGAAAAGACCAGGTGTACACTCGGAATTTGAACTTCCAACAAACCAACTTAATAAACCCACTGACTCAAAGCCAGAGGAAAAGTTGATACCTACGACGGATCTCGAAACAACCAGCATAGCCAAAACAATTCCAACCCCTAAAAGTAAAACTAAAGAAACAGTATCATTAGGGACTACTGCGAAAATCGTTGAGTTGATAGAACAAGATTCACCAATGTTCTTACCATTCGATTCAGTAGGCATGGGATTTTCCCTAGGTGTTGGTTCCTTGCCAGCAGAGGATCTCTGTATGGTAGAAATAGAGTGCGCAAGCACAACTGATGCCCAAACATCTATGCTCCCGGCTAAGTATTGGACTCTCCATTTCGATGGAGCTAAATGTCACTATGGAGCGGGGGCAGGTATAATTCTTACTTCGCCCGAGGAGAAAATCCTCCCATTCGCTTTTAAGTTAAACTTTGAATGCACAAACAACGGCGCTGAGTACGAAGCCCTCCTCCTTGGTCTCACTTTAGCCAAAAGAATTGGTATTGACAGCATCAGAGTCTTAGGAGACTCACAATTAGTGACAAACCAAGTTTCTGAAATATATGAAACTAAAGCCGAACATTTACAACTCTACAAAGACGCTGTGTTAGATTTAAGCAAAGCGTTTAACTTCATATCCATTGAAGCAGTCCCGCGAGAGAAAAATCTCCTCGCTGACTCGATAGCAACTTCAGCGTCACGTTTTACTCCAAGCAATGAACTAGAAGATACTCACTTCACAGTATCCATTCGTGACGAACCATTAATAAAAACAATGACAAATCCTCTTTTTAGTGGAAGTGAATCTACCGTCCTAGACCATGTTGGAAATGATGCGGCTACTTTGGATTATTTAAATGCCTATGCAGCATTACATCTCTCTTATCACACGCTAGATTTATCTCTGATTCCACATTCATCTTCCTACTTCGGAAATCCCGTAACGGGTCTTCCCTCACAAAGGGAACCTAGCATATACGCAATAGAAAATGGGGATGCTATAGATTTACCTCCAGCACCACCTGAGTTCGAAGAGGGTAACGCCTCTTTAATCGAAGAAACAATCGATGTCAACATTGGGACAGAGAATGAACCAAGAATATTGAAACTAGGTTCTTCATTAACCCCAGAAGAAGTGGAAATACATACTCAAGTTCTCAAAGAACATCAGAAGGCGTTTGCATTTAGTTACAAGGAGATGACGGGAGTCGCACCCCACATTGCGGTGCACAACCTCGTCACTAGATCAGATGCAAAGCCAATTAAGCAAAAATCAAGACCTATGAAGCCCAAGGTAGCCCTCATGGTAAAAGAGGAGGTAATAAAACTCCTTCAGGTAGGATTCATCAAGCCAGTTGACTACTCCCAATGGGTATCTAACATCGTTCCCGTTCTCAAAAAAAATGGAAAGATACACATTTGCATAGATTTCCGAGACATCAACAAAGCATGTCCTAAGGATGACTTCCCATTACCATCTATCGACGTCATTGTTGATGCAACAGCTGGGTTTGAGCTTTTGTCTCTCATGGATGGATTCTCGGGATACAACCAAATCAGAATATCCGAGCAAGATCAAGCTAAAACCACGTTTATAACTCCTTGGGGAACCTATTGCTACGTTGTTATGCCATTCGGTCTCAAGAACGCTGGTGCTACTTACCAACGGGCTATGACATACATATTTCACGATCTAATTCATAAAATCGTGGAATCTTACGTGGATGACTTATTGGCTAAGGCCAAAAAGCGCTGTGACCACCCTGAAGTACTCCGCATCATTCTTTCACGCCTAATAGAATACGGAGTCACGCTAAACCCAGAGAAATGCGTCTTTGGTGTAACAGGAGGAAAGCTCCTAGGTTACATCATATCGTCACGAGGGATCGATGTTGATCCAACCAAAATTCGGGCTGTCCTCGAAATGGTCCCACCTTCTAGTGAATCTGGAATCAGATCATTTCTCGGAAAGCTGGGTGCAATCCGGAGATTTATCCCGGACCTAAGCTTCGCCGTTCATCCAATCAACAATTTACTCAAGAAGGATTATAGCATCGATTGGACTGAAGATTGCAATGAAGCTTTTGATGCAGTTAAGCATTTTTTGTTATCACCACCTACGCTAATGCCACCTAAGCTGGATCGCCCGTTGATCTTATACTCACGAGCTACCAATGTTTCCCTGGCCTGTATGTTGGCCCAAGAAGATGATGACAAGAGAGAACGTGTGATTTATTTCATTAGCCGAACATTGCTCGACTATGAAACACGCTATACACAGGCAGAACGAGAATGCCTTGCCATAGTCTTTGCTACTAAACGCCTAAGACATTACATGCTGAATCAAGAAACGAAGGTCATGGTAAAGACAGACCATTTACGGACTTTTCTCACACAAGGGTCCTTGTCCAAAAAAGCTGGACGTTTTATAACCTTGATGGGAGAGTTCGAATTAACATTTGTAAATCAGAAGTCGATAAAAGGACAAATCATTGCGGATTGGTTAGCTGATAATCCGTTGGACGGGGGAGATCTAGTAGATCTAGATTTTCCCGATGAATGCGTATACTACGTCGAAACCCGACCTGCTATATCTGAGTGCCCTTGGTACGCTGATATCATTAGCTATATCATGGACCATAGGTATCCAGAAGGAGCTACACCGCAACAAAAAGGCGGTTACGCATTATCATAGCTAAGTACGTTATTATAGAGCAAGTTCTCTATCGAAAGGCGTTCGATGGAATGCTTCTAAGGTGTGTCGACACAGAAGAATCCAAGAAGATTCTCTATGAATCTCACAGCGGTATATGTGGAGGCCACTTCGGTGGCCATGCCACCGCTCGAAAAATACATCGAATGGGCTATTTCTGGCCCACTCTAGAACATGACGCGATAGAGTTTGCACGCAAGTGTCATAAGTGCCAAGAATTCTCTCATGAGATCCACATGCCAGCACAAGCTCTACAACCAATCGCTACTCCATGGCCCTTTTCTACATGGGGCCTAGACTTAATAGGGAAATTCTCTCCCTCATCTATGACGGCCACAATTTTATAATTACGGCCCTTTGAATATTTTACCAAATGGGTGAGGCCATGCCTCTTACTACCGCACTGGTTCGATGTCGCCAAATTCATTTTGAACCAAATCATTTGCAGGTACGGTATCCCGCAAATCATTATCTCAGATAATGGAACTTCTTTCAAGAGTGAAGAAGTTCGTGAATTGTGCAGTAAATTCAAAATAAGCCACCATACGGCTTCCTTGTATTATCCCCAAGCCAATGGGCAGGCTGAAGCAACAAACAAAACATTGAAAGCCATTCTCCTTAAAACGGTAAAAGAAAACAAACGGGATTGGCACTTAAAGTTATATCCGGCCTTGTGGGCCCACCGAACCTCAATAAGAACACCAACGGGAGCAACTCCTTTCTCGCTAGTATTTGGGGCAGAAGCAGTTCTCCCACTTGAGGTCGAAATACCCAGTCTCCGCATTTCACTACAAGGGATTCTGGATGAAGACGCTTACAGAGAAGCACGTCTTTCCCAACTAGAAAGCCTAGATGAAATTAGGTTAGACGCCGAGCAACGACATAGAGTCTATGCCGACCGGATGTGCCGGCAGTATAACAAAAAAGTCTATGAACGTGATATATACGAAGGTGATCTAGTTCTAAGACTAGACAGCCGGATCGACAAGAAGACCGGCGAAGGAAGGAAATTCCGGCCCAAATGGTTGGGCCCATACCGAGTCACGAAGGACTACGGAAATGGTGCATACCTCTTATGCACGCTAGAAGGTGAGGAGTTTGGCGAAACAGTCAATTCCCTCCACCTCAAACGTTTCTATGCATAAGCAGCAAGCGCTGCCTATATAACTATCTACATTGCATTTCCATATAGATTAGGATCATTTTGTCCACTTGTTCTTACACAAATTGTGATCAAGGAATCTATTCTCAAAGCAATTTATTACAAACTCATGATGTTTCTGGCATAAAGTTCTTTAATCATACCTCTCCATCTTCGTATCATCAAGTCATCTTGGAATCTTTTATCAAATAAAATCAAACATGACGAAGTCCTAATGGTAACCATACCAAGATCTGCAAGTTTGTTCTCGCTTTGATTTCTTCTTAGGATAAGTGTCTTGCCTATGGTCTGTTCTAGAAGCTTCATGGTGTCACATCTATCCCATATATACATCTCTTTGGAAACAAGCATATACTGACATTTTACTCAAAAAGACAAGTCAAAAAGTGATTAAACAAAAAAATTATTTTTACACATTTCCTTGCCCCACCAACCTTCGGTGATGAGCTTGCGTCTCTTACTAGTGACGTAGGGTTGGGAAAGGATGGAAATGCCCTTACTCGCCTACGCCTTGCCCACGGTGATAAACCCACGCTTCTTACTAGTAGCATGGGGCAAAGTGTAGGGGGTCCTCCAGACAATGCAAACGTTAAAAGGTCATAAACAAACTATTCAAACTTTGAGTCAAAAACGAATGAATCAGGTGTTCAAAATTCCAAGAGAGTTAAAAATCCTAAAAACCAGATTTTGTCTACTATGTGGCCATCTACGGGTCTAAGTCTGGATAAACCGCAAAGCAAGTTGCACCCAAAACTATGAAGTCATTCAGGTAGAGTAAGCTTGTAGCTTCCAATTTGGTTCCACCAAAGCTTCGTCTGTCTTTCATCACTATCATTTCACCATTCTTCATAACTTGCGCCCTTCTTGGCTCTTGGTGATGAGCCCTCGCATCTTACTGGTTGCGTGGAGTTAGGAGCGGGGCAAGTTAATCTATTCATCATACTGGTTATTCTCATCACTTTGCCAAAACAAGCATGAGTTATCCAAATTGCTAACAAAAGTTAAGATTCAAGATCACAGTATATCTACAATATCATGTATCAGCATCATGAAACACAAAAGGAAAGCAAACATTTGCATCATCTGTTTTCCATTGCATACATTCTAGAAAGCATATAAAACATACATCGTAGTATACACAAAGCAGTTGGAAATAGAAAGGACACACATGAGTGACAAGCTTTTGATCCAAAATCGACGCATATATATAAATAATCAATGTTTGTATACAATGCCATCATGCACTAGGCATGGTCAAAACGCTCAAAGAGCCCGTAATACACAAAAGAATCTATAATACAAAAAGTGCATAGGAGCCAAGTGGCCTCTCAACCCCTACGCGATCCCGCCGAAGGTGCGCGCCCTCGCCTAGGACTCCGGCTACGCCGGCGCTCTGAATGGACGGAGGGCTCAGGGTCCCGAGGAGCAGCCGTGGTCTCACCATGAGAGTGGCTCCTCATAAGACGCTCGGCTGTCCTATAGCCTGCCAACTCTGTACGGAGAGTCGACACCATCTTGGCCACATGCCAAACGGGAGCGAAGACGTCGGTGTGCCTGCCGGCTGCTGAGGGCTCCCCGGCATCTACAGATAGCTCCGCACGGGTCTTATCCATAGGGATCATCAGAGAATCAGTGCATACCCTACGGATTAGATCCCGCCACTCGTCGACGGTCTCTGCAAAACAAAGAAGAAAGACGAATTAGAAACTAGGCAAGAGGCTAAAATATACAAGATACAAATATAAGGAGAGATAGCAGTTAAAACAAGTCCTAAGTCAAACTAACACTGAAAGGGAAAGAGGATAACTTACTCGGATCACCGGGCCTCCAAGATGGGTCACTAGGGCCAGCACCTGCCGCTGATGCCGCTGCTGACTGAGGGGCTGCTCCTGTGGTAGGGGCAACATGACGCCCCGCAACGGACTCGTCCTCTCCACCACGGCCCTGAGAGAGTGGCTCCTCTGAAACTAGAGTCTCTCTCTCTGCACTCTGCTCCTCCCTCTCTGCCTGCATGATATCCTGGGTGTCATGCCACTCAGGATCGCTATCATCCATCTGCTCCTCCGACCCTCCCTCTGTGGACTCCTCAGAATCAGAGTCAATATCTATAGGGTCATCGCTGCTATGAGCAGGACCCGCAGTAATCCGAAGTAAAGGTGCCCGAGGCGCACCCGCTCTCCCTCTGGCCCGAACAATCCCCCTGGCTGCAATAGGAATACCAGGGGTGACCACTGTCCAACCACGGCCTCTAGGCCCCCCTCTAGCCTCCCGGACTGATCTATAGACTGGTGCCACTGGAGGAAGCATGCCCACATATGGGAGGCCGAACTGCTGAGGAACCCTGCTGAAAGGATGTACCTCCACCCGTCCCACACGGTCAATAAGCTGCCCTGTGGTGGAGCAAGAGATCAATGTGAGAGTCTCCTCTCCCCAAATGCCGGCCATGAGCTGGTACGGTGTGGCCTCCATATCTGCTGTGGTGAGGGAAGCTACTGGCTGGTGAGGTGCTCTAAGCACCGACATATCTGACCACCTGGCTGCCCTCACAGCCCCAGGATCTGCCACCTCCACGCCTCTGCCATAAGGAATAAAATGCTCATACACCCAACTCATGACTAGAGTTGGGTGGCTCAATGACTGTCCCTGTAAACGGACCACCCTATATAAGTCGTGATAGGTGGTCCCCAAAATGTCTGCCCCCCAGGCGTATATCCGGCCATGCCCCTCTATCTGTGCAATGATGGGGGCCCAGCAGTATAACAATGTATCCCCTCCCTTGTCCCCGATCAGTCTCGAGGCAAGGATCCCCATGATGGCCTGTCGAAATACGGGGATGGGCAAAGAAGGAATGGATCTAACTCTCACTCCCTTCTTCGGCCCCGTGGAAATAGCTGCATCCCCCATATAACCTGCCCACTGTGCAATCTGTGCTCTGGACCCAGCTGTCTCCAGTGTGAGTCTCCTCCCGATGATCGGGACCCCCAAGATACGGTAGACATCCTCCAGAGTAATAGTCCACTCACCGCGGACACCTGGCAGTCGGAAAGTGTTCCGATCTGCATCCCAATAAGAAAATAAGTCACAAAGGATGTGACTCGATGGCGTAACATGGGGCACACGCGATATACGCAATATGCCGGCCCTCTGCAACGTGTCCTCCTCGTCTGGCGAAAGGGCATCCAATACCCCGGCAACCAATCACACTCTCTCTCCCGGCTCCATCTAATGTACTCCTCCCTCGCCTGCATACACCCAAAAACACACAAAACAGAGCAAGTTAGTATCTAATCAATGCAGGGAGAGTCATAAAAACGTACAGAAATGCAAGAAAATATAAGTCTCCAAAACAAGCTCTTTTGCATTACTCATGCAAAACCGCCGCCCTGAGTAGGGGAGGCGGTTTTGTAACCGCCGCCTTAAAGGCGGCGGTCTCCATAACTTGCGCCCCTGATCGGGCGGCGGTCATGTAACCGCCGCCTAGCCGGGCGGCGGTCACGTGTCCGAAACCCGCGGGTTTTTAACCTAAAAAGTCCAAAAAAGCAAAAATAGACCATTTTAGCTAAAAAAAGAGCCTACCCAATAGGCGCCCCCTAGATGGACCTTTTGAACCAAACATTTTCAAAAATAACCCCCCCATTACAAATAATTTGCCATTTCAAATTTGAAGGGGGAAAAATGCAAAATTGAAGAAAACCAACCTGTGATCTCGCGGGGTGGCGTTCCACACGTGGAGGCATGATCACGATCTCACTGCGGACGTTTCGACTATACTCACGTGAGAAACCGTCACCGTGGGTCCCAGAGCTCAAAATCGATCAAATCAACTCGCGTAAATGAATAGGAAAATGGGCCCACTTTCATATATATATATTGTTCTATTTCGTCTTAAAATGACTTTTTCGCAGGTTTGGAGCGCTGACGGAGGTAAGTTCCTATCCCCGCACAAATGGTACGTCCTCTTTCCCTGTTATTTTAGCGTTTATTTTTCAAATTATTGTATCTATCTGCACTTGAGATCTCTTTTCATTTTGCAGGTAGCGGGAATTTCGGATGGCGCCATTTCGACACACGGACGTGTAAGGTATAACTTCTAAACCCCCCATTTCGGGACTGCCATACTCGGACCCACCATTTTATGCCCTTTCATGGCTAAAACGCTTCTCCGAGGGGGCAATATGTACGTACCCAAAATTGTAAGGTACTGTACTGCGGGACGGTGTAATAAATGCCCCAATGATGATACAGTCTCCTCATGGTGTTCGGGATCCGAAAGAGCTCTTCGGATATGCGTTAACATCCCGCATACCCCACTCAGCCCCCGTCCTTTGTTTTCCCCTTTTCCCTCTTTTCTTGCCCCTTTTGATCTTCGATGTGAAACCGCCGCCCCGCAGGCGGCGGTCCCCGCCACCAGCGTTTTCGAAACGCGGCCTTTTTCTAATGCGACCGACCCGTGAAATATCACGTTTCACCACTTTCCTTGCCGACTTGAGCATGCATTTATGTTTTTGGTCCCTGGAATAGTGTTTTTCTTTGTTTATTGTTTAGGAGTTCAATTTGGTTTTGGTTCTTGGGTGTTTGAATTCCTATAAATGCATGGTTTGTGCACATGCAAATGAGGCCACCATTTTTTGTTAGAGTCTTCTGATTTTCAGTGGTTTGGTCTGTCAGCTTGCTTAGGATTGATAGCATAGTTCATTTCTTACTTGGTTAGTATTGCTCAGCTGTTGGTAAGCCACAGACCCATCTTGTGCAGGCAGTGCTGTTGTTCCATCCAATCTGGTTAGAAGCTTGCCTCTGAATTCCTCTTTGCTGTAGATTTATTTTTTTACTTATGACTTAGAGTTCTTAGTTCAATTCATTATATACCTGGTTAGCTTTATTCAGTTGTTGGTAAGCCACATATCCAACTTGTGCAAGCAGTGTCTTTATTTTGGAACGGAATAGCTTAGGAAGCCATTAAAGTTGCAGGTTTTGCTCTTCGTATAGGATAGTTAGAAGTTCTGGTCGCTTCATGTTGCATGACTTGCAGTAAAATCCCGCTAGGAATCGCATAAGCCAAGCTCTGTACTCTTGCGCTATCCCTCTCCTACTCGCATTCTCGGTCTGCATTCTGAGCTGTCCTTATCCCAAAATCTACTCCTATCGGTGCTAGCATCACACGCTTTTCTGGATCCACGTGAACACGAAAGAACGAAGAGACCATACTGAGGGGACGAGATCACATACACACCATCGGATTCGCCACTGTTCTGCGGAATCCAGGTTTTAAATTTCAAAGTTCTAGTCAGAATCATATTAAATAGAGTAGTTAATCGCTTTATTTCATTTCATTCTATTCTCGATATTGCCAGGGAAGCTGTGGGGATTGATAGTTTCCGAGAAACTATGATTCACTCCTCACTTCTGAGGTAGGATCGAGAATCTTGCAGATAGATTAGACCTATTTAGAATTCTATCAATTCACACAGGCAAATAACTACACTCGGTTATCTTGTCTGTTTTAATTACTGTTTAGTTATTATTTCTAGATACGTTTAAAATAGTTTGCTTCCCTTAAAATTGTTAAATATTTCATAGAAGAATAAAGGTTATATGCAGTTAGATTTACTTCACGTAGTTAGAATTTGTTTCATTACAGTTAGATTGCATTTTGTTTCGTATGACCATAACAGGACCGCAACAACCGAGAGTTTATGGTTGTGATCCACAGATCCCACAGCCTAACGAATCCATAAGAGAATTGGATATAGACACTGGTCTACGCACACTAGTATTTCAGTCTACTCCAATTCCACCTATCATCATCCAACAGTTATCCCTACTGGACATAACAGCTAACAAAGCTAGAGAATTCTGGACTAGGCCAGAGAATCGTCCATAGAGTTGACTATATTCACCATATGACCCTATCAGGAGAAATACATGAAACCATCCCGGGTCATTTCCCACGCATTCCACAACCCATAGATCGAATCACGCTAGAGCTCGATATTGATTGGAGCCTTCGAGCAGTCATCCTTGCTGATCGATCTATCACACCGGTCCAGGTTAGAAGGGCCTTCTTTGCCTTAGATTCGCAGATTCCATTAGTGCGTGTCGAAGATATTAGATTACCTAACTAGTCTATCCATATACTACTGTATTCCATCTCCACCGGTTGTCTCGCACGACCTCGAGAGGTCGGGTGCACGCGAAGAGTCACTTGTAGATTCTCACGCTCGCTTGTCACTTTTCCACGCATCTGGTGACCTATACATCGAATGATTGAAAACCCTTTTTACAAGCAACCGTGTGCTTAACTTCACACCCCACCAGTTCTGTAAGTACCATGAGCCCAATTATCGCAAGCAATACTGGTAGTATCACTGATTGACTGAGAATCTTCCCAATGAAGGATTCCTTCCTTAGATGGCTCATTAACCTTTGGGTCCCGAATAGCGCGTATATAAATTATGTTCAAGTCCTCTTCACTCAAAGGTTCCACATATGGTATGGATTTCCCATCTATCAACGGTATTATGACCCTTTCCTCCTTGTTCTCAAGTTGATATACCCCTTGTTAAACCTCAAATCAGCATTGTTTGCATAACACCAAGGGCACCCAAGCAAAGCTGGGAAGCTATCTGCTTCCGCAAGTGCTAACACTTCAAGTCTCCTGTGAACTTGGCCCCTTGTATAGTGATAGATGCATCCTTCAAAACTCCTATGGGAGTAGCTTTTGTTCTGTTTGCCATGAATAATACATTAGATGATGGCTATAATGGAGGTCTCCCCATTTGTACCCATGCATCCAATGTAAGTACATTCACTTCCGCACTTGTGTCAATCAAAATATTGCTCAACAACCAACCATCCACAATAGCATTCAAAGTGATCTCCTTGTCATAGTCAATGCTATCGGGGAGATTCACATGGAGTATTTGTCTTCCAGTCTCAGTTCCCACGCGCGGAGTATTCCCCTTCAACCAATTTCCCAATAAAGGAATAATATTCTCCTGGCGCAACATTCTACATACCTCTCTGATGTCATCAATATCAGACGAGGCCTTTTCTGTATCCTTATGCTCCAACTTCTCGAGACTGCTCTTTCAAACACTAGTATTTCACCTTGAAGGTTTCTAAGGACCTCCATAGTTTCCTGATAGACTTCTTTCTGATGAGTTGGATCTAGATACCTAGCATGCAAAACCTCCTCCCTAGTGATTGTCGGCTTCTGTTGCAATACCTCTTTCACGCGTGCCGCCTCAGCTCATGTGGTTATCTTGACTATTACTACCTTGGGTTCTGGTGTTAACTTGGGCATCCACTGATTCTCTACCGTGTGCTAGATTCTAACCATCCCTGCACCTTTGTTTTCTTGCTTGTGCTACTTACTAAGATGCTCATACAAGTCCTGGACACTCTTCATAACTATGCCCCTTTCCACAAAATGAACAAAAAATATTTTGTGGGAATTCACGCCTATAATGGTCGGTGAGTTGCATGTATAGCAAGTTCCTTGAGGGAATTCACCTCTTCCCCACCTCGGCCTCGTCCTTCACTGCAGTAGATACCGACAATAATACAAAGGCTTGATATAATAATAGTCATGTGTGCATGGATCTCGTTATAATTATCCAGCCTCATGCACTCATGAATCTCTAACCCTTCAACACGGTATATCAACTAGGTGATTCATCTAATATATATAGGGTGGGGAACTTGCCCTTCACCGCTAACTATGCCAAAAATAGGTTGCACGCTAATAATAGCCACGCACCGTTTACAATTATAGCCATACATGCAAGTATGCTATCTATAGATCACTTACAATTAACTAGAGTGATGAATCTATTCTTGGATTACTTCCATGCAAGAGTGCTTCAATATGATCCTTGAAATATAGACAAAGCATGGCGCGCAAGTCTTGACATCGCTTTGTGTGTTCCGCACGCCAGCCTCTGAAAATAGACTTGATCTACAAAATCGGCTAAGTCCCGAAAGTCTGACTCTGCACCTCCGTGCGCGACGCCTTCCTATTCCTTCGCGCCTTCGATCCCATCCTATTTTTCCGCACGGACTCTGTGTGTGAGTTATGCTAAGTGTTTTATTTGATCAACACATGTTCTTGTGTTAAATTAAATAAATAATAAGTAAGAGAATAAGATACATGAGAAATAGGCCATAAGTTTACATAGTGAATCCCTCTTGGCGGTCTCATGTTCTCGTGTTAAGCATGTTTTGGTATTTTAATGGTTTATAGATGTAATTTATACAATCAAACTACTCTAGAACCTAACTATGAAGGATTACAAATTAACAATAAATCCAAGGCCTAATCCCATAGATGGTAAAATCCTAGAGCATGGGTGTTTTCAAGACCCTAATCTACAAATATGAAATTAAGAATACAATCTAATCTATATTTATTTTTCTTTCTCTTTCAATGTCTCCTAATCAATCTAAGAAAATAAGTTTAAACTAAGACAATCTATGTAAATAAACAATTCCATGCAAAGCCAACCTCTATTTATAAGCATAAGGGAACTCAATTTGGACTCTCCTTCTCTAAATCCTCAAAGAAACTACTCCTATTGATTATTATTGTGACTAATTTGATGGCAATGATATGGTAGGAAGAGATATGAAGTCAATGTATTGCATGAGAAGAAGAATAAGCAACATATCTATGGCTAGTTAAGGGGAGTCATAAGACTAGTCTAGAAACCCTTGTATTCTATTCATGGATAGAGAAACCAAACAAGATCATTGGGGCTAGGTAGAAACCAAACAAAGTGTTCTCTACAAAAAGCTTCAAAATATGGCGGGGCTACAAATAAGTGCTTACTTTTCCTTAATATAAAATATTTTAGGAGATCAAAATCCTAACTCTAAATCGTAACTTATATCTATGGTTGTTATTACATAACTAGGTGGTGAATTCAAGTACAATTGTGAAGGGAGGTGAAGTGGGGGTTAAAATGAGGTCAATGTGTGTGTGGCCTACAATTAGGACCAAAATCACACATGTAACAAAGAGGGGAAAAGTAAGTTTCTCATAGATGGAACCACTAATTCCAATAAGAGGCAATGACACAACCTAAGTGGTGGAGGACAAAACTATCAATATGTAAAGCAAAACCACTATAAGAGGAAGCAAAACTTCCAAAGAAGGAGACAAAACCACCATGGATGGAAATGATATTGCTGCAGCGATAGCGTGCTAAGTGAGAAAAGGGGTGAAAATGAGGGGAATAGTCATGGAAGGCCTTCAAAATGGTCCAAAAGGAGTTAAGACAAGTAAATGAAGAACAAAGGTCAAGGGTGGATTGCGTAAGTGGTTTGAGCATTTCAAAACTTCCTGGCATTTTTTGGAGATCCTCGTAATCATCAAATTGGGTATTTTTAAATATTACACCATGCAAAATGGGGTGCTTACATTGATATGTCCATACCTTCAAGTTATGTGATCGCATATGTGGTTATCTTCTAGCTCGTAGAGCCCAACAAGGGATTATTAGAGGAATTATGTTTCCTAATAGCAATATTTAGCTTATCAATGGTCATTGTTCAATTATTCCTTTCTTAATCTCTCTAAGAATGAAGATTGATTTTATGAATCCTTTCTTAATCTCTCTAAGATTGATTTTATGAATCCCTTCTTTACCTTGACACCTTTTACAAAGCTTCTAGTTTCAAATTGTAGAAGTCTAAAACTCAATATTTCGATAAAGCATGATGTCAATACTAAATTGTTTAAGTAACTTTCTATGGAAGTGGATCAACACATTAGAGAGGTTCAAATTTTTCCTTTTTTAGATCCCCTCTAAGCTATGGCAATGTGTCTTTGGAAGGAGTTCAAAAATGGCTTTTGGACTACCTAGCTTGTTTTTGGCAATGAAATTTTATATTTACATCCAGATTTTAGCTATCATGCACATGTCTACTACTTATCCTAGTATGCACCTTCTAAGGTTTCAAGAGCAAGTATGAAAAACTTGCCAAGTTGTTCATAGATTATATTTGGGCCAATGCCAAGCAAATAAGGGGCTTAATTCATAGGGTTTCCTAGGAAGCTTTTGTCTCCCAAAAGAAAGAGGAAGCATGGTAATTATTGGCATCTACAAGCAGAGTATTACTTTTGTACTAATTGGGTCGTTGAGGCCATTGAATGTCCCAAATCTTGGAAAATCCTACATCAACACTACATTTTCGTTGGCTCGCGTTATGGAAAGATCGAGTTAGAAGAATATTAGATTCCAAATTTTTGTCATTACCATTGCCATATCAACACTAAAGGATATTCTCTCATTCGAGCATTTCATACACCTTCAAAAAGTTAAGCCTTTTCTCAATTGGGTTTAGATTAGGACTTTCTTTCAATGACCACAACATTTGGTGGTCCCCCATAGTTTCTAGCCACAATCCTTTGCTCTGAAACTCCTAGTCTTTAAGCTCTTTAACTTTAAAAAAGGAATTTTCATTGTTCAAGATCATATCTATTCTTGAGATTGGACGTTATGGCCTATTTTTTCAATTCAAGTGTAGCTAAGAAAGTGGCCCTAAAATTCCAACATTTACAAAAGTTTCTCAACTACTATGGGAGTGCTCTTTATACTATGAACAAGGTCCCTCCTAATATATCATCATTTTAGGGTTGTTCTATGGCACCACCTAGCCATGGTGAGATTATTTCGCCACCCCTCCTCTATGGTGAGGTTTCTCGAGAATATTTTGTTCGGTCACGACTTTAGATTTCATTTGCATATGACACTATTGACACTTAAATTTTATATTGTTTTATAATTTATTTATCTAAATTTATTCCGAACATTATTAATATCTGTGTGCCGTCAATATATATATTCTATTTAAAATTTATTAATAGATATGCAAATGCATTTCCAATAAAAGAGGAGTGCGAGTATATCCATTGAAATTGAAGAGCGGAGATTCTAAAACGGTCATCTAAATCGAGGGTGTTTGACTACACCAACTCATATCGGAATTAACGTAGACAGACTGTAAATCAAACGTAAAACGAAATTACGGTAGGTTTTGTACTCTTCCTCCCTTGCTGGTGCGACTCACATAAACTCCATTTAACTAATACTATTTTGGCACCCACTTCAATTTGTTAAGTGTATTATTTCATGTGCACGTCACCTGCCCACCTGAACCCCTGCAACCATTTCATATAACATTCTTTTTCTTTTTTATGAAAGTAGGGCAACAAACGCAACATTCATTTGGATTCACCCCGGTGTTTAGAATATTAGTTATATGAAGAAGTCGAGGGTATTAATCAGATATGATTAACAGTGTCTCAGCTAGAAATGGAGCCTACTAATAATGACACGGCCTTGATAGTTACAGAGAATGTAAGCAAAGTCGGATTAGGGTATGGCATTGCTATAGCAGTGGGAATTCTTGTTTTGGTCTCTATAATAATGTTGGCATCTTACGTGTGTGTGTCGAGGGTGCAAGGAATCCAACAAGCCCACAATACTGCACCCACTCTCCCTTCTCTAAACATCGTTATCAACTGTATTGAAGGAGGAGGTAATTTGGATCAGAGCACCGCCATTGATTCCTTCTCCAGGCGCCACAAACTGCCTCATTCACAAGACACTTGTTGTTCGATTTGTTTGGCGGAGTACAAGTTCGGGGAAAATTTACGTCTGTTGCCGGATTGTGGGCACTGTTTTCACGCAGGGTGTATTGATGCGTGGCTCAGGCTCAATCCCTCCTGCCCCGTTTGCCGAACCGCGTCACCGTTACCGTCGCTGTCAGTGACGCCCCTTTCGGAGTTCATTCCCCATGCAAGGCATTCTTCTGTTGAGGGGCACTAAATTCATGTAGATGGTTTATCTAACGCGCAACTAAATGTTTGGCTGGTGCAGGGTTTCTTTAACTTTTTCCCTGTTTATAAAATATGTAACAATCTACTTTTAGAACTAAATTCGTTTGGAAGGTGGGGCAGCGCTTCAATTTGTTTCGATATAGCAGGGTTTGATTTTAATATTCTAATCAGATCATTGTGCATTATGTACATGGTCGTGTGCCATTTCTTCATTTCATACATGTATTCTTTCTTTCCACTCCTCTTTTTCATTTTCTTTCTTTATAATGTCCCATATTATTTTGGGGAAGTTTGCATGGTAACATCCACAAATATCTCAAAGTTGTAAACAAAATTGTTAAAAAGTGAATGGTATGTTAGTGAGCATATTATAACATAAAATCGTATATATATATATATATGAATTTAAAGTATTCACTATTACTTGTAATCAAAGTGTAATGTTAATAGGAAATGGAGGTGAGGAAGTAGATTAGAATTTTAATAGAAGGATGAGATAATAATTGTCATTATTGACACAAAATGAAGCCAATATTCATCTTATTTTTGATGTGTACAAATAGACCCTCTTACATTTTTAACATATCATTGAAAGGATAAGGCATGTAAGATACAAAGGCTCTTAAATGATCAAATTTTGGAGATTGTAGTAAATGTTAAACTCTACCTTTCAATGTTTTCAATATTAATTGTTATTTTTGTAATGTAAGTACTTGTAATGTTTATTGTTATACTATATGTTATCTTGATCGGAATATGTTTATGAGAACCACAAATCTAAATACAATGTTACATATTGTATATTGTCCAAATGCCATGTTAACCAAAGTGGTTGCTGAAATTGACAAGGACAAACATTGAAAATTTTGATGGTATTATGCCATGTCTATAAATGATATCAAGAACCTTCCAAGTGCAACATTCATCAAGTCTACATAAACCCATAGATTGGCTATAATCATAGCATTTTGTCTAAAAAATATTAGAACTATGGTGTCTAATTAATACTCATCTAGTTCCACTAATTTTTTTCCTAATATGTTTTGTATTGCCACATCCAATAGAAAAATCTAATCACTACTAAATTCTTTATTTTCCAATAAAAATATATTGTGTATTACATGGAAATATTCTAAATAATGAAATTCACTTTGTTCGGAAGCAAAAAGATGTTTCAATCCACGACAAGAGAAGGTTCGAGTCCTCTAATTTTGGTTTTGATTGTTGAGACCGAGTAACAACTTTAAAAAGTGACTTGATAACCTGGTTAGATCCTTGTTGGAAAAAAATTGCATCCAATGTGGTGATTTTGTTGAACATACACTATTTCGTTAACCAAGGTTATAAATAGAAATAATTAAGAATACACTAGATGGAGAATACCAATGTTAGAGAAATTCTTCATGCAAATAAACAAAATGTTGCTCGAGTATAATTAGTGCTTCATGGCCTACATTTTTTTACCATAATAGAATTATAAGCATTTAAATATGTAAATCCTTGCCAAAAAAATCGATGGAATTGCATTTAATGGTGCTAGAGTGTGAATTTGTATACAATAATTTATTTTGATCTCGCACCATTTATGTATACATGCATATGCAAATATGCATAAGGCATTTGAAAAATTTGAAATCAATTTGAATAGATTATTTTCAATGATTGTTGCATTTTGCCTCAAATTTACAATTATAAAACAAGTACATTATAGTAAACTATATCTAGTTGATCATGCATATATGGTTTTGTACATTGTTGGTGTCAATAACTCCATTAAAATTTGCAGCATGAACTACACACTTTAAAGCTTATAATTCCATCAAAGTGAGAAAAAGTGTAAGTCTTGGAGCATTGTCACGCATAAAAACTATGATTTCCTCAATCATGTTCATGAAGATTATACATGTGTATATGTGAATTGCTGAGGAGAGGCTGCTCTCTGGCCAAAATCAGACGGTTGTAAATCTACAAACTAAAAAGTGGAAATGTTGGGATCCACGCCTTTGGCCTGGAATAAGATTTTTCAAAGCCCTATCATAAAAGTGGGTCCACATTCTCCTGAAAGAGGTCAGTTCACGTGGGAAAAGGATAGTGAAGGTGCCACCTACCTGATGGTCCCAGATGGTTGCGTGGATAGGGCTTTGAGCAAAGTGAATCTCTCCCTTGTTGGTAAGTTTCTTGGCCCTAGACCTAATATTGATTTTATTAGAAAATGGGCTCTGAGAAAGTGGATGCCTAAGGGGGATCTGAGTATTACCATCATGCCACGGGGTTTTTTTTTGGAAAAATTTAATCAGCAGGCTGATTTGGAATCGGTGCTTCTGGGAGGACCATGGTGGCTGGGTAATATGGGCCTCTTTTTGAAAAAATGGTATCCTGGATTTGACCCTAACACTGAAAATATAAACACCATTCCAATCTGGTGTAGGCTCCCTGGGCTACCATTGCATTTTTGGGATGATGAAATTCTACTTAACATTGCTAAGTCCTTAGGTGCTCCGATCGGGCTGGATGGGCCCACGAGAAACAGATCCAGACTTGCTTTTGCTCGATTCTGCATTTCTTCTTAAAATGGAGCAGGAATTACCGGAACACATCATCTTGAAATCTAGGTATGGGGTGTGGATTCAAAAAATTGAATTTGAAACTTTTCATTTAAGGTGTAAGCTTTGTCATCGCATAGGACACTCCACCAAAAACTATCCCAAAAAGGAGATCCCTACAGTGGAAGCCAAACAACCTGTGGATGGCTTAGCTTTGAGTAAGGAACGCAGGGTTCTTGACACTGATAGCCGAGAGAAGACAAAGCCCCTAGCCAGACTGAGCTGGACTACAATAGAAAGGGGAAAAAAGGGGTTTTAGAACTCAAATAAGGAAGCATTTGGTCTGGCGTCCTAAAACCCCAGCGGCAGCTTTGCTTGCAGCACCTAGCAAAGAGGACTTGGAAAATCCTATAAAGGTGTCCATGGTGGTGGATGAGCAAGAAGGAGCTGTAAAGATTAATATCATCCCTAATGATCAATATCAGTCTTTGAGCAATAAGGAAGCTGAGAAGGATAAACCTAAAACCCCAGTGGCAGCTTTACTTGCAGCACCTAGCAAAGAAGACTTGGAAAATCCTGTAAAGGTGTCCATGGTGGTGGATGAGCAAGAAGGAGCTGTAAAAATTAATATCATCCCTAATGATCATTATCAGTCTTTGAGCAATAAGGAAGCTGAACCTCTGTGCATCATTGAGGAAATATTGAACATGGATAACATGGATTTTAAAGAATCTTTGTTGATAAACACTCCTAGGGGTGAAGATAGATTATCTACAGATATACCTCCTTGCTTCAGCAACAGGTCAGTGGTTTCACCTACTTGCTACAACATCAGAATAGCTGATCCACACTCAATTGACAGGAATCAGAAAGAGCGTGAAGAGGGAGAAGTAACACCTGTCAAAGAAGATGAGGAACTAACTTCTGGATTCACAAAGGTCATTTCAAAAAGAAAAAGAGAATGAAAGGATTTGAAATGATCCTAGAATCACTTTACAGTGATAAGAAAAAGAAAAAGGACAACTGGGATACCTCAACATCCAGAACTACTAGATCTTCTGCAAGAAGACTAGTAGATTTTGGAGGTAGTTCTAAAAGAGGAAGGCCCTCAAAAAAGGCTCTTAGATCTAAGAGAACAGAGAGAGACATTGCAGATGGCATTCAACGTCAATTGAACCATCAGAAATCCCAACTCCCAATCCCTCCAAATGAAGATTATTTCTTGGAACATCCGAGGTCTAAATGGAAACTCCAAGCAGAGAATCATCAAGGAGTTACGTGTTTCTAGTAGTCCTAGTATTTGATTTTGCAGGAAACTAAGATGAAAGCTAAGATCCTTGAAACTAATAAAAAGAGTTTTTGGGAAAACTCTGAAATGGCAGCGGTAGACTCTCAGGGAGCCTCTGGAGGTCTGGCTACTCTTTGGGATAAAAGGCACTGTACTGGTATGGTTCTTAATGCTAGCACTAATCATCTTGCTATCAAATTTCTTGCTATTGAGAACAAGGGTGAATGGATCCTTTCTAACATCTATGCCCCTAATACGGTTAGTGGGAGACGTAAACTTTGGACTGATCTTAAGATCTTTAGAAACCAATATAGTACAACTAATTGGCTTATTATGGGAGATTTTAACTCTCCTCTAAACCCAGGTGAAAAATATGGAGGAATCTCCAGCTTTTCTACAGGTATGGAGGATTTTGCTGATTTTATTGCTGAACTTAATCTCTTAGATGTGGATCTCCATGGAAATAAATACACTTGGAATAATAGAAGGTTGGGAAAAGATCTTATCCAGGTTAGATTGGATAGAGCCCTGATTTCTGCTAGCTGGATTCTCAGTCAAGACTTCCACCTCTCTTCCTTGCCCAGAATTGGATCGGACCACAATCCGATTGCTTTAAATCTTCTCAATTGGACTAAACCCATCAGAAGCTCATTCAAATTTGAAAAGATGTGGATGGAGCATGAAAACATCTACAAAAAAATTAAAGAATGGTGGGGTTGGAATGGGGAAGGCACTTCTCAATTTAGATTGATTCAAAAGCTCAAAAATGTTAAAAAGCAAGTTAAAATATGGAATAAAAGCATTTTTGGCAATGTGTTTGATAATAAAAAGAAGTTAAAACAAAAGCTCCAAGATTTGGAAATCAAAATGGATACAAAGGGGAGATCCGTTGAAGACCAAACTAATGAAAAGAGTATTCTTTCAGAGTTGCATACGATTTGTAGCAGAGAAGAATCTTTATGGAGACTTAAGTCTAGAGCTATCTGGCTTAAAGAAGGAGATAGGAATACAAAGTTTTTTCATATGACCACTTTGAAGCACAGAGCTTGTAATAGGATCATGGAAGTGGCTAAAAGTAATGGAAATATTATAAAAGATCCCAATAGCATCAAGGAAGAAGCTCTAAATTTCTATAAAAAACTTCTTAATGAGAGGAATATCATCAATGTTGAGGCTAATGCTTTTATGCTTTGGAGGCTATTCCCCAAGATAAAATTGAGGAGCAGAGATTTAAAAATATCACTAAAGTTGTCACGCTTGAAGAGCTACAAAAAGTTGTGTTTACTTTAGAAGGTGATAAGGCTCCAGGCCCGGATGGTTTCTCCATTAATTTTTTCCAGAAATTTTGGGAAATTTGTTTGGATGATCTTCTCAGAGCGGTGAATGAATTCTACAGAACTGGAAATCTTTTGAAAGAGCTAAATAACACCCACATTGTGTTGGCCCCAAAAAAATGGATGCTAAAGACTTTAAAGACTTTAGACCCATCAGCCTTGTGAATGCTATATATAGAATTTTTACAAAATTATTGCTACTAGGCTTCAACTCATTATGAATGATTTAATTTCTAGGCAGCAGAGTGGATTCATTAAAGGCAGGATTATCCAAGATGGAGTGATTATGGTTCATGAGACCATACATTCTATGGAGAATAATAAAAAAGCAAATATGGTGCTTAAGCTCGATATGAATAAAGCCTTTGACAAGGTTTCTTGGGTTTTTCTTGATAAAGTCTTAACTAAATTTGGTTTTCCGACAAATTTAGAAAAATTATTAAGGCTTGTATCTCTACGGTCAGATTCTCAGTGGTGGTTAATGGTGAGCCAGTGGGTTTTTTCACTAGCAGCAGAGGGCTAAGGCAAGGGGACCCCATCTCCCCCCTGCTCTTCATTCTTATGGCTGACAGTCTTAGTAGAACAATTGGTAAAGCTGTCAATGACGGTCTTTTGAAAGGCTCAAAGCCCACTTCCATCAGCCAAGTTATTTCCCATCAGCAATTCATGGATGATACAATCCTCCTTCTATTGGCTTCCATCATTGAAGCTAAGGCTACCAAGGCTATTCTACAGCTCTACGAATCTGCTTCTGGGCAAGAGATCAATTATGATAAAAGCTCCATTTTCTTCTTCAACACTCCTGAAGAAAGACAACTTAAAATTGCTAAAATTCTAGGCTGTAAAATAAGTGCGCTTCCAGCCACTTACTTGGGCCTTCCTCTCGGCACAAAAAAAGTCTCTAACAAGGTGTGGGATGATTTATTGAGAGATTTCAAAAAAAAATGGCTGGTTGGAAAGGAGCCATTTTATCTAGTGCTTGGTAAGTGCCTACTCATAAAAAGTACTCTTCAAAATCTACCCATTTATATCATGTCGCTCTATAAGATCCCCTCTTCCTTCAGAGAAAGTTTGAGAGGATTCAAAAAATTTCTTATGGCAGGGCATGGAGGAGAAGTTTAAATTTCACTTAGTTTCTTGGGATAAGGTTTGTACTCCGAAGTCTATGGGAGGACTGGGTATAAAAGATATCGAGAAAATGAATGAGGCTCTCATTGCGAAAATGGGCTGGAGAATGCTTTCAGAGAAACAACCCTGGATAGAGTTAATTAAGGCTAAATACCTAAATCAACAAACTATGTCTTTTTCTTTCCTGCAGGATGAGCACCTCCCCTTTGGTTCCATTTTTTGGAACAATCTAGTAAAGAGCAGAAATTTCATTAAGTAGGGCAGTAAATGGAAAGTGGGTGATGGTAATGATATAAATTTCTGGGATGATAACTGTTTAATGGCAGTCTTATGGACAGATTTGGGATGGTCAAGGATAGTCTTGTAAACAAGTATGGCACTAAAATCAAGGATTATATTGAGGGAAATGGCAACAGAAAGAAATGGAAAAAAACTTTCTATGGAGAGAGATGATCTGATCCAAAATATTTCCTCCCTTCAAGATCAATTAGATCTTATTCCCTTAAGTCAGCTGGATACTAAGGATGAATTGGTCTGGAATAATTCTATTGATGGGGACTACTCTGTCAAAATTGGATATAATACTTTCTTCGATAGTAGTCAAGCTGAGTTCAATTGGAGTAGGATTTGGATGGCTGAGTTAACTCCTAAAATTAATTTCTTCCTTTGGCTGGCTCTCAGAGGTAGGATTCTTACCACTGATAACCTGATGAGAAAAGGTTTCATAATGCCTAATAGATGTCATCTTTGTAAAAAGATTCTGAGGATATCAGTCATTTGTTTATACATTGTGATTATGCTACCAGAATATGGAGTTTTTCCCTCTCTAAATTTGAAGCTTTCTGGGTAGTGCCAAGGATTTCAATCAGCTATGGACTCAATGGAGCCCACCCTATAAGCATTGTGTTGTCAGAAGGATCTGGAAGCTGGTTATTCCTCATATTATTTGGAGGATATGGAAAGATAGAAATGATATTATCTTTAGAAATAAAAACCAAAACTACAAGCTCAGTATTGGTAAAATTTCTAATGATATCAAAGAGAATATTGCTAGATTTAAACCCCCCAAGAACAAGAGTTATCCAGAAAATGAAGAGCATATCTTATCCCACTGCAGATTGGAGCTGACAATAGCCGCAGTAATTCTGGTAATAGTATTGATAGATCTTTGATTCATTGGCATCCTCCTGATTTTAATTGGTATAAGTTGAACTTTGATGGGGCTTCTAAGGGTAACCCTGGGATTGCGGCAGGGGGAGGAGTGATCCGGGATCATAAAGGCAGTCTGATTGCTGCGTATGCTAGAAAAATGGGAATTCAAACCAATCATTTCACCGAAGCATTATCTAGCTTTATGGGGCCTGAGAATTGCTCAAACTCATAATATCCAAAACCTCATTATTGAAGGGGACTCACTTAATATCATTAATCATCTTAATCAGTGCTCACCTCCAAGTTGGAACATCAAGGATTTTATCTTGGAATCCATAAGTATTTTCCAAACCTTCAATAACATTCGATCATGCATACTTACCGGAGGGTAACAAGGTGGCAGATGCATTGGCTAATTATGGCATTAATGTTAACCACATTGTTTGGGATAATAACAACATTCCTAAATAGCTTCAAAGCAAAGCATTCAAGTGGATATCTATGTTCATGCAAATTCATGATTTGGGATATGAGCATTGGGAGTGGATTTGTATTATTAAAACTCCCACACGTGCTGACTTTAAAACAACAATTATACATATCTTGGCGGACAAGCAAGATTGTATGAAGTATAATGGGAAATTCAAGTGGATTTATATGGAAATGAAAGTCACGCATGCGGGCAATATTGAGCTCTTAATAACTTGTACACAAGGCTTTACGGATTCCCAAGATAGAAATAAAGATAATGATGATCTGGAGTGGGCTTGCAAAAGGACTGTAGTTCCCACATGTGGACTTTCACAGGGTCATAACAACAGTTACTCAGGTATTCGTGGGAAAAGCAACGGCTATTCTAATCAGCATTCTCACTACGCGGATAATAATAGTGAAAGGCGGACTGATATTAGCACTCTAAAGGATTCTGAAATTTTTATTTGCAAGCAGTTAAACACGGTGAGAATGGGGGAGCCCTTGCCAGATTGAGCCCAGCGCGGATCCGGAATGGAAGGATAATGAAGAACTTTGGAATCTTCTCAGCCAGGAGGCATCACCAACTTTATGGAGAAGATTCAGGGCCACGACCAAAGTATTTCGGTGTGATTTGCGAAGGATTGGAAGGATCACACTGTGGATTACGGTGGACAGAAGATTTCTATCAACGAGGAGTTAATTGCTGAAGCGACTAGCCTTGGCATGGAGGGGTACCACTTTTTTAATAAAAGGGTGGACAGAGAAGCTGAGGAGAGGAAATTTGTTGAGGGAACTGAGAAGTTGGTCTTTGTCACGATGGGCCTGCAAGTTAGTTTGATCCCTTCACCTTTTGACGAGGTTACCCGTATGATGGTGCGTTTCATTTCTTTGGAGGGGAGGTTCGTCACTGTGCCCGCTAAACATCTTGTGTTCCTCAACCACTTCCATAGGAATCACATGGTATGTTTCCCCCACTATCTACTTAACTCTCTTGAGCACTCCATTTTGGAGTTTCAAAAGCATGCTCGTGTTGTTCCTTTGCACTAGGGACTCATCTTTTTGCTGCATAAACTGTGTCTTCTTCGTTCTCCCGTATCCCTTCCTCCCCTGGCTCTGTTCCTCCTCTTCCTGGTGCCACGCTGTCGCTAGCCCCTTCTCTCCACCTTCTATCCCCACCACCTACTTGTTGTCACCCCTCTTCCGGCCTTCTCGGCTCCATCTTCCATTCCCCCACCTCTGCTCCCACCCCCTACGCCTCCACTTCGGCCAGACCTGTTACTACAGATCTTCTAGAAGGATGAAACTTGATACCCCTGCTGTGGGGAAGGTTCCTCAAGAGATTGAAATTTCCCATAACCTCCTGCATATTAGTAGTGCTAGTTCTCAGGAAGCACATATTGAGAGCTCCACAAAAAGGCTGGAAGCCTTAGAAGCTGATATGAAGCTGTTGAAGGAAGAGGTTAAAAACTTGGCAAAGCAAAAAGGTAAGAGGAAGAAGGAGGAGGAGGTGGCTATGGATAATAGTCAAGTTGAAGATATATACAAGAAGTTGAACTCCTTAGACACCCTGTTTAGGGAAGGCCAAGACTCACCATGATTATAATATGGCCATTTTTAATGCAATTGAAGAGTTTATTAAAGCAACATGTCCGCAGCGTCTCCAATCTCAGCTGGAGTTCCGACAACCCTTTGGGGCACTGATAAGGAAAGCAAAAGGACCATTGAACAACTAGATGTTACTGATTCTACCCACATGACGACATTGGCTATGTTCACCTCTTGGCAGAATATCAAATCCAACATTGACAAAGCCGCCAAGAAGTAATTGTGGGTGCTTTTGCTTTGCACTTCTTTGTAATTATTGTTATTTTTTTTTGTCTTTTTGCTGCTTTCTGCAGTGCTCGTGTTGTTTTTTCTTGATGGGGTAGCTGCTCTTGGGCTACTTTGGTTTTCATTAGTCCCATCTAAAAAAACTAATATCCTCCATCTTCTTGATTTTGATCCTTTTCCTCATTTGAATGTTGATTAATGGTTCTCATTCCTATTCTTTTAGCTTCTAGGCCCTTCTTTTGTTCTCAAGGTTCCCTCACAAAGAAATCTTACATAAATTGAGAAACCTCTTTGCTAATGTTAGTAGGAGAAGATTAAAAAATGGCACTTTAAGCGTATTGATGAAATCTCTTCCACTTTAGTAAAACCCCTTTGATTGTACGTAACTTGCGTTTGGTTCACATAAGGGAACATCTACATATCATAGGACATCCAAACATCAAAAGAGAGGTTTGTATTCTTTTTGTAACATTGTATGAAATTTAGTTAACTTTTCATTTTATAGCTCAATCTTAATGAATTTGTTTAAATGAACTAAGTTAGGGTTTTAATTGGTGTTAAATCCCTTTCATTAGCTTATTTTACTTTAACATGGTGGTAAGAGGTCCCTATCTTGAAAATTGGAAACACCCATGATTGTTAGTTGTTAGTTTATTTTAATATTGTGTTTACGGGAACACTCCTAATCCGTTTTGTGTAAGACCATTTGCTTGAAATATATTCCAAAATTAAACAACAAACTACTAATATCTCACATGTAGCTTTTCTTGGTCAAAGACAAACACAATTTTCTAAATTGAAATAAATAACACTTTTGCATTACAATTTTCGATAATGGTAATACTAAATGCTGCTTAACTATGGGAAGTACTTGGGCATAAGCCCTAAAACTCATTATGAGGAGTATCTTTGCAGGGAACACTAAAGTAGTTGGCACACTATGAGAAGCAACTAGTGAAATGGGTAGTGCCCCATCCTGATTAAGTAGTATCACCCATGAGGAAAACCAAACATTGTTTATGGTGACGACCCCTAGATTGCGTTGTAGTTTAGGATTAACATGACGTAGTTAGGCACGATGACACTTCACCTAGATGTAAGTATAAGTTCTCAACTAAAGCACACACAACTCTACCATGTTTCTTCATATGTTGGTATGTCAAGATGTAGATCTTGCGCACATGGTTACCACCACATACATGCATACCATATGGAGAATACATATTCGCATAATTATATCATATCACGCAAAGACTATTGAATGAGATGGGTCTCAAAAATCTAGAAGATAACAAAAAAGGCCTACCAGGGAGGGGAAGTGGAAATAGTTCTATTGGGAGGAGACGGTGATGTTTAAACTTGGTCTTCTTCTTCTTCTCCTTGGTGACAACTACAAATACTCAAAAGACTCACTACTTGTTGCACTTTGTCTTATCTATGCCCTTCTTGTGAAAATTGGTAGTGGATTGCTTGATTAGACTATTTAAACTTGGGAGTTCTTAGATGTGTTGAAAAACTACCTCAAAATTCTAAAAACACTAAGTCACACACCAAAAATTAGTAATAAATAAGTTCTCCCACCGAGCATGCCAAAAGCTGCTTTGGAGCTCAAAATTGCACCCTTCCTTGAATCAAGAAGATTTAGGATTTTTAGGCATCGAGGATGATCTCTCTGCAATGTAGGTCTTGTAAAAGTGAGATCAAACTTTAGAGAAGGTCAGCTTCCTTTTCATGCAGATTTGGGAAAACCCACATAACACAACCTTCTTCTAATGCTAAAAATGCTCTTATAGCTAGTTCCTACACTATCAATTCACAAGGACCGGGAGAGAGGGATACAAGAAAGGGAAAATCCTAAGATAAGGGGAAGTGATAACACAAAAAGAGAGTGGAATTTTACATAATCTAGATGAGGTAGATGCGATGGCGAGACCGAATTATTTTATTCAATGCATGTATAGAAAAGCGGACAGGGAAGAATATAAATCCCGGAACAATTACACGAGCAAGGACGGTTAAGAGTAACCATATGTGTGGTGTGTAGGATGTATTAATTAAGCTAACATTCCCCCTTAATACATTGTTCCTACATATGTACCCCCTAAACAAATCAAACTTCACCTTGCCGAGAGGCTTGGTGAGAATATCTACAACTTGAAAATCAATAGGGCAATATTGGAGCTGAATTTGGTGGTTCAAGACCTGTTCACGAATGTAGTGACATTCGACCTCAATATGCTTTGTTCGTTCATGAAAAATAGGATTCTTCACAAGATTCAACACACCTTGATTTTCACAGTGAATGATGGGAGGTTTCTCTTCAGGAATCCCTATATCTGCAAGAATGTGATGTAACCAAATCACTTCGCACACAGCTCCTCATGCGGCACGATATTCAACCTCAGTGGATGAGAGAGAAACAATAGTTTGCTTCTTGCTAATCCATGAGATAGGTCCAGATCCGAGATGAAAAACATATCCTGAAGTGGATTTCCTGTCATCAATAGATCTTGCATATAGTCAGTGAAGTCTCAGATATCCCCAAGAAGAACTAAGTGTTCTTGATACTCCAGAACCAAAGTCAACTATACCTCATACATATCTCAACACATGCTTTTCTACTACCCAATGACATTTCTTTGGTTCTTGCATAAATGCGCGAGTTAGCTCACTACAAAGCAAAGATCTAGCCCAAGGTATAAGTCAAGTAAATAAGACTCCCCATAAGTCACTGCTGTAATGAGTTCCATCTACTGCGGTGAATCACGGAATCTAGATAATTGCAAACCTTTTTCCATAGGTATGGACATTGGTTTACAATTTGACATTCCATACTTCTCCAGGATTTTCTTGGCATATTTCATCTGCAAGAAAAGATATGATTCTTCTTCTACCATATTTATAAGCCAAGACAATAGTGAAGTAGCCCCAAATCAATCATGTCGAAGGATTTCTTCGAGATCATTCTTTACATCATCCACAAGATTGTCGAACTTCCTGTGATCACAAGATCATCTACGTAAAAACTAGAATAAAAATCTTTGTTCCTACCTTCTTGATATATAAATTTGTATATGAGGGCTACAAGTGAATCCATGCTGCAATAGGTGATCATCAATTTTTATATACCATACCCTAGGTGCTTGTTTGATTCCATAAAGTGAATTTATCGACGACATACCTTTTGTGGTTGATGCTCATCTATAAATGCTTCAGGTTGGGCCATGTATACTTCTTCTTTTAGATCACCATTCAGAAAAGTACTCTTGACATCCATTTGCTAAAGTTTCCATCCATTTTGTGTTGCCAGTGCACAGACAACTCTGATGGTTTTGATCTTCACAATGGGTGCAAAGGTCTCGTCATAGTCAATTCCTTCTTGTTGAGCATAACCCTTTGCAACAAGTCATGCTTTGTGTTTGTCGATTGAACCATCTACCTTATATTTTGTTTTGAAAATCCATTTGCAGCCAATGGATTTCTTACCTGGAGGTAGATCGACAAGTTCCCATGTCTGATTCTGAAGTAGGGAATCATATTCAGCATTCATAGCCTATTTCCACTTGTGGTTGGTCTAATGCCTCATGAATAGTGTCAGGTTCGGTGCTATCAACAACTGAACTCATGAGTGAAAAATTTACCTCATGTCTGGCTTGACTTCGTGTTCTAACTCCCATAGAAGTACCTGGAAGTGAGTTTAGGTGTGCATCCCTAATAGTATTTTGGACCCATTTCGGACATTGGTGTTGCTGCTGTTGATGTGAAGATGTGTTTTCCAGTGTGCCTAGATCAACGAATAAGTCTCCACTCAGCTCTTCTTCTCTCTGAGAAGAATCATCTTTCCCATCATCTGGATGTGTGAGAAATCTATGTGATGAGGTCGGTATTGGATCTCCATTGTGTGGCAGGGAGTCAAAGGATGACTCATCACACACCACATCTTGACTCTCATAGATTTTCTTCATCTCAGGATCCATGAGATGATATGCCTTTGAGGTAGTACTATACCCCAAGAAAAGACATGGCAGTGTCTTTGGATCGATCTTCTTCCTTTTCTCATCTGGAACATGCATATATGCAGTACAACCAAAAACTCTCAAATGATGGATAGAAGGTTTACGACCAGTCCATACCTCTTCCGATGTCCTATTTTGCAAGATCTTCATGGGTGCCGGTTGAGTAGATATACATTGTTGGTGGGCCCACGCTTCTACCTAAACCCGATCCTCCAACTTGGCGGTGGAGAGCATACAACGAGCCATCTCCATGACAATCCTATTGTGTTGCTCATAAATCCCATTACATTCGGGCATATAGGGTGCAATCGAGATATTTTTGAATGCCATGCTACTTCCGGGTATGCTAAGAACTTCTTCGATACAAATTCCCCCTCGATCTGAGCAGAGGAGAAGGAGAGGCTTCCCAGACTACCTGGTGGCTTGCTGGTAAAAGGTTTGGAAATTGGCAAATGCCTCACTCTTCTTCCGAGAAAATATACCCACATTTTCTATGAGTAATCATCAATGATGAGCTGGAAGTATTCAAAACCTTGGAAGCTAGTTGGTAGGGTCTGCACAGATCGGTGTGTACAACTTTGAAGATGCTCCATAGAATGATAAGAGCTCTATTTGAATGGACCTCTGTGTTGTTTTCCGTAAGACATCCCGAGAAAATAGGTAAGGAATGGGAGAGTGGAGGAAGCCCTCTTACCATTTCCTTGGCACTGAGCTGATGCAGAGCCCCGGAAAAGATGACCATATCGAAAGTGCCATAGTGCAGTGGACTCTGCCGTTGAAGCAGAGAGAGCAATGTTAGATGAAGTGACCGCATCCAGTGTAAATAGATGGCCCTTCATAAATGCTTGAGCAATAACTGAGTCTCCCTGGGAAATGATGCAGGACTTGACCCCTTTCTCAACAAAGAATTCAACTCGCATTCGCATTCGATGGAAAGGCGACTCACGAGACAAGAGATTCGATGTCAAACCTAGAACATATAGTACCTTCGTGAGTGTACATCTTCGTGTCCCAAGAGGAATGATGACATCACCAATCCTGCCACAATATACTCTTGATTATCTACGATGGTGATCCGATCTCTAGTGGGCTGGTCACTCAGGGTATGGAACAACTTCTTATTCTAGTCATGTGTTTGTTGGCGCCCGAATCAATCAACCGACACTTTTTGGCCAGTTGCGAAGTCTGCAAGACTATGACAATGTCTGGATGAGTTGTGTTTGGAACCTCTTCATCGGAGGAGGCTTATTTTCCCCATTTTTCATTTCAAACCGTGATTTTTCCTAGATGTTTTTCACTCGAGCTTTGAATACCACCTCAAAATTGCTCATCGGACTTCTGGATAGCGATAGATTCAACCATGCCACCAAGACGAGGAGGTAAGCCCCCGATTTTAATCATTTTTTTGCATTTTAGGTTTTTTTTCATTTTAGGTTTTTTTTTGCATTTTCATGGGTTTTTTGAAATGTTTGTTTATGTATACAATTTTCTTGTTTTATCAGTTGGTCGGCAAGCTCAAATCATGCAAACCATCAAAACATTCCTCAAAACCCACCGAACATTCCTCAAAACCCTCAAACATTCCTCAAAACCCTCCTCCAAACATAGATCCGCCTCCTGTGGCTCCTTCTATCCCCACTGAGCCAGCAGGAACACAAGATAATATCATTGGAAGAATCCAAGAAAATAAAATTGTCATTGAGAACCTAATTCAAACTATAAGACAAAATCATGCTACAAATCCATCCCGCATGACTTTAGCCAATACATTGCAAACATTGATTGGCGAAGTCGAGTCCGCAACCAACCAAATACATAGATGGAATACCTTTAGAGGTGACTGTAGGCTGGTGGTATGTGGATAAACTATCCCATGTGGCCGTAAAAGACAAAAAAATTGGAAAAGACCTCATTTGTGCATTATTTACCGACCCTAGAACCAATGCCCCCCCCCATATTACTTGCAAATGGTTCCCAATCCATTGGTGCCACATGATGAAATCAAAAAAATTTTTGGGACCGATGGTGGATGGTTTTTTATTATCCACCATGCAACAACAATGAGGTTCCTCTTTATTTTTTGAAGAAATTATATTGCGAGTTCGTGCTCAATGAGGTCCCGAATTATTTTGACTTTTCTAACTTTTTTGGTCGAGGAGGTGGCTCTGCACAGAGTAGACCTGGTGCACGCATAGGTCAACCTAGGATCCCCCATGCCCCAAAACCCCCACTACCTTCAGTTATCCCTCCTACAGTGAAGGAGGTTGTGGAGATTGATACATTGCATGCATTGAGGGAGCTCACTGACACTCTGACCCAACATAGTGACCAGATTACATCTGGTGATGTTGGTGGAGGCACCAGTTCTAGCGCACCACACCACTGTGGATCATGTGGTGCCATATGCACTGCGGGTGAGACATCATTTGCTGGTTCACAGGATTTCTTTTCTATAGATGAGATGTTGGGAATGTTTTTGGAACTGGTGCCACTGATATTGGTCTTTCACAGGTAAATTTCAAATAAATATAAATAATATATATATATATATATATAATAGTTTAATTCACATGTTTGAGATATTATATATATATATATATATATATATATATATATATTTGTACGTCATGTACATACATGTAAAAAACTAATTTTTTATTTTATTTTAAATAGCAAGAGCCGGTGAAGGAAACATCCAGCATCGACATGCTAGCTACTACAGTTGGCGTGTTTCAAACGTAAGTTTCAAGTTGTACAAACTTACATTTTTAATTTCATTTGATTGCACTAGATTATTATTATAATGTTTCACGTGTATGTTGTACATATTAATATGTTTCTCTTTTATACATAGGAGCCTGGTGGGTCATCATCTACTCTGGGAACTGAGGCTACTGGCATGCCTCACATGAGTTTTACGCAGGTTAGTAAATCTCTTTACACTTTGTTTCTAATTACTGGAAGTTCACGTGGATTACATGCTTTGGACCTCTATTATGTGGTGCACAATCATGTAGATTTTAATATTGATTTGTACATGTTTTTTGTATAGCTTATGACTGCTAGAGAGACTCCTCCATATATGCAGACTGTGGAGGCTACTGTAGATACTGCCATAGCATCTGCAGATCCACTAACTGAGGTACAATTTTTCAAATTTGTTAAATTTTGGAGGTTCATTATTTCTTATTACTTAAATCTACAATATCAAATTTTGTATGTATGTGAAATATTTAATTTGAAAATTAATTATTTGTATGTAGCTTACCCCTCGTGAGTCTATTGTTGTCCCTGCGATGCGTCAACAACAAATTGATAGGGATCATGACATTGCGGTAAGATTTCACATGCATTTTAACTAAATTGTACAAGTTTCTAAATTTTGAATGTATTTTAAAATTTTGGGTGTTAAAAACTTGTTGTTTATGAATGTGCAGGTTAGGTTGCAGGCATGCTTAGAGACACCTAGGACCACACGGATGAAATCCATAGTGGCATCTCCCTCCACTACATCCCCAGGTCGTGGACGTGCTACTTCTAGCAGGGCGAAGAGAGGGAAGATGTTTCATGAGTAGATTCATAGTCCACCTGGATGTACATAGATATATATATGGGCCATCTGGTCCTAGTGAACATGTTTCTTCATATAGTCCATTGTATATATATAGCCTTTTGCGACCGCATGTGGTCCCATATGTACATTATGACACACTTAGTTCGAGATGTACACATACATTATGAACTTATGTATATATTTTTAGAGACGTGCATCTGGAGCACACTTTGTTTGATTCTTATATATCCATGTGTGTTGGTTTTCATAACGATAAATCTGAACTATATATGTTTGATTTGATTTCATTGCATGTATGATATCCTTCTATGTATGTTTTCATAACCATTTAAATTAGTTCTCTGATATGTTCATGTTTGATTTAAATATTTAATCATGTCTTCTTGTATTTGGATTGAGATGAAATTTTTTCATTAGATTAGGTATTTTCATATGGTTTCCTGCTTCAAATTTCAAGTGTTTTCGATCTCTAGAATTGCAAGGATCTAAAAAGGCAAGTTTTTTCTCTAAAATTTTAAATGGGATGCTATAAAAAATTAGGGTACCAATGGAAAATATTTTTAGATCATCTTCAAGGAGTTCATGAGTAGAAGTTACGGGAAAAATTGTAGGGGAAATGGAGCAAAAATGAAGGAGATATGAGCAAAAATGTGATTTTTGCAATAGGGTTTCTTGAAAATTTAGTAGCATAACTAAATACTAGCAGCAATGAAGGAAAAGGAAATATTAAAAAGGGATTAAAAAATGGCTAAGTGTATGTTTATACTCACCTCTTAACATTAACCTAGCTAACTCACCTTCTAACTCATCCTTGACCATTCTGGATTAACCCGGGTTACATGGCATGACAGGGTAGGGTTACAAGCCTTAAGTGACAAAGGGACTTAAAGGGGTGATAATGTGAGAAGGGGTTAAGTATTCATGAGAGGGGGCAACATAATCAAGTTGGGGTGCTGAGGAATTGAATACCTAGTGAGAATGTTACAAGCCTTAAGTGACGAAAGGGAGAGATTTCATGTGGTGGTGCATTCTGATGTCCCAAGTTGAAAAGGGTAAAAATTTGATAGTAAGCCCTTATTAGTATTCTTAGGTTCCACCCATCGCATGAAGAATCCTCCTCTAATGAAGAATCAACTCATGTCTTCCTCCATGGAAGATCTTGAATGATGAGGCTTTTCCATAGACCATCTTGTTGAATCTGGAAACTACAAATGAAACTTTCTCATCTTCCAAGATGTTCACATGCTCCAATGTGTTGAGTCAATTCTCAGGAATGGCATTGATATTTCCACATTGACTAAAATATTTTTCATTTAACTCTTCATAGGATTCTAGAGATATAACCTATGATCTCTACAAGGGCTGAACTAAAACTTATTGACTATTGAAGGAAAGGGTCACAAATATTTTCCTGAACCAATTCTTAAAATTTGAATCCTGAAGATTCTTCATGTGGAATTATTCTCCCTGAGAGGAGTACCAAGCTCATGCATTCTTGTGCCAAGATCTTCCAAAAATTTTGATACATTCTCCTCATGGGATTCAAAATCAGAAATGGCTTCTTTTAGAGCATCAAACCTCTAGGTGATGGTATGGGACAAAATGTCATACAAGTTCTCTGAGTCAGATGAAAACACACCTGAGCTCACCAAGGAATGAGAATCAAAATTATTCATCTCACTCGCAAATGGGAGATTATTTTCCCAATGGAATTTCTCTTTCTTGATCTCAACTCTATTCCTATTGATTTTCAAAAATATGACCAAGAACAATCTAAACAAAGAGATAATCTCAGGAAATAGATCATGTTCCCTTTTTCAAGGATCATGCTCACCCAATGGTCACATGTCCTTCTTTGCAGTATGAATGCTTGATCTTGCTTGTTGGACTGGGGGTTGAAGTTTCAGATGGGAGACATTGCTTCAATTTGAGGCAGAGATGATTAATCTCATGCAATCAATGATGGCACTTATGAATAAAAGGTCCTCACACATGTGTTCCCTTAATTGTTTGATGATTTACTTATACTCCTAATTCTGTGTCTAGTGATATGTGATGAAGAATCCTATTACAATGCAAAAATAATGAGCATGTAAGCACATAGCTGGGGCAGCAGAGGATGGAGAGAGATCACCACAACAACATAGCTCAAGAGAGAAAAGCAAGGACAGTGATGAAGCAGGTCTAAGAGGACAGAGGCAAGTCCAAAGAGAACAAGAGAGATGGAAGGTAAACAAGTGACATTGAATGTTTTGAGTCCTAGGAAATGAACGGAGGCGAGGAGTGAGAAGTCATGCCTCAGGACATCATGGCACCAAACCGACTATGCCGACATGTCCAGGTGGCCAGGTGAACACTAGAGGAGGTGGTGTTTTGGTGCGTGACAAGGTCGTTGCTTCCGGCTACTTCGTTCGGGCGTAGTCCCTTAAGAGCCCTGAGACCAAAATATCGTTCAACTTCGACGGTGACTACTCGGACTCCGTGGCACCTAGAGATGGCTCATCTAATCCAACACCTCGGTGTAGGGACCCTCTACAAAAGCCTCTCTCGGTTTTTTCCTTCTCATTTTGGTGCTCTCGCTGCCCTATTGTTTGCAAACGCGTGAAATAGTGCAGTTGAGCTAGTGATTGGTTGTCAAACTGCTATATTTTGCAAACGGTGGGTCGTGGCACCAAACCGAACTGTGCGGCACATGTCATCTGGGTGGCCAGGTGAATGCTAGAGGAGGTGGTGTTTTGGTGTGCGACAAGGTCATTGCTTCCAGGCTACTTCGTTCGGGCGTAGTCCCTTAAGAGCCCTGAGACCAAAATATCGTTCAACTTCGACGGGTGACTACTCTCGACTCATGGCACCTAGAGATGCCTCATCTAATCCACACCTTAGCATAGGACCCTCTACAATATCCTCTCTCATTTTTTTCCTTCTCATATCGGTGCTCTCGCTGCCCTATTGTTTGCAAACGTGAAATAGTGCAATTTGAGCCAGTTGTCAAATGCTATATTTTACAAACGGTGGGTCGTGGCACCAAACCGAATCGGACATTCCAACATTCAGTGGCTAGGTGAATGCTAGAGGAGGTAGTGTTTTGGTGTACTGATGACAAGGTCATTGTTGTTCTTCGGCTACTTCATTCGGGCATAGTCCCTTAAGAGCCCTGAGACCAAAATATCATTCAACTTTGACGGTGACTACTCGGACTCCATGGCACCTAGAGATGTCTCGTCTGATCCGACACCTCGACGTAGGGACCCTCTACAATATCCTCTCTCATTTTTTCCTTCCCAATCGGTGCACACGCGCACATTCTTGTAAACACTTGTAGGTATGGTCTTGTAAACACTAGGGAGGAAAATTCAACTTTTCAAAATTTACAACATTTTCAAAATTTACAACATTTTCAAAATTTTTCAAAATTTTTTTCAAAATTTACAACATTTTCAAAATTTACAACTTTTCAAAATTTACAACTTTTCAAAATTTACAACTTTTTCAAAATTTACAACTTTTTCAAAATTTACAACTTTTTCAAAATTTACAACTTTTTCAAACAATGAAAGCTTCTCTTAGCTTCGAGAATTTAAAATTCTCTACTAATAGTGCCAACCACGTGAAGGTGGAAGCTTTTCTGGCACCACTAACCTAAACATAAAAGTGTTAGTCAAAGAAATTTAAGTTTCAAATCAAAACCATATACTATCTATATATACAAAATACACAAATTTAAAATAAAATATATTCAAACTTAAATCTAGATCTTTAAACTAACAAATTTATATATATATTGAAAATAAATTATATATACCAGACATGAGCATTGTAAATTCATTCCAATGAACCATCAGGATCGGATCTACTCTGAATAGCAGACAAGATTGCTTCATGATCTGACTCTCGAACCTTCCAAAGAATCTTGTTATTAGGCCTTCCTCGATATCTATACAACTGAATATTTGTCGCTAGAACTAGATGCGAATATAAGAGTATTTTCTGTGTGTCTCTCAAAGTCTTCAAACACCCAAACAGAGGAGTTTTTTAATGGATACCGTCGAAGCCAAGTTCCAGTAACTACCACTGACCTTGTAGGATACTCAATATCTTCACCATCTATAATAGGAGAAGTCAACTTCTTTCTTTCCTCGATGCAACGACATAAGAAATAGTTTGTTCCTTCTTCATTGTCTTCTCATCAAATTACTACAAACACATGTCCTACAAAAAAAAAAAGGTTGAACAACTCAAATTTAAATTACATATTAAAATTTCAATGGACATAACTCAATACAAAAATTAAATAAATAACCATAAATACCTTGTCACACCAAAATCAAAATTTCATCAAAGTCCTTGGATGTTGCAACTTCATCTGCAGAAACAAGTCGTAATGCTTGTGGAGGTTGATAACTAGGAAGCGGAGTTAGAGGCCTACAAATCCATCCATCCACCCATTCTTGTGAATCACACTCAGCAGTGACAAATTCGATACAAGATGCACAAAAACATGTCAACTTTCTTGTCCATACGGCCCACGAAGTAGCGTCTGAGCTACAAAATGAGTGCATATCACTGGACCCAGTGAGTGTCATACAATCCTCGTAGTTAGCAATTTGTTGTTCCTCTATCAACCAAAAATATCTGCAAACTATGGAATTTTCTTGAGAACCTCGGGCCATGTTGTCAATACACCATTCCACTATGCTCTTTGCATCTTTTAATTTAGCACCATCTTTGTACTTCAACTCTTCTCTTGCAAGAGCTCTTTTCACACATGCCCCTGCACCGTCATGCTCTCCTTTTCCATGTCCAGCCTCAGTGAAACTCCAAATATGTTGCACACCCATCTTGATGTGCATTCTTCTCATCCAATAAAACATTCATGCATTCTTAAACTGAGACGTGTAATTATCTGACCATATATAATGTTGTTTGAAGTGGATGTCCCTATCAGACAAGTTTCCATAAAATAACTGGAAACACCCTTGCACAAATTCAGTAGAATGAGTACGATCATCACTGATATAAAAGTGGTACTCTCTTAAAAAAATTTGATCATTCTCTGTACTGTCAGGAGAATGTAGAAATGCTATATGCACAAAAATGGCAACTTGTACTGAGTTGTAATATTGCGATTGAACCTCCATTTGTGGTTGCAATGTGTAATTCTCTGCAAAATCGACCACTAAAACAATAGTACCAATAGGAAATGTGTCTTTGCATAGCTTGAACTGTTCATCCAACCATCGAGCTCTATGTGTATGCCTCGCATACTCATAAACAATTTCATCCTTAAATTTTCTCAAAAATTGAAAACAGGCATTTGTTCTGTAACTAGCTCACACCGTTTAGACTCTTTTCCATCTTTCAACTGGTATGCAACTGATTTATATTTATCAAACTCAACTAAATTATGTCCTATTGTACCTTCAATTTTCTCATGGATGCAACTTTCCAATTTAGGTAATCCGCCACATGTACTACAACTTCCATCTAAACAATCCTGACTATAAAAAAATTGTCCAACTTCTTTTTCACAAAATATAGTAGGAATGAAATCCTTGGAAGATATTGGTGGAACTTGAACACCACATTCGATAACATAGTTTCAGAATGAAAATTAGAACGAATACGTAAAAATTTAGCATAATGCATCGCAAATTCAACATGTTGCCTACAACAACAAGTGGTGCGAGCGTGGTTGATTTTCACATAGAATGGTTTCAACATTTCAAAAAAATGTTGACTAATTTTAATTTCTAGATTCTCTTGTTCAAACTTACGAAAAAATTGAGTTTGAGTCATATCTAAGAAATGCTTTGGATGTGGTTCACGATTAGTAGAACCAACTCTCCATTTTATAACATCTCTTGTATTAGGTGAAACTCTAGTGTTATCATGCCAAAATTTAATAACAACTTCTCTTATAGCATCAAAATTATTTTTGTCCTTACGCGGTGCTCTAGCAGAAAATGCCCAAAAATCAGCATTATTGAGTGATTGAAGGATATTACGTCTTTCAATTGCTTTCATTAGAGTTTTTCGATTAACTTGCAACATTCGACTTGTTTGCGTAATCAAACGTTGTTTTTTTATTGATTCACTTACAACACTAGTAGCAAGTACACGACGCACAATATTACTATCCCTAGTGCGTCTCTTGACACCAACAATGTGATATGCATCATGAAGGTTTTCAACAATTGTAGAGGTTTGACCACGTATATTAGATGTTGTCAATCCTAAGGTGTTTAATGTAGGTCTCATTTTAATCAATTTCATCAAACTAACCAACAACTGACATCTTTGGGAATCATTTAAAATTTCAAAATGATTATCCCAAATTTCAGTGGCTTTTCTTCTGATTTGTCATTCAGAAAGTTTGTCAGACATTGGTTTCAAAATGTTTTCATCAATTTCAATAAAAAAATTAGGTTTCTTACGTAAAATCCTAGGAGGTGTTTTTGTCAAATTTTGCTTGTCTACAGTTTCAACATGAATTTCCTTATTCACATTTTCATTGTCTCCTTCAATTTCAACATTTGCTACATCATGAGTATTTAATTCTTCTTCAACATTGACAGTAAAAACATCTTCATCACGAGTATTTAATTCAACTTCAACATTGACAGTAGAAACATTACCTGGTTCTTCATTGCTTACAATAGTTGGGGTTGAAGATGAACCTCTTCTTGATTCACGAAGTTTCCGCATTCGCTCAACATTTTGAATTTTGTTGGCCTCTAATTCGTTTGGTGTTTTTTTACTTAATGACTTCCTTTTTTGACTTCGTTTTTTGTCTCCCATGATGTTTTGCTTCCGGTGATAAGAAAAACGTGCAGAAAAAGACAAAATTTCACAGTAATTCATACGGTAAGGTCAGAGAGTAAAAATCACATGGTAATTCAGACATTGGGATGTGTGTAAATATGATTTATGAACCACGAGCGTGCTTTATAAACCGCGATCACGGTTTATAAAGCACACTCGCGGTTTGTGTTAAAAAACCACGATCACGCTTTATAAACCACGATCACGGATCTATCTGCCAAACCTAAGCCTCGGAAAATCTTTGTTTTTCCCCAACCAAAGCTATGGAAGGTCATTATGAAGTGTAAAAGGTCAAAAAACCTCAAATCTGCTCTTCCAAAGACTTGAACCATGCTAAAAAACTGAAAACATTTCACAAAAATGGTGCCATCACATAGGGGAGACTCTTAGCTTCGTAGAAATATTGATTTTAAAGTGAATAGAATAAGATAAATATCATTTTATAATTTTTTACTAACAATAGGTCTTTAAGACATTTTTTCCGTGAATGTTCATGTCTACGTTTAAGACTGTAACTTTTGTTTCGCTTATCAAAATATGATAAAACTTATACCATCCCAAGCGTGGACAAATTCTATACACGTTAAAAAATATATATTTGATTTCGATATTTTTTGATATAGTTATGGTGGGCAAATGGAAAGCGCTCCATTTTCTAAATATTTTCAGACCACTTTCACGAAAAAATCATAAAAAAAAATATTGCTAAAAAAATACAAAATAAAATCCATCCCAAGATAGACAACTACATCTAACGTTTCACCAAAGGAAAAAAAAATAACAAGATTTGGTCATCCAAAATGCGGGCAAACGGACTACAATCTTATAAGTTTTTTCAAAAAAAAAAAAACTAGTCATATAAAACTTGTCCATTTTTTAAAAAATTAGTATTTTAGAAACTAGATTGGCGTGCTTGACAACACACGTCGAACCAGAAATGGTCGAACAATCCTTGACACACCAATTCATCAAATAAGGCGTTGCGGTATTCGAGTAATTCATTGAGAAAGGAAAAATAAATGCTAGTGGTGTCTCTTGGGTTCTCGAGAGGTGACCTAGTGGAAGGGTTTCTCATAACACTCTCGGCATTGGAAATGTGCGACATGTACATGCTCTCTTGTCAAGCTCGTCCTGCCTGCAAGTTTGGATGTTGCGAGGCTCCTCACGCTAGGAAAGCTTTTTGCTCGGTGGGGTCAAAATCTTAGAAAATTCGAGAGGTGACATTGTCGGATAAAGAGAACCATATTTGAAAAGGTTTCCAAGTATGAAGCAATAACACACTAGATTCAAACACCAAGCATAGATTTAACCCTTATACGCTGGTGGCCGTGTAGAACATGTCATTTGGGTGCTCAAATCCACGCCAAATCCAAATACGTGATCTTTACAATGATCAAAAATTTGATCTGATCCTTCTCTAGGTGCTAGAACCTCTATTGAATCTCCACGCAAAGGGACGCCAAGACAAATGTCTCCAATTAATTTCAAATGTAGGTTTCTAACCACCAATCTAAAATCAAAATGGACAATCTCTAGCGCGCAGGGTCTCCTCCTTTCCATGCAAAGAGGTCCACTAAACTTTGATTTGGCTTCTCCAAATTTGCATGCGAGCCAAAGAAATAATGAGACAAGGATGGTAGTGCACAAATAATTTTCCACGTAGGTGATCAACCACGAGCAACCACTTGGCACTCTAATCTTCCACGCAGGCGAGATAATCTTTAATGCCAAAACATAATTCAATTCTACAGTCACTTGTATTCTCCACACAGTGCGGAGGAATGCGAAGTGCTCGATACCAATGATGGCAGAGGCTGGATTATTTTATTCAATGTATGTAGAAAAAAGCGAGACAAGAAGAATATAAAGCCCAGTATAGTTACACAGTGGGGATGGTTAAGAGTAACCATATGCATGGCATGTAGGATGTATTAATTAAGCTAATAGATGCAAAGATGTGAGGTTGATCTTTAAGATGTACATAGTTGAGATGTAGACAAGAAAAAGAAAAATAAAAATGTGAGAGGATGAAATTTTCACGTCAAACACTTTATATTCGAAGAAAGGAAGTGAACCACACTTGCATTAATCAAAATTCAAAATCTTACATGCGGATCGAGGCATGAAATCACCACTCATGAGTTACATAGGTTGGCAACATGAAATGTCAAGTTTCACAAAGAAGAGCTCGAAAATATGATAAGGAAAAGGGGATAACAATCCCTAAAAATTGCACATGCACTTGCATTTATACAATTTCATACTAAGGAGAGAGAGGAGGAGAATGGAAAAGGACCGCCAAGTTGGAACTAACTACTCTAAAAATACATTGAATAAGTGTGGGCACCATGAATTCTTGTAGAGTTTACTTGTAGTACAAGAATAGTTGCCTCCAAATGCAACCAATAACCATATCATGATCCCTTAAGTCTATCATATGCCATTAGACTACTCGGGATGGAGCCATACTTCATTAAATTTTGGTGGTTGGGGTGGTTGGCTCTCTGGTTCTAGTTCAGCGCAGCCTTAATACCATTCACAAATTTTACTATGTCCTATGGATTTCAATGCGGTATTCACATTTTCTTTCTTCCGCGGATCTTCCTAACTTCCTGCATGCCTTGATGAGTAGAAATACATTTCTCCACCCACGAGGATCTAACTCTTTGATTTGTGGATTTTACTCATTTTACTTATTGGTGGCTTTGGAAATTCTTACATGTTTATATATGTTACCATGTATTCTCCATAATTCCATGAAGGACTAATTCTTTGTTGTGTAGCTTTATTGTACATACATAGAGTTCTTATTCACACTCAAAACTCACGACACATTATTGCCTTGTTTCATAGATTATATCGTGGCTCTTGAAAAATTCTATCTACGAAGAACCAAGCCCCTTTTTTGTGCATCATGGTCCTTTTAGTTTGATTTTGACTATCCATGGACCTCTATTCCCACATGTTGAGAACTTTTTATTTGATAAATCCATGGTACACTAAGATAGTGTTCGAGGTTTTTATCTTTGGTCACTTCTAACTTTCTTTTCCATGTTTGGCGAACTTGGTAATTTCTTCAAAGTGCATTGTAGCCATACTTGAATGAGCTCCAACATTTATCCTTTTCCGTACAATGCCCATATTTTCATAAAATATTCCTAAGTATCAAACTAATCGTTCCTTTTTGGCGGGTTAGGAGAGCGTGTGGAACACTACATTCTTGCGCTCCGTGGTAAACTTAACCAATGTGCCACATATTTTCTTGAGCTTAAAATATGGTTAAGTCCTTTGATGAGTTGTTCAAAATTATAAGGGGTGTAATTTTGGACAACAATACACATCTTACAATTTCCATTTAGCATGATATCGATTATAACCTCCTTCGACTCTCCACAAGGTACACTTTTCCTATTTACTTTATGCTACCTAATATTAATTCACCAACATAAAGTGGGGAAATTTAGACATAAAATTATGCACTTAGTATTATTACATCACACTTATAGTATGTCATTATATGCAAGATTCCTAAGCAAGAAAACTAGACATTAACAACACTTTTATTACTTTACATCAAGACATTGTTTTATCTTTCCATGCTTTTTTCCTCTACTTTTTGGAACTACCTTTGGACATCACACAATCTATTACCAAGCTCTTTACTTACTATTTTATATTTTGATATCTTCAAACATTAGCACCCAATAGGGATAGGAGCACCCCACGAACTAATGTCCCCTTTGGGTGCTTATTCCCTTTCCTTGTTTTCTTATGCTTAAAATGTCACATCAATTGTTATCTTTTCTTAAACTTCTATTTATCACTTTGGGTCAGATTTTAGGGTTGTTAATGATGAAATTCAAGAAAATTAATCATATATATACATGACTTACTAACTATTCTAAGGGTAAGAGGACAACTAGGAAATTGGGGCTATCACTTTCTATCTACTACTTAGGAAAAAGAATTCTTTAGGACCACATTTGGGTTTCATTACTCACTACATAGGAAGGAAAATTCTAAATTCCATCACACACATTCATCTTGGGGGAAAATCATTTGTAGCTCATTATCTTGTGGCACAAGGTAAATGTAGCTTCAAGGACATAATTATATCACACACACACGTGTGCAAACGTGCGCGTCTGCGCGCACACACACACACACACACACACACACACACACACACACACACACACACACACACACACACACACACACACACACACACACACACACACACACACTACATTGAGTTTGAAATGTATTACAACATTGAGTTTAAATCACATTGGGAAACCAGAGGTAAGTGTGACTCAAACATATGCATAGTGTATTCCATTTGATAATGTGTTTAAGCCTTGTGTAGGTGGCTAGGGTTTGTTTTACAAGTACATGTGTGATAGGAAAACCCTATAGCAAAGTCAAAGCAATACAAATAAAATTGAAACTTACATGGTCAAACCACGAAAGAACCATATCCACACTTAATGTCAGGACACTAGCACCTAGTTCACATATTAACGCCCAGGTGGTCATGTCCCCTTTTTGGGTGCTTCGTCATTGGATACCAGGATCATTTTATTTTGTATGGAGCATGTATAGTCTATATTAATCCTATTTCATCATAGTTTTAGCCCATATATAGTATAGACAACAAGTTATCAACTAAGTTACTCTCATCCTCATGTTGAATACACCTTCTTTCCATTGCATGTCGGATATTGTATGTTTATGATATTATCGATCTCGGTCGTCGATTAATATTTAATTTTATTTAAATCAATAACCTATAAAAATGTCAAAAACAACTTGATCAAGGTATTTCAACAAAAATCTAGATAAATCTAGATCATTATAGGTAATTGCTCCCAAAAATTATGATTACAAAAATATAAAAATTTGTCGATAGTTGAAAACTCTCTTCTCATATATCTAATGAAATCTTGATAATTTATTAAATATGAAAATATAATTACAAAATATCAAAAATTGTCAATAGTTGAAAATTGTCTTCTCATATATCTAATAAAATCTTAATAATAAATATTGTCTTGTCATATGTATTAAATGTTGGATTTTATTTCTTTTTTAATTGAAAGCAAAGGCTAAATCCCTTTTTCAAAAATTGATGTAACTTTTTTTTATTAATGGTAAAGGAGGGTTAATGGGACCCTACCTCGTACATAAGATGGAGAAAAGATAAGACAATGAGGAACAAATGAGGCTACCTCTTCCAACGGCACATAGATACAAAACTAACAACATAAAAAAACTAACAAAAAAACCAACAACTATCTCAACATTTTGACCCCTTCCCTTTGGATCTTAACTACATCTTAAGGGGAGAGATAGTCCCTTTCTTTTTCCTACTCACAATAGTCCAATCCTCTTCCGTATTTGGATTTTCATTTTCATTATTATGGATTGGAATCAAAACTTCAATCTGCTCCTTGAGATTTTGGGACCCTGATAAGGAATCCACATCATTCTTTCTACCTTCTTGCACTTCCTCCTTTTTGGATCAACCAAATTCTTAGATTCAGAGTCTGAATCACCATCAGATGGATCATTCACAACTAAGTGTCTAGGATTAAAATTCTTCCACCATGAGCTTCTACCTTTAACATGTTTTCTTACCATGTGACAATCTGAAGCTAGATGGCCAAGAGAAAAACAAGTTCTACACCTAAAGGGAAACCCTTCATAGTCCAGATTTTGTAACCAAGTTCTATCCTCCACTTTGAGTTCAATAGTGGCAGGGAAATCAACAGAAGTATCCATATCAACCAAGATTCTAGCATACGTTGTGTGCTCAAAATCATTAGTTTTGGGTCAATAGCTAAACATTTCCCTAAAGTATTACCAATAGCAGTTAAACAACTTTCCAACCAAAAATGGACAAGCAAATAAGGTAGACGGATCCATACCAGCTTAACTTGGAAAGTATCAGACACCAGGTTGAACAAAGAGAACCATAGTTTCATCAATAACATATGAGATTCAAAATCCTAAAATTTTCCAAAATAAGATCTCTGTTTGAAGATTCAACAAATGCTATTATGAAAAAACCATGAGAACTAGGACATATATCCACCTTTACCTTCCACTGAGGGGACCCCGGTGCCTCGATATCCGGGCATCAAGCACTTGCGAAAGATCTAAACGAAGTTTATGTATCTACAAATCAAACCATTCCTCTTGAAAAGGCTTCATATTGAACAACATCTTCACCAAAAAATAGTAATGGGTTAGATTTAGAATAAGCCAAAGGCTTTGAAGTTTGTCCGATATAGGAAACACCCTTAAAGGCCATATTTCCCTTGTTTTTATTGACATAAAGAAGGGGATTGGGTCCCACATTCCTTTGCACAACCTCCTTGAAAAACATTACCCTTGACAAGGCTACGAGAGCATGGTGAGTAGGCGAAGAAATCCATTTTCCAACATTCACTATAGATTTACTCGTCTCGAAACCACCAAGCCATCCTTCAAAATTCCCTTGCTATCCCCTACGGAAGGAACCGAACCCGAGAACCATTAAGGGGACCAGTTTGATGGAAAAAGGCACGGGGTTGACGCCATACTTGCCACCATTCTTAGTCACGAAACTAGGGAAACCACTAATACATTACCTCCCATGAGGGCCGAACACACAGATCTCCATGAGCATCGTTGGCAACAACATCAACCAACGTAGATTCGAGAAAATAGAAGGGCCCACAAACACTCCCCCACAACCCTTGAAATCGTTGTTCGTCCTCTCTTGAAGCAAGGGAGGCCAAAGTGATTAGGGTTAGGTTCGTCAGATATATCATCATTGGGAGGATTAAATTTGATGCAAATTTGAGTTAATGCTCAACTATTTTATCAAAGTGAAGTTGTCATGTCAATACATGTGTCACTACAAGAATTTTGGATTTAAAATTTACAAAAACATTTGACAGAGTAGGACTTATAAATTGTCTAATCAATAAAAAGTAACCAATAAACATCAAACAAATCAATTTTTTTATTTTTTATTTAATAAATTGCTAAATTATAATTTAAACATTAGAAAAGTGAACAACAATTCAAAAAGCTAGGATTTTAACTCGCTCAAAATATTTTGAATAATAAATATGTTGAAAATTATAGTAACTTGAACGACATGAACTAATAAACTTACTTCCCATGTATTTAATTATTGCAACCAAGTTGCTCTATTTATATACGTTAAAAGGGTACTTAATTTCCCTCAATAAAATTTAATATGTTTACATTCAACTACTCTAAACAAACAAATCATAATCACTAAGATACTAAGGTGAGGTCAAATTAAAAAATAAAACTTCCTCCTTCATATCATGTCTAAAGAGGCTTGTGACATGGCAACGAAGTCAGAAATCATAATTCAAACACAAATGGTTAATAAGTGAATACCATGTAATTCGTAAGAAAATTATGCTTCACCCGCGTACATCGTAAGAACACTCAAAAATAATATTAAAACAATAAAACATACGAATTATTATTACAAGTGTAGTTCAAAGAGGAGGAAGAATTTTCAATCAAAAAAAAAAAAAGAGGAAGAATAAATATCGACAGGGGTTAGAAACAGTCGGGCACGTGTAGCGGTAAGGGATGGTTCTATGTAGAGTTTCTCAACAAAGAATGGATTGCGTAATCATCACATGTGTGAAAGTATGATTTCATTTATCATTCCATCTCTCAATTGAAGGACTATTTTTATGGAAGTGCATTGTGCCATGTGGAGGGTTGTAGGAAATTATTACATCAATAACCAAAAAAATTAACACCCTACATTTCCTTATCATGTTTTGTCACAATGACTTGCATGCTCATTTGGAAGAACACTTTCAACATAAATATTTTGACAAATTTCACCTAAAAATTGAAATTGGAGTTCGGTGTATGGGGTGGTTCTTTTTAAATATACATAATATTATTTTATTTGATTGTAGCATCAATAAACTCACTGCTTTAAAATGATCATGTCTTTCGTAATTTTCAAATCTGGCTCTTAAAATCTTTTCCATACAAAAACCAATCCAGACTTTAAAAGTAATTTTTCTCTTTTTCTAGAATTGTCAAATTTGTACTACCCCCTACTGAATCTCACTTCAGTAGAAGTGTTATTATTATTTTAAATTCCAGGGATAAAAATGAACCTCTCCCAAAGGGACCCATACATGTCGAGAAGTGTAATAATATATTTAGTCATTAAAACAACTCGAATTCATAAATTATGTGGCATAGTTAGAAGAATAAATGTTTATTAAAAACGAAAAAGAAGGGTTATTTTAATGAATTTTCTTAACATACTTCATATAAAATTATTTCCACATCATATAAATGATTACTTGTCAAATTCATGTGATTTTATGCATACACCCTTATTATATTTAACATCTAGATTAGTAAGTTAAGTTCACAAAAGGATGTAAAGGGAGCTACATGAGGTTATTCGATTAATTAACTTCCAACATTAATTGTATAATATCATAACAAATAATTAACTAAAAATGGACTAACTAGTGTAGTAAGGGATAGGTAATCTAATCTAAGAGGACATATAAATGCAACAAATAAATACTTTAAGAAAACATGTAAATGAGATAAGCAATAAAACTAATGAAAATAGAAACCCTAATGTGCAAGAAGGAAGATGAAAGAACTCGCTTGATAAAAGATGCTCATGGGATTGTGTTGCAGAGGAGATTGGAAAAATCGAAAGCAAGAGTGACCGTATGCAGTAAGTGCTAAAAAGGATGGAGTTGGATGATCTAACTGGAATGGAGTGCTTGAAGAGGACTAGGAAGCTGCGGCTCTCGGTTTGCAATCTAGGATCCTTGGTCCATGAAAAAGCTCTAAATTTGATCTTCAAAAGGCCGAAAGGTAATATGAAACCCTTTTTGTCTATCACATCAACTTTGTTGTCTCATGTCGTATGTTGCCAATAACTCAAGATGGAAGAAATACTTCAACACCCCAAAACAAGCATCAAACCCTAAAAAGGAAAAATGCATATGAATGGGGTTGGATGACCTCAATCGCCACATGGTGGACTTACTAACCGAGTGTTGCAATACATCTCGGACTCAATGTAGTTCTATGTGCAAGTGTGTGTGAACATGCCCTAGGTTCTCTCTCGTGTCGCGCACTTTGTGAAGTAGCGAGTAATAACTACGTGTAAAAATGTAATAGAATGTGTGCATGGAATAATAAAATCCCTCCCCCTACGAAGTGTGATGCGAGATGTCCTATCCTTGTGCCTTGATGATGGAGCTATATGGATACAAGTAATCTTCAATGAAATAGATGGATGTAACTCTAGATGGAGTGATAGTAGTAAGTGATGTTAGGTCCCTCATTATGGTATCACAACTTTATATTCATAGGGTTCTCTTGATCTAATTTCATAATTAACCCTAAAAAGGTTGATCAAAAGAAAGATAAAGATGCCAAATGGCTAGAAAGAGTCCAAAAAGTGGAGGAAAGCTCTAAAAGATCGAGGTGCCTATGGTGGGGCTAGGGCACCCATTGATGCCCCAAGATTAACTGGGCGCCCTAATCGAGGCCAAAATAACGCTGGATAACATAATCGACTAGGAATATGGGTGTAAGAGGTTGGTAATGACACAATAAAATAAAACAAGATGGCCAAAAGACAGGGGTTAATTATTACTTTCTTCACTCAAGAACCTTCTATATAGTAGTATGAGACCGGATAAATAAATTTCTAAAGTGCATGATTTTGTGACTACATTTTTCCACCACTTTATGTTAGTGAGAAGAAAGCTCGATAACATAATTAAACAGAGATTCATACCTATACCGATGTAGAGTGATGAAGAAGGTGTTTTGAATGATTAGACAAAGCGTGTAATGACAAAAAAAAGATGGAGGAACGTGGAAACTAAAGATGAAAAATGTGCAAAGAAAAAGTGATGAGAGTGAACCTAGGGTGGAACGTGTGTGTAGCTGTTGCGGTGTGTAGTGTACCTGCATGGTTAGTAAAGCATGTGTGTTTATCACATAGTGTTGTTGTTGATGTTGTTGTTTTTTGCTCCCATTTGATTGCTTGTTTATCACACATCCAGGACTTGCAAGGAGAAAACGATCAAGTAGTCAAATATGTATGTATGTAAGTGTAAAAACACTATGTAAAAGATGCATGTGTATGTAAATGTAAAATACACAAATGTAAATGTAAATGGAACATGTGCACCTGATCCATGTCGAGAAAGTAGAGTGTAGAAGGATATCCTATACTACAAGTTTTTTTTTTGGGGGATCTCATGTCATAGGCCAAAGAAGTGTAGGGAGGAAATGCTCTGTCCTCCAAGATCTAACTGCTTCCCTAAACTATGTGTAGAGATCTCTGTATCATCCTGGTTTTTTGGGCAATCTGATGCCACTGGCTAAAGTAATGTAGAGAGGCACACCCACTGTAACCTCCAAGCTTGTAACTACTTCCCAGAATGCTAAGGACACCATGTCATGTAAAATCCATTGTGTATGGGGTTCGTAGACTGGTCTGAACCCACTCACTAAATATAATTGAACCGAACTGGTGTAGAATATTTGTGTTAGTATGGAAAACCCCAAAAGATGCCCCCTCTTTGGGGATGCATGCATGATGATGTTGCTTGATAGGATAAATGTGGCCCCAAAAGAGGACCAACCGCATGTACATTGTAACCCTAAAAGTTCTTGGTATAAACCAAGTCACACACAAAAAAGAAGGCTAGCCAAAAACAAGTGTAAACACACATGCATGTAGAAAACAATGTATAAGCTACACAAATAGTGAAGTAATGTAAACACCCAAAAAGAAATTAAGCCACATAAGTAGGATGTAAACATGGGACATCACTCATGATGTCGCAAGACATGCAAGGCCATCATGGCCACAAATAACAAACAAGTTTGCACACCAAACATAGGGCAAGACCTGCAAAAATAACAAACAATGTAACAAACAAGAATGGAAATCAATATTCTTATAAAACAAAAGTTGCACATGAAGCACCCATTAGCATGTTAGAAAGATAATTAGTATGTCAAAAGTGTGTATAAGCAAATAATGTAAAGTGCTAAGTATAAAATGAAACAATAACACCTAGAAGAGATGAATGTGGATGCCCCTAGTGACCAATGTAGGAAGGGTAGAAGGCGAGCATCCATGTTACATGTAAGAGACCTATATCTGCGATCACAACTAGAAAAAGACATGAACATACATGTGTGTATGATATAGATAAATGACATACAAGTAAGCTAACTAGCATGTGTAATAAAGTGACCATGAACAAACAAAAGTAAGAAATAATAAAAGAAACCATAATATGCACAATATATTGTGGATGGATGGAATAGAATGCAAGATGGAATGATAGGGGTCACGTGCCCCTCGAGATGATGGAAATGTATGCATTGAGGTTCATTTTGTTTTCCCCCTCAACATTCAATAATGAACCGTAAATGAGGGTGCGTCATCAGGAAATGGTCGAGTAATGTGTTGTGTCTAATGCACTATGATGAATGTGTAGGTGTAGTGATGAGATACGACCTAGAAATGATGTGTGTGTGAATCCTATAGTCAAGCGTATATCACAACTAGATGAAATTATAAGTGATGATTTAGCCTAAGTGTATATCACTATAAGATAAATGGATGAGTGATGATTTATCCCTAAGCGTATATCACTATAAGATGAGAGGAAGAGTGATGATTTAACCCTAAACATATATCACTACAAGATGAAAGGAGGGAGTAGTGATGTAACTTAAGGTGTATACCACTACAAAATGATAGAATAGGTGACGATTTAGCCTACAGCGTATGTCAATAACCTAATATTGTCACATGGTGAAAGGTTGAGTAGTAAAGGTGTAAGGTTCATTTGATTTGTAAACCCGCAAAAATCGAGTATGGACCGAGGAACTAAAATGTGTCATTGGGTAGTGAGTGCAACACGTAGAAGATAGTGTAGTATATGTAAGGATAAAATCCAACCATATGATGAGTGGAATATGTACATGTGCCAATGCAAGATGTATAAAATGTGTAAAAATGTAAGGTGAATATAATGGGTGACTATGTGTGATGTATAATAATGCAATGTATAGTGTATAGTGTAATAGGTGTAGTGTGCCTAAGAGCATATAGTATATAGAGTGCAATGCTAGATGTGTAGAATGTGTAAGGTGTAATGTATAGAATGACATGTAATGTATGTAGATAGAATAGTAATGTAAGGCTAGACTCATATATGATGAAGACTAGTAGAATATGTGTGAAAATATGTGGTGTAGTATATATGGTATGTAGATAAATGAATAATGTAGTGTGTAGGATGTAAGACGTGTAGACAATGATGTATGCCTAATGATGACTATCATGATGTATGAGGTGTAAAGACATAAAGGAAAAAATGTTGTAAACAAAATCTAGACTGTATAACACATGATGTGTGATGAAGTGCAATGTGTAATGCCTATAGTGTAGTGTGTGGGGTTCATGTGCAATAGTAAGCCCTCAACAATCAAGTGTGAACCAAAGCACAAGAGTGTGTCATCGGGTAATGACGCTAGAATGTATGATGAATATGCCTAATGTGAGGATATGAATGTATAAGAATGTAAAATATGATGATGGTAACTATGCTAAGACGAGGTGGGGGGAATGTGAAGTATTATTCCCCCCAAGTGTGTGTGAATGAATGAACTATCCAATGATGGTGAAGGATAGAGGTTTGTCATCTGATACCGTAGAGATGAAAGCATATGACCATGCTCTAATAGTGGGGGTATGGTAGACAAACATTGTAGTGGTGAATGAAGCCTATGCGCATGTGAGGGATGAATATATGAAGAAGGTTGTGACATCATAAAATACGTCGGTGATGGAGATCTACGTGATACAAAATGTGAAGGTGAAGAAGATCCACATGGAATAAAATGAGGTGGTGATCTATGCCACGATGCAATAATTGTCCAAGGAATAGGCCTATACCGTTATATAGGGCTAGTGGAACATTGTGTTCACGGAGATGATATGCAGAGTAGGTGAACTAGGAGTAGATTGTGCTTTGAGTAACATAGAGTGTGATGTGGTAGAATAAGTAGGTGGTGTATGAGCAACTGCACCGGGAGACAACGACCATGGAGTAGATGGAGGGATGCCATAAATAGAAATGACTTGATTGTTGTAAATGAATTTGAGTCACAAATGATTCATAGAAATGATAGATTGTGAGTGAAGAATCTAATTGAGACCAAGAAGCATGTTGCATCCCTTAACTATATTTCTAACAAGAAAAGGTACAAGCATAGTAAGAGGGACAACTACAACATGTAGCTTAAAGAACACCAAATTGTTTTGTGAAATGGTATTCAACTCGGGATAAGGGATACTTGTAGCCTTAAGGAGTGACATAGAACATGCACTAATGGGCCATGATGGGTCAACCTTAGTGTTGTTGATGGGGTCGAGCCAATAGATGCATGGATGTGTAAATGGTTAGATGTAAAATTAGCGTGATAATCGACGTTGGAAAAAGAAATGATTGGTGGCGAAGCTTTAGTGTTAGTAACTAAGAAATATAGAGATCTTGATCCAGGAGGCAATACCACATGATACATATGATTAGTAGAAGATTCTATTGTTTTCTTATCATGTTGTTGAGTCATTGTTAGAAAATTTGGAGTTTACCCTTGTCATTAGTTTGGGCCAAGCTAGAAGACTCTGGGAACTCTAGTTTTTGTTATCGATTAAGTCGTGGATGATTATTTAGAGTTTTAGGAATTTATTTGTAGAATTTCCTACGCATCTTGATACTCCCAAAGTGAAATTTCTCATTGTAATTCCTACCTTTTGGTCATGATGGGTCTAACTCGAGTGGGGGGGGAGTGTAATAAGATTGATTTCGAGAATTTATTTTAAATAATATGTGGAACCATGAGAAGGTTGCTAAATGTGTGCCGTAGTTTCGTGTTTCAACCTCCTTAGTAGGAGTGACTATGTTGACAAAGTGAATTTTGGCATCAATTGGTTTAGTTGTAGATGGTTTGAATGACGTCTTGATAGGAAAACGAGTGGAAGATGAAGTCTGTTCTTGATACTTAAGATTTCCTATGGATATGAGTTTGGTCTCATGAAGCTTAAGAGTATGAAAAAGCTTATTAAATGATGGAGAGGTCTTGAAGATAAAACTCTCTTGTAGAGGTGGTAATAGACTCTGAATAAATATATCATGAAGTTAAGAGTTAGAAAGCACATTCGCCATCTTAGCTAGATTATTTTTATACCTTAAAACATAGTTAGCGAGGTGTTCATTTGAGCCTTGTTTAAGTTGTGCTAGTTGGGTGTAAGAAATCTTAGAGCTGATGTTGATAGAAAAATGAGTAAGAAATGCATCAACTAGATGTGTAAAGGAGGTTATTGAGTGAACATGTAAGTCGTAAAACCAACGCATCACATAATTGTGGAGACTACGAGGAAATAGTTTGGCTAAAAGGATATGATCATCGGTGAAGTCAAGTGACATGGAATGCTCTAAGGTGTTCTGTGGGTCACCATGCCCATTGAAAATGGGAAGCTTAGGGGTGAAAAAGTTAGGAGGAAGTGGATAAGTAGAGATGGTAGGTGTAAATGGAGTATGTAATAACAAAGTAGAATCTAAAGATGGTGATGCATGCGAGGTGGCCTATTGTAACTTACAAATTTGAGCTTGAAGATCATGATAAAGAGAAGTTAGGTCTTGATTGCCAACATATGAGACTTGTTGTACATGAGAAACTAAGGGCAGCATAAAGTGATTGGTAGGAGTAGGAAAAAATGGGAATAGTGGAAATAGGAGGAAGAGTAGAAGCAAGTAGTTGAGTGACACCAAAAGTGGGTATTGCAGTAGAAGTAGTGAGTTCTGCCAATTTATTAGCATCCTCACGAGCAACATGAAAAATTAAATCGAGATCTTGGGGATGCTCAAGAGGTGATCATTGATGGATTTGAGTTGAGCTTCAGTAAATTCCTCATGAGAGTGAGCCTTGGTAAAGGAAAAGAAACCCTATAATGGTGAGGTAAGAAGGAATAACCTAGAAGCGTGTATGATTGAGTTAGTTTCACCAAAATGATTAACTAAAAATAGACTAACTAGTGTAGTAAGGGATAATTAATCTAATCTAGGAGGACATATAAACGTAGCAAATAAATGCACTAAGACAACATGTAAATGAGATAAGTAATAAAACTAATGAAAATAGAAACCCTAATGTGCAAGAAGGAAGAGGAAAGAACTCAACTGATAACAGATGCTCATGGGACTATGTCGCAGAGGAGACTGTAAAAATCAAAAGCACAAACCATTGCATGCGAGAAGTTCCAAAAGGATGAAGTTGGAGGATCTAATTAGACAGGGCATCGGAAGAGAACTCAAGCACTGCGGGTCTTTGGTCTATAATCTAGGTGCCTCGGTCCACACAAAAGTTTTGAATCTGATCTTTACTGAGCCAAAAGGTAATCTGAAACCCTTGTTGTTTGTCACATCAACTTCGTTGTCCCATGCCGGATGTCGCTAATAACTCAAGATGGAAGAAATACCTGCAAGAACCCAAAACAAGTATTATACCCTAAAAAAGAAAAATTCATATGAAGGGTTTAGACTGACCTCATCTTCCACAATGGTGGACTTAATAACTAAGTGTTGCACTACATCTTAGACCCAATGTAGTTCTATGTGGAAGTACATGTGAACATGCACTAGGTTGCTCTTGTGCTAGTCACACTTTGTGAAGTAGCGAGCAATAACTACGTGTAAAAAATGTAATAGAATGTGTGCATGGAATATAATAGAATCCCTCCCACTATGAAGTGTGATGAAAATGTCCTAGCCTTGTGCGTTGATGATGGAGCAATGTTAATGCAAGTGATCTCTAATGCAATATGGATGCAACTCTAGATAGATTGATAGTAGTAAGTGATGCTATGTCCCTCATTATGGTCTCATAACTTTATATTTATAAAGTTATCTTGATCTAATTTCATAATTAACCCTGAAAAGGCTGACTCGAAAAAGATAAAGATGTCAAATGGCTAGAAAGAGCCCAAAAAGAGGTGGAAAAGCTCTAGAAGGATTGATGCGCCCATGCACACCCCAAGATTAATCTGGGTACCCCGATCGAGGATAAAATAATATGGGATGATAGAATATAACGGGAATATGGGTGCAAGAGAGTCACTATGAAGCAATAAATTAAAACAATATGGCCAAAAGACGAGGCTTAATTAGAAATTTCTTCACTCAAGAACCTTCTAAATAGTAGTATGAGACCAGGGTAAATAAATGTCTAAAGTGCCTAATTTTGTGACTACAAAAACATATTAATTCTTAAAGCTAATGTACAAAGTAAGATATGAACTTTAAAACATAAGGGGATGAATGCACTTAGTTGATTACATATGGATCTCGAGAGATTTTGGGTGTGTAGACTACTACAACCGGGAGATCTCGAACATGATAATGATTTGTTCCCAAGAATAATGACTAGAAAATACCCCGTGTAGGATCATATAACTATTTCATGATCATTTGTTTGGTTTTGACCCTATTATACAATTATGGACTTAATATGACTCCATATCTATAACTTCCTAAGGTTGTTTGTCACCTACTTAGAAATGTCCATTATTGTCAAACTCTAATTGTTACTCATGTTGCAAATCCTTTGAATATGTTAAGTGAGGTCTCAAACCCTAACCATGGATAAGAGACACTACAAACAAACAATAATTAGATTGAAGTGTAATCATTGCATTTCCAACATCGACACTACTCTGGAGAGGCCTCAAATCACACATTTTTCTCCACTTAACATGTGATATTTAGATTAATGCAGCTATATTTAGAAAATGTGAACTTTACAATGTTTGAGTTAAGTTTGACTCTTGCTAATACTTGAAATGGGGATGTTTGAGTGCTTGCATAAAATGAAATAATTTGATCCTTTGACCTGGAATGATGCTTCGACACTGTAGTGATTACTACCTTAATTAATATACATAATATTTGATGATACTTAAGGAGCCTTGGCACCTTTTGCAAGCGTGGGAAGTGAGGTTATCAATGTAGTTCCATGTGATTAGCGGGTTAAAAATTGAGCGTAGTCTTAACTTGCTTCTATAGGGTTATAAAGGTAAAATGTTATGACAAGGATAACCCAGAGAGAGAGTAAATGACCCAACTAAGAATATGGAATTTACGGATCAGATGGAGGACATGCCGCTTAAAAATGTACAAGTCGGTTAGGAATGGATATCACAAGTTAACCAAATCGTACAATTTTTCACATGGTTGAGTAATATGAGAACTAAGGGTTGCATCATGTTAAGTTGATATTTTTGGTGTATTTTATGCATTTAATTATTTTAATTTGTCCAAATATTAGTGTGTAAAATTAGTAAAGTTAGACAGAGACCTTGGGATGTATTGAGTAGAGATCTGAAAAGAGTATGTTTGTCGTAGCAAGAGTACATTATAAAAATAATAATATCAAAGAGTAAATTTCCAAATTTTAATATCTATATTTCCCCCACTTTAAATATGAAATGAAAATTACATGCTTATAAGAAAATATACGTAAGTGTGTAGACACACTTTGTCATTTATCAAAGTTTGTTTTGTAGATTCTTCTTATGTTGGTGTTGGCACACTCCATGATGAAACCTTCAACACGGAGTGTAGTCAATTTCATAATAAAGAATTGAATTTTAAATTGAAGGTAAAATGTAATATGTAAAATTTACATTTGTATAAATGAAAAAGATGTAAAATATGGAAGGAATACGGTTGTTTGTTTTACATAGGGATAATTTCACATTATTTTCTTGCAATTAGATATTTGAATTTCTAATATTGATAAAGTATTGAGGGTGATCAATCCTAATTTTTTTAGGATAAAATTGAGTGTTAGGTGTATGCAACCCAACATAGAAATAGAGGAAAGAGACAAGAAGAGTGAGATATTGAAGCATGCCACGAAGGAAGAAGATCATGTATCTAAGTCATTTATCAACTTTGATATCCTCCCCTTTGAATGTAAGAGGAGAGTAATTTCTTCCTATAAATAAATTATCTACTTGATACCTTTAATAACACCACATAACACACCACCGCAAATGGATATAGGTCCAATTTTGTAAATAAGGAAACATGGTATAAGATAGAATGATTTCCCCCATGCCCTTATTAGGTGTCACAAAAATGATAGAAACTAGGTAGAAATAGAATATAAATTATAGTGTATTAAAATGTAGGTGAAGAAAGGAGACCATTTCCCCTAAGATCCCTCAAATTCTAAACCAAAACGAGTATCATTATTAAGGAGTTAAGTACTTTGTGCCCCCTATAACTGACTTGAAGTAAGTGATGTGGATCTAAAATTGTGTTAAGAACATGTACCTATATGTGGAAATTTGAAACTATTAAGAAGGTTGGTGTAACTACGCCTTGAGAAAAACTATGTGAAAGTGTCGTAACCTTCCATACATTCTTGACCAATTTATATGTTTTTGAACCTGTGTAATATTTTTGGATTTCTATATTTGATCTTATTTTTCGGGTGCCTATAACATGTATATACTTGTGTGTTAATCCATAATTATACCATATGTCTATTGTAGTTGTATAATATGCCTATATTAATTCCCCCTCTTTTTAGGTGCATGTGATAAACCATTTAAACATGCAACTCAAAAGAAAAGATGTGTTCTCATGCATTATATATTTAAGAATTTGTAGAAAATTGTAGAATGTTGAAGACGTGGCCACCATGAAAAACTTGTCCCTACAAAAAAAGGGGTTGTGCATGGTTGAAATCATAGTGCACAACAATAAAAATAATATAAATGGTAGAAATAGTAGTAAGAAGCATGTATGATAAAAAATGTAGCGACAAGTAAAAATCGAGTTAATAGTATGTAAAAATGGGTAAGTGTAGCAAGTTGGGGAGCCAAAAAGGGGTCATAAGTGGACGTCATATTGTAAAAAACAACAAAATATCAACTTGTAGGGATTATTAGCAATGTGTGCACTCAAAATTAGAAAATTTATATGAAAAGAATCGTAGCATCCGAATCTAGTTTCTAAACTACTATTTAAAAAACGGATAAGTTTAGCTATATTAAACACTCAAAATTCAATGACTTGGTTTTTTAAAAATCCTATAAGATTGTAGTCCATTTGCCCACGATTTGGATGACCAAAAATTGATATATTTTTTCCTTTGGTGATTAGTTAGATATCATTGTCTATCTTGGGATAGATTTTATTTTGTATTTTTTTGAGCAATATTTTTTTTAATAATTTTTTCCGTGAAAGTGGTTTGAAAACATAAAGAAAATGGATCACTTTCAATTTGTCCACCATAACTTCATCAAAAAATATCAAAATAAAATAATTTTTTTGAACGTGTATATAATTTCACCATGGTTGAGATGGCATAGGTTTTATCACATTCTAACAAGTGAAAAAAAAAACTGTGAGTCTTAAACGTAGACATGAATATTCACGGGAAAAATGTCTTAAAACCTAATATTAGTAAAAAATTATAAAACGATATTTATTATATTCTATTCACTTTAAAATCAATATTTCTACGAAGATAATAGTCTCCCCTATGCGATGGTATAATTTTTGTGACATGTTTTCGATTTTCGGTATGTTTCAAGTCTGCAGAAGAGAAAATTTGATGTTTTTGGCCTTTTACATGCCATAATGACCTCCCAAAGCTCATGTTCGGAAAAATAGAGATTTTTCGAGCCTTGAGGGTTGGATTTGATGATCTGAGTAGGACCGCGATCACGGTTCTAAATTAACCTATTGGTAAAGAACCGTGATCGCGGTTTATAAACCTTGATCATTGTTTTGGAATCATATTTACATGAATCCCAACATCTAATTCACCATATGATTTTATTCTCTAACCTAACTATACAATTTCTACGAACTTCGCCACCTTTTGCACTTTTTCTTGTCTTTGGAAGCTATTTTTTACTATTTTTAAGGTGTCTGCATCATTTGGAGTTATTCTACATCGATTGAAATATCATGGGAGACACGAAACAAAATTTAAAAAGGAAATCAAGAAGTAGAAAAACATTTAAGGAATTAGAGGTAAAAAAATTACAAAATTCGGAGAATATGCGAAACTTTCGTGAGTCGAGAAGAGGTTCATCTTCAACCCATCCTATTGTAAGAAATGAAGAACTAGGTAATGTTTTTATTATCAATGTTGAAGATGAATTAAATACTCATGATGAAGATGAATTAAATACTCGTGATGTATTTGATTTTGAAATTAAAGGAGACAATGAAAATGTGAATCAAGAAATTCATTTTGAAGCCATAGACAAATAAAATTTGGCAAAAACACTCCTAGGATTTTACAAAAAGACCTAATTATTTTATTTAAATTGATGAGAACATTTTGAAACCAATATCGACAAAATTTACGAACGACAATTCGATTCGAAAAGCCACTAAAATTTGCGATAATCATTTTGAAATTTTAAATGATTCCCAAAGATGTAAGTTGTTGTTAGTTTGATGAAATTGAATAAAATGAGACCTACATTAAACACCTTAGGATTGATAACATCTAATATATGTGGTCAAACCTTTGCAATTATTGAAAACCTACATGATGCATATCACACTTTGTTGGTGTCAAGAGACACACAAGGATAATAATGTTGTGCGTCGTGTACTTGCTACTAATTTTGTAAGTGAGTCAACAAAAAATAACGTTTGATTAGGAAAACAAGATAAATGTTGAAAGTTAATCGAAAAACTCTAATGAAAGCAATTAAAAGGTGTAATATCCTTCAATCACCCAATAAAACTAATTTTTAGGTATTTTCTACTAGAGCACCACGTAAAGACAAAGATATATCTGATGCTATAAGAGAATTTGTTGTTCAATTTTGGCATGGTAACACTAGAGTTTCACCTAATACAAGAGATGTTGTAAAATAGAGAGTTATTTCTACTAATCATGAACCACATCTAAAGCATTTCTTAGATATGAATCAAAATCATTTTTAATAGGAGCATCTAGAAATTAAAATTAGTCAACATTTTTTTTTGAAATGTTGAAACCATTATATGTGAAAATCAACCATGCTTTGGCACCACTTGTTGTTTTAGGCTACATGTTGAATTTGTGATGCATTATGATAATTTTTGACGTATTTGTTCTTATTTGCATTCGAAACTATGTTCTTTGGAATGTGGTGTTCAAGTTCCACCAATATCTTCTAGGGATTTCATTCCTACAATATTTTTTGAAAGAGAAGTTGGACAAATTTTTCTATAGTCAAGATTGTTTAGATGGAAGTTGTGGTACGTGCGGTGGATTACCTAAATTAAAAATTTGCATCCATGAGTAAATTGGAGGTGCAATAGGATATAATTTAGATGGGTTTAATTAATATAAATTAGTAATCGCTGTTGTTGCAAATCAGCAACACCCCTAGATGCAAATCAAGGTTCTAAGTTGATGTTTAGGGCATCCAGTGTGATTGCACAACATTGAAACCTCTCTCCAAGTGTGGGACTTGCAAGATGAGAGAGGAATCTCCAGATTAGAGGCTAGTTCCTCAAAATCCTCTGATTAGATCTATTATTTACACAACTGCAGAGGTTCAGATCCTAATTTATCCTAATTTGCAAGGAGACAGGGATAAGAAATGCAAAAATTAAAACTAAACTGATAAGGGTGATACACCAAAGGAGTGGTGAGCACTTCTTGCTCATGCAAATTGACACAAATCAGAAATTACAACATAAAACATCATGCACAGGTTGATAAGCTATAAACAAGGGTTTGAAATGAAGCAAACAACACATATAAAGGACTGAAAGCATTCACAGAGCCTGCATTGTGATTTTCAACATCAAAATCCTTGTATTCCAACACCAAAGAGGCGTAAAAAACCTGTTACAATCCCCCTGAAGTTCTAATACTTTCCAAAATCACTTGTTGAAAGTGAAAATAGAAGCTTGCTGTGCAAAAAAAGTGTTCCCCTTTGAAAAATGAGCCAAATCTGGCTTTTACAGTGCATGGGTTGAACCCAGGAGAGAGAAAACGTGAAAAAATGTGGGAGCCATTCCTCATTGACCAAAATGCATTAAAAATAGCATGGTGACCCAGATGGACCCATCCCTCGACATTTTTGACCATGCTAGAGAAGAATGCGACCCATTTTGCATTAAAATTGGTTGTTGAAACGCTCATTCATCCATGGCGCGTACCAGAAGAATTTTTGATTTTATCCATCCAAACTGAACCAAAATTCAAAATTGACCATGGAATCATGTAGATAATTTTACCATCTTTCCATTGATATAAAGAACACGAAAATCTGAGCTCTGGATCGAAAGTTATGGCCGTTTGAAGATTTAGGGCAAAAACAGGCCCAAAACGGATCGGCGGGAAAAATTTTGAATTTTACCTCTTTTTTGCATTTGGAATTTTTTTTCGAAAATCCCCGCACTCCACCACCTCCTGGGACACGTGGCAGCTTCCTATTGGCTGCGGGCTTCCAAGGGGAAAATTTCCCACAAAAACTCCGCCGAGCCATAACTTGAAAAATATGAGGAGTTAGGAGGAAAACTTTACCTTTCTGGAAAGCTGAGAGAGAGCTCTATCCAATGGTGCCATTTCCAGAAAGATTTGAGTGCCTAAAAATCAAAAAATGGAGACTGAGGCACAAGAGAGGTAAGAACACAAGGAGTTAGCCATCCAAAATGAGCAGGGGCACATTTTGGATAACAAGAATATATCAATTGAAGGATGGAAAAGAGTCTAAACGATGTGATTTAGTTACAAAACATACACCTATTTTTCAATTTATGAGAAAATTTAAAGATGAAATTGTTTATGAGTATGCTAGGCATACACACATCGGTTAAGAATATGGAATTTATGAATCGGATGGAGAACATGCCATTGTAGTAAGGGATGATTAACTAGTGTAGTAAGGGATAGTTAATCTAATCTAGGAGGACATATAAACACAACAAAAAAATGCACTAAGACAACATGTAAATGAGATAAATAATAAAACTAATGAAAATAAAAACCCTAATGTGAAAGAAGGAAGAGGAAAGAACTCAAATGATAATATATGCTCACGGGACTATGTCACGAGGAGATCAGTAAAAATCAAAAGCATGAACCACTTTGTGTAGAAATGCTAAAAGGATGAAACAGAGGATCTAACTAGACAAGAGCACACGGAAGAGGACTCAAGCACACAGGGCTCTTTGGTCTATAATCTAGGTGCCCTGGTCCACACAAAAGTTTTGAATTTGATCTTTACAAAGCCGAAAGGTAATCAAACCCTTGTTGTTTGTCACATCAACTTTGTTGTCCCATGCTAGATGTCGCTAATAACTCAAAATGGAAGAAATACTGCAAGAACCCAAAACAAGTATTATACCCTAAAAAATAAAAATTCATATGAAGGGTTCAAACTGACCTCATCTTCCATAATGGTGGACTTAATAACTAAGTGTTGCACTACATCTTAGACCCAATGTAGTTCTATGTGCAAGTGCGTGTGAACATGCACTAGGTTGCTCTTGTCTAGTCACACTTTGTGAAGTAGTGAGAAATAACTACGTGTAAAAATTTAATAGAATGTGTGCATGAAATATAATAGAATCCCTCCCCCTATGAAGTGTGATGCAAATGTCCTAGCCTTGTGCGTTGATGATGGAGCAATGTTAATGCAAGTGATCTCTAATGCAATATATGGATGCAACTCTAGATAGATTGATAGTAGTAAGTGATGCTATGTCCCTCATTATGGTCTCATAACTTTATATTTATAGGGTTCTCTTGATCTAATTTCATAATTAACCACTGAAAAGATTGACTGAAAAAAGATAAAGATGTCAAATGGCTAGAAAGAGCCCAAAAAGAGGTGGGAAAGCTCTAGAAGGATCGATGCACCCATGCGCGCCCAAGATACTAATCTGGGTGCCCGAGGATAAAATAATATGGGATGATAGAATATGACTGGGAATATGGGTACAAGAGGTCGATCTTGAAGCAATAAAATAAAACAAGATGGCCAAAAGACGAGGCTTAATTAGAACTTTCTTCACTCAAGAACCTTCTAAATAGTAGTATGAGACCGGGATAAATAAATGTCTAAAGTGCCTAATTTTGTGACTACAAAACATATTAATTCTTGAAGCTAATGTACAAAGTAAGATATGAACTTTAAAACATAAGGGGATGAATGCACTTAGTTGATTACAAATGGATCTCGAGAGATTTTGGGTGTGCAGACTACTAGAAGCGGGAGATCTCGAACATGATAATGATTTGTTCCAAGAATAATGACTAGAAAATACCCTGGTGTAGGATCATACAACTATTTCATGATCGTTTGTATGGTTTTGACCCTATTATATAATTATGGACTTGATATGACTCCATTTCTATAAAATTCCTAAGGTTGTTTGTCACCTACTTAGAAATGTCCATTATTGTCAAACTCTAATTGTTACTCATGTTGCGAAATCCTTTGAATATGTTAAGTGAGGTCTCAAACCCTAACCATGGATAAGAGACACTACAAACAAACAATAATTAGATTGAAGTGTAATCATTGCATTTCCAACATCGACACTACTTTGGAGAGGCCTCAAATCACACATTTTTCTCCACTTAACATGTGATATTTAGATTAATGCGATTATATTTAGAAAATGTGAACTTTCTGAATGTTTGAGTTAAGTTTGACTCTTGCTAATACTTGAAGTGGGGATGTTTGAGTGCTTGCATAAAATGAAATAATTTGATCCTTTGACCTGGAATGATGCTTCAAACCCGTAGTGATTACTAGCTTAATTAACATACATAATATTTGATGATATTTAAGGAGCCTTGGGTACCTTTTGCAAGAAGTGGGAAGTGAGGTTATCAATGTAGTGCCATATGATTTCCAAAGTTAAAAGTTGAAGTAGTCTTAACTTGCTTCTATAGGGTTTTAAAGGTAAAATGTTATGAAAGGATAACCTAGAGAGAGTAAATGACCCAACTAAGAATATGGAATTTACGGATCGGATGGAGGACATGCCGCTTAAAAAATGTACAAGTCGGTTAGGAATGGATATCACAAGTTAACCAAATCGTATAATTTTTCACATGGATGAGTAATATGAGAACTAAGGGTTACATCATGTTAAGTTGATATTTTTGGTGTATTTTATGCATTTAATTATTTTAATTTGTCCAAATATTAGTGTGTAAAATTAGTAAAGTTAGACAGAGACCTTGGGATGTACTCGAGTAGAATCTGAAGAGTATGTTTGTCGTAGCAAGAGAACATTACAAAAATAATAATATCAAAGAGTAAATTTCCAAATTTTAATATCTATATTTCCCCCACTTTAAATATGAAATGAAAATTACATGCTTATAAGAAAATATACGTAAGTGTGTAGACACACTTTGTCATTTATCAAAGTTTGTTTTGTAGAGTCTTCTTAGGTTGGTGTTGGCACACTCCATGATGAAACCTTCAACACGAGTGTAGTCAATTTTATAATAAAGAATTGAATTTTAACTTGAAGGTAAAATGTAATATGTAAAATTTACATTTGTATAAATGAAAGAGATGTAAAATATGGAAGGAATATAGTTGTTTGTTTTACATAGGGATAATTTCACATTATTTTCTTGCAATTAGATATTTGAATTTCTAATATTGATAAAGTATTAAGGGTGATCAATCCTATTTTTTTAGTAAAACATGAGTGGTAGGTGTATGCAACCAAATATAGAAATAGAGGAGAGAGACAAGAAGAGTAAGATATCAAGCATGCCACGAAGGAAGAAGATCATGTAATCTAAGTCATTCATCAACTTTGATATCCTCCCCTTTGAATGTAAGAGGAGAGTAATTTCTTCCTATAAATAAATTATCTACTTTGATACATTTAATAACACAACATAACACACCACCGCAAATGGATATAGGTCCAATTTTGTAAATAAGGACACATGTTATAAGATAGAATGATTTCCCCATGCCCTTCTTAGGTGTCACAAAAATGATAGAAACTAGATAGAAATAGAATATAAATTATAGTGTATTAAAATGTAGGTGAAGAAAGGAGACCATTTCGCTAGGATCCCTCAAATTGTAACCAAAACTCGAGTATCATTGTGAAGGAGTTAAGTACTTTGTGCCCCTATAACCGACTTGAAGTAAGTGAAGTGGATCTAAAATTGTGTTAGGAACATGTACCTATATGTTTAAATTTGAAACTCTAAGAAGGTTGGTGTATCTACCCATGAGAAAACTATGTGAAAGTGTCGAACCTTCCATACATTCTTGACCAATTTATATGTTTTTGAACTCCGTAATATTTTTTGGATTTCTATATTTGATCTTATTTTTCAGTACCTATAACATGTATATATGTGTGTGTTAATCCATAATTATACCATATGTCTATTGTAGGTGTATAATATGCCTATATTAATTCCCCCTCTTTTCAGTGCATGTGATAAACCATTTAAACATGCAACTCAAAAGAAAAGATGTGTTCTCATGCATTATATATTTAAGAATTTGTAGAAAATTATAGAATGTTGAAGAGATGGCCACCATGAAAAACTTGTCCATACAAAAAAAGGGTTGTGCATGGTTGAAATCATAGTACAAACAATAAAAATAATATAAATGGTAGAAATAGTAGTAAGAAGCATGTATGATAAAAAAATGTAGCAACAAAAAAATCGTAGTTAATAATATGTAAAGAATGGGTAAGTGCAGCAAGTTGGGGGCCAAAAAGGGGTCATAAGTGGACGTCATATTGTAAAAAACAACAAAATATAAACTTGTAGGGATTATTATCAATGTGTGCACTCAAAATTAGAAAATTTATATGAAAAGGATCGTAGCATCCAAAATCTAGTTTCTAAACTACTATTTAAAAAAAAAATAAGTTTAGCTATATTAAACACTCAAAATTCAATGACTTGGTTTTTTTTTTTAAAATCCTATAAGATTGTAGTCCGTTTTCCCATGATTTGGATGACCAAAACTTGATATATTTTTTTTTTGGTGAAAAGTTAGATGTCATTGTCTATCTTGGGATAGATTTTATTTTGTATTTTTTGAGCAATATTTTTTTAATGATTTTTTCCATGAAAGTGGTTTGAAAACATAAAGAAAATGAAGCACTTTCCATTTGCCCACCATAACTTCATCAAAAAATATCAAAATCAAATACTTTTTTTTGAACGTGTATATAATTTCGCCATGGTTGGGATGGTATAGGTTTTATCACATTCTGACAAGTGAAAAAAGTTAGTCTTAAACGTAGACATGAACATTCATGGGAAAAAGTGTCTTAAAGACCTACTATTAGTAAAAAATTATAAAATGATATTTATCATATTATATTCACTTTAAAATCAATATTTCTATAAAGATAATAGTCTCCCATATGCGATGGTATAATTTTTGTGACATGTTTTTGATTTTTCGGCATGTTTCAAGTCCACGAGAAGAGAAAATTAATGTTTTTGGCCTTTCACATGCCATAATGACCTCCCAAAGCTCAGGTTCAGAAAAATAGAGATTTTCCAAGCCTTGAGGGTTGGATTTGATGATCTGAAGTAGGACCGCGATCACAGTTCTAAATTGACCTATTGGTAAAAGAACCATGATCACGGTTTATAAACCATGATCACAGTTTTTGGAATCATATTTACACGAATCCCAACATCTAATTCACCATGTGATTTTATTCTCTAACCTAACTATATGAATTTCTAAGGCACTCATGGTGTTCACATCATCCTCGCATCTTAGTGTTGACATCAACAATTAATTTACATATTTCGTAGTATCATGGTGTTAACATCATCCCGCATCTTGAGGCAGGCACACTCCTCATTGAATCCAACTCATATATAGAATGGTTCAAAATTTCATACCAACATACAAGAGTCCTCACCCATACCTATGAAAAATTCTCATTGAGCATAAAATACTTTCCTATCTACTAACACCTGAGAATGAGCTTTTCCCATTTCCACAACTAGTGGGTACACCTAATCCTAATGTTCTTTTTATTTATAAATCTCGTTCATTGTCTTTCGTATTTTTTGTCAATCACACACATGTACCTATATAATGATATCATCTCTGAAAGTAGCAATTTCCCATTCTCCATAATCTTGTTCACCCATTTGTCACTGGCTCGTCCCTACATGGTGAAACCTTGTGTCTTTCGAATGGACTCTAGATCGAAGCTACAAATGGGAGTAACTTTTCAATTAAAGAGATGAAGAATATTAAGTTCCATGAAATGTTGCACGTATGAGGTGATTTTTCACACATGGTCCTCCAACTCATCAATTATTTCCTTATACTCTTGGTTCCTTGCAAGAAGGAAAGTTGAAGACTCTTGGAATATATGTGCATCTCCCTCATGATTTTCTAGGAATAGGGAAATTAGGCTCATCTCGTAGTCGGTTAGTGTCATTTATTTAATGGACTTGATCATTCTTGGTTTGACTACATACTAATTTCCAAAGGCACCATTAAAAAAGTGAAAAGTTTCTTGAGAGATTTTTTTCTTTTTCCCTTGACCAATAAGGATATAGCTAAGAAATCAGGGACCTGTCACCTATTAGGTTATCTGACAAGCCTCCTTTGTGATCATTTATCGCATCGAAGGGAACAATTCATTTATCTCAATATCAGAAAATGACATGAATTTTTTCCTACTCGAGTGAGAAGGTAAATCTTGTGTAAGAGGAGGAGTTACAGTGAAAGGTGGGAAACTCTAGGATTTTGAGGACTGAAAGGTGGAATGGATCAATTTCCCTTAGCTCAATTTTTACGACAAGATCATATGTTGTTCTACTCTTCTTAGGAAACATTTTAAACTAGGGGTCTTATGATTCCAATGCCTTGTGCCTTGAACTTTATGTAGAGTGAACCAATATTAAAGCCTTCTCCATGACCTTTGAAGAGGAGTGATGAGATGCTTTCCTTTAAAGGGTGGGGAAATTTACGATGCCTTCTTCTTTCTGAACCATTCCTTTGATCTCTTGATGACGACCTCAGTCTGCTCACTTATATGTCCTAATTTTTTGATGCTCCATGTCACCTATGGAAGAATCAAGGCCTTTACAACTTGATGTTTTGGATCATACAAATTTGTGCCATTAGCTTGAATGTCTTATTCATACCAGTCAAACTTGAACCTTTTCATTTTTTTGGTGGTCATCCTCATAGCCCTGACTTCACAAGCAACTATGCAATTCACCAAGTAGTCTTTAATATTTGGAGCGTGATATGACTTAAGAAGGTGAAAAGTGTCTGGATCACTTTGGATATCTAAGTTTTCCCTTGGGGTATATGAATACAAACTTAGTGGGGCGAAGGTAGCTTCTAAGAGCGCAAAAGCATCCCCGATGCTTTTTTAAGAGAATATTCTAAGGGATATGGGGAAAGAGACATCCTTCCTTTTTTAGTTCTTGAGCTTACCATGAACATGGGAAAGATGTATACATAGCTTGAACAACATGATCATGTTGTTGAGATACCACAGAATCCTTCATAGAGCAATATCAAGACCGGATACTTGGATGTAGGATAAATTGGAAAACTTTATGAAATATGACATGTACCTTTTCGATCAAATAAGCCGCTTGTGGCACCAACCTTGAGTGAGGATTTCCTTCTAGTGATCTGCTAGAAAATATCATGAATGCATAATTCACCCTTGTGAATTTTGGTTTCTCTCCTTGAAGATGAGCTTAGGAATTTTTTTAGTGGTGAATATTTGTAATTTGGCAAAAATTCCATTTTAGGAAAATTTGAAATGGTGAATTTCTTGAAGAAGGTCAGTGTCATATTCACCTAAAATTTCTAGTATAATTTTTTTAGGGTTCAACTTCACCTACCATTAAAAATACTCTTATATAAACCTAGGTAATTCACCTGGGTAGTATACTAGTAACTTAATACTAGCTTACTGAGGTATCGACATATCAAGTACCATGAACTTGCAGAGTGAAGGTTGTTGACACATGGAGGAAATTTCTTGATGCATGATAGGAGGTTGTTGATGCATGGCAGGAAGTTGTTGACACACAACAGGAGGTTATTAATGTGAAAAAATCCGGTGTTGTTGGTGTAGACACCTAAAGTATGCTTACACTTAGCATTTCATCCAATCCAGTCAATTAACGACACTTCATTAATTCCCCATTATTCACTCCACTCTCGAATACCCATTTACGACACCTTCTTAGTCGTATTCCTCCTATAATCAACTTGTTTGACTAATATCTCTCTTATTAGCTAAACATTCCTCCTTTCGACCATTCAAAACCTCCCTAGTTCTCTCTAGACCACTTTTATTGGCTTCGTAGGCTATCTATCAATCACAATTGGTTATCTAGACCCCTCCCAACTCTTAATGAGTCTCTAATCACTTGTTAATCAAGTTTAACTAGCCTAAACCCTAGTTAACTAGCCTAAACCAAGCTTATCTAAGCCTAAAGCATGTTTATCTTAATCTAATCTAAAAGTGCTTTTTGAGCTTTAGTTCCACATGCACCAAATTCCAAACTCTTCCATTTGGAAAACTATAAATACAAGGCTAAGCCTACCCATTTAAAGACACAAATTTACATAATTCAAACCCAAACCAAGCCTAAGAAAGCTTGGATCTCATTTGTATTAGCTTCAAGCTAATTAGACATTTGATCTAAAGCTTTCCTTCTTCCATTGTTGAGCTAACACTTCCATTTGCATCCATAATCCTAGTTTTAAGTAATATGGAGAGAACCATTGGCCTTGAAGCCATTAATGGTGAGACTCCATTCTTGAAAGCTTGAGTTTCATATCAAACATCACACCTTTGATTGCTAAGTTGATCTTTTTAGGTTCAATTTCTTAATTAAGTAATCTAAAGAGTAGAGAGTAGTATATATGCTAGGTTTTTTTATGTTTTTGTCAAAGTTATGATGCATGTATAGGATTAACTCTTTTTTATCTCTTATCCCATGGTGCATAGTTGAGTTAGCAAAGCTTTGAGGTTCTTTAGCCTCATTCCATAGCTTTTACAACTTTCCATTGCATACATTTGGCACACCCGGTGGGACACTTATGTCCATCCTCCATTAATGGAGGTATTTTGAGTTCTTCAAAGTTCATTTTCAAGTTTTTGGATCAAATCACTTGTTATTTCCTCATTTCTATTTCTAACACTAGATAAATGACCTTCATTTACATGTATTTTATGGGTTTGATATAGAAATAGGCTTCTTTGACTAACCTTTAACATGTTTGCTTTTGAAAATTTTCAAATTGATTTTTACAGGTTTTACAGGGGGTGCACGTAGGTGTCATTTTGGGTGCATCTGCGTTGAAATAGGAGGCACGTGTGTCTTTTTGTAAAACACTGCGCATACATGTCAATAAAGGGGTGCATATGCATCAAACTGCATTTATTACCAATCTTCCGGAGGCCATAACAATTTTGATCCATAACAGCTCAAAAAACTCTGTTTTTGTTGCGTTGGAAAGGTATTAAAGAGAAATATAAAATAGAATCATAAAATTAGGATTTTAAATTACATAAAAATTATGGTTTACATTATTAAGTAAATAGTCATTTTTTAATGTGTCTTAAAGTCTGAAAAATTGTCTTATTGGCCATTCTAACACTTTGAAAGGTTTTGTGGCACTAATCAGTTGTTTGCAGGGTTATTTTGGTCTTATTTTTGACTAAATTAGTTAAGTATTCCATGTCTTAGTTGATAGAGGTTTTTCGAAGTGTGTATGCTCTTCCCTCGCACCTTCTAGGTGATCTTGGGAACCAAAACACTTCCAAAACCCTCTTATTGCTTTCAAAAACACTTAAATTACGCTTCCTAACGGATGAACATTTCAAAGTTGGTGAAAAATAACTCTATCTTTTACAAGGCACACTTAATGTATTTTTTTCATAAAACTTGTTTTAGTTGAGTTTTCATGTTGCGTATGCTCTTCCTTCGCACCTTTTTGGTGATCTTAGGAATCAAAAGCAACACACAAACTCTATTTTGATATCATGATCTTTTGTGGAAAAATACTAACTCCTTGCATATAGGACCTAACGATTGTCAAAGAAAGGATGAGCTAAGACAAAATACAAAACTTCTAATACATGTTTTCTTGCAGGTTGCCAAATGGTGTGCTATTTAAAACCACATTAAGTTAAGCAAGATAAAAAACACCATATTCATCACACTATATTGTAGGTTTCAAAAAAGTGTACATCCCTATCAACTCAATTGGAACATAACCCCTTTGGCATAACACCTTAAGCTATAACAATGGGGGTGGTACCAGGAATCCTAAAGTAGTCCACCACTGTGTAACCTCATGGATGAAACAAGAAGCACCTCGCTTACCCACTTGACTAGTTTTCCTTGTGAGTTAGCGTTACAAAGTTTTCCGTATGGTGGCCCTGGAAAGAATACACGATGGATGCATTTAGTGCCCACTGTACTTGAAGGGGGCAAAGCCGAGATACTCCCAAATTAGTCAGTGTGACTTTTTGGGTAAATCGTGACCGCTTTTAGATGACTTTGTAACACCTAGTTGAGAGATCTTATTAAGGAGACCACTTTGTCTTGAGGCCCACTTTACTAGTCCTTTGTCATGTCTTGGCCATCACAAAGTGATAACTTGTTTAGATTCGAACCTTGTTTTTTGAACAAGGAAAATAATTCCGTAAGTTGGATCTAAGTGCCTTTTATCACAAAAATTAGACGTTATCACTTTCATTAGCTTAGCTTCTTTCTCTCCTTCGGACAAGGTGAAGCTCTACCTAAGTAACACTTAGTTCATTTACATCTTTTGATCTACACCTTTGCATTCTTGTTGCCCATTTTGGGAAATGAAGGCATCTTTCGGAGTTTTGTCATAGATAGTGTTCACCACTTTTTGTCGATTATACGCTCATCCATGTTTGTGGTGAGTTGTTAAACATCTAAAGTGCGTGGATGCATCCTTGTATCTTTGATGGCCACTTGATCTTGATTTCAAGATCATCATCATAATTAGGGTTGATTCATAATTTGATCTCCCTTTGACATATTACTTTGTTTGCATTGTCTCGACACAATTAATATACTTATGTCATGTTTTTAAGTAAACGTGATCTAAGTATCCACATTGCAACATTACGTTGCACACATTTTAACACATCCTCAGTATACCTTGACTTGGTTTTACCTCAAACATTGTCCAAAATCTTGAAGAGTGTCGCTTACTTTGTTTGTGTTGTTTTGATACCACTTTGGCACTAATATCTCACTTCTCCGCAAAGCTTGATAGGCATGTGTCCAATTGGTGTGGTTACATGGCTTACATTTGTAATCCTTGTCCTTTAACATTTTGGCCTTGTTGGTTTTTTGAATTGGTCATGGTATTCTTTGATTGGGAGTCGCATCTACCCTTTGTTAAAATTTATGCCTTGTTCATTTCGAGCTTGATGTAAGTATTGACATTGTGTTCATCATCTTGGCATCAAAATATCACTTTGCACACACATTTTATTAGGGTGTATTTCTTGTTGATTGGCTTTGTGTTTTTACACTTGCATGATTGTTCCTTGTGATTATTCATCCAAAAAACTTATTTTCTAAGGAAATCCTTTTTATCTCATTAAGATTGTGTCATCACGATGTCTATTTTCGTTAGATCTTCTTCAAAAAATCACACACACATCTCCATACTTACCAAATGTCTAGTTGGATGTCATTATGCTACCTTATGAATCGACATGTCACTTCCTTCCCTTTGAAGGATTTCCATCACACTATCTAGGTCTAGACATTTTTGCTTAAAATGATGCCAACAATGACTGACTATCACATGGCTTCTCACACATACTATAATATCAAACTTAGGTTTAGCAATTCAAATCAAAAGATCCCATTCCAACTAAACCTCGTTTGGTTCTTCATCTTCAAAGGACCCATTCGGTACCACTTGTTCCCCACCTTGACTATGTTGTCCTCTCAAAATTCCACTGCTGATGAAATTATTATTTTCCCCCATTTTGATTCAAGTGTTTTTCTCTAAAGTACCAAGTCGTGAAATTGACTTTTTAGGTCATTTTGATCCCAAAGTATTTTTAGATACCCCTGATCGACATTTTTGTCAAACGTGTCCCAAGTTTCCAAGTGCGTTTTGTTCCCGATCGCCAAAATCCCGATTGTTCCATTTTCGGGCCCGTCAACTTTTCGAAAGGAAGTGTCCCAAATGGAGATTGTGAGTTGTTCCATTTTCGTAGCGACACTGGAACCGCGTACTTCACACTTTAACCAAATGTCCCAAATTATTTCGCACCTCTGTTCATTTGATCATCCTCAAATTTACCCAAAACTCATTGGTAAACTCTTATTGAACCGTTTCGCTTTTTTCATGTCCCATGTCCCAAGTCAAAATGCAAGTGTGATCCATTTTGGCAAAACATCAACCGTGTACTTCGCTGCGTACATCGTCTCAAATGTCCCAAGTGCCCTGACCTATTGTAACATTTTCACCCTAACTTGCCGAGTCGCATACTCTGAACTTTTTGTCCCAAATGTCCCAAGTTCAATGGATTTTGTTCCATTTTGGCGAAATACCCAAACAAGGGTAGTTATGCTTGGTTATTTTTTAGTCCCAAATGTCCCAAAATGCATTTGTGTGTCTTCTCCTGATCCTTGAGATACGAAATGGAAGGTTTCATTATGCATTCACGTCTCACATGTCCCAAGTGAACCAAGTGTCATTCGTACTTTAATGGAGGCCAGTCACCGCTCTACCTATAATATCCCACTGCTTATTCAAATTGGTGGGTATGCATTAAATGCGCATTGATCACCCTTCTCTCTCCTCAACGGCTATATAACGAGCAAGCCACCTTTGCAATTCTTACATTGTTTCCATGCTACCCTTGCTCGAACCCTTGCAATTTGAAAACCTGCGCGTGTGTCCCCTCCCTCTGAAATTCCTTTCCGAGCCTGGTTTGCGGTTCTGTCCTCCTAGTTGCTATCAATATGGAAGATCAAAGTTTTGGAGTAGGCTTTGGGAGAACTAAGAAACATTTTTTTTCTTCAAAAGCTTTCAAGACTTTTGTTCTCTTAATCATCGTTTTTAATATTCATTGTCATCTTCAAGATGAAACTTCGATGTGTCCAATGTTCCTTCATTCGAAGCTCAATTTTCTTATGTCAAATAATCTATTCAGAAAGCTCAATCTCCTTTAGAAAATGAAGGAAATCTTCTCACTTGAATTTTCTTGAGAAGCAAATAAAGATTATCATACTCATGTCGAGTTTGATATAAGAGATGGAGAAATGTCTTGGAATTTTCCACATAATTCCAACACGTCCCATTCTCGTGGGCGTAACATGCTTGAGGCGTTAAAGAATTTCAAGCAGCGGATTATTTCTCTCGGTGGGTCCCTCTCTGGATCGCCACTGTCTTCTTCCCCATTCTTTTCTATTCCCCTTTCTTTTCCGTTTTCTTTGTAATAGGTCATCTTTCTTCAATTCGGTCCTTAACTATTCTTTAGTTAAAAGAAACTTGATTCTGAAAGAATGATTTGTAAGCTATATAATGGCCTTCTTTTTACGCCATTTTAAAAGGAGGAAGAACTTGGCTTATCTTCCCAAAAGTGTAAATAGATCATAAAGAAATCAATCTCCTTTCTATTCTTTGTCTATAACATCTCCAATATTCCTAAGCTTTCATTTATTTTCTTTGTAGAAGATCATTTGTCTCAAGTTTATTAGTCTTGCAATTGCATACTCTTCGACTTTGCAAGGGTCATGGTGATCTTTATAACTTAAGAAGGAACTTTGTGTCCTTGATTAATGAATCTATGTTATGTTAAGAAACTTTGTGTTCTAGCGATGTATTTACAGAACTTTGTGTCTTTGAATTCCATATTACTTATCCGAAACAAATGATTCTTGTTTCAAGTTTCATGATCGCATTACATAAAGAATTACTCCTTATCTATAATTCTAATGTTGCCTTTCTTTGAAACCGTACTCTCATTTCCTCAGTTTTTGTAATTGATGATCTTCAAGAGAAAACACTTTCGTAATATCCAAGTTTAACCAACAAAATCATGTCTTGTACATTTGTGGAAATAGGTTCGTTTCAATAAGGGAACCTCTCCCATTAAAGAGGAGGGACTTCTTGTCCCACAAGATTAAAAATCTCTTCTTAAAAGTCCTATTTCCCAACAAGCTTTAGTCATGTGTTGATGGTTTGGATGCTTCGATCTAAATTATTATTTGGGTTCCCCTTTTCACTCTTCTTCTTTTGATTCAAATCCAAACTACAAATTCAACTCCCACTCTTCTCTCGAAGACTCGCATCCCAACTATTTTTTTAGATACCCCTAGATCAAATTCTGAATCATAGTCATCCCTTCCTTCGTAGGACCTTTATTCCAAATCACCTCAATGATGTATTCCTCCTTTGAAGACTCATGTGACTCCACATTCCATCAATCAAAGATCTAATTTGGTTCTTGAGTCACGGTCCTCCCTTTCTTCATAGGACCTCCTTCATCAATCGTCTCAACGACCTCTTCCTCCGTCGAAGAGTTCCATGAATCAGATTCCCTCTATTCAATCATCTAACTTGACTCCTACATGTCACAACTTAACGGATGGCTATGTGATCCTATTTTCTCTCCTACATTACGTCATCTTCTAGAAAAATGACATAGGTCCAAATCCAAATCGTCCATTCATGAGACGTTTGCCTCCAATCCTACTTCCTCTCTTGATTCATCTTCTTTTGTCAATCAATCTTCCCCCTTATCGGACATGTTTCTTCTATTCAACCTTCTATGGAAAAATAACAACAACCTCTACTTGATTGATTTCTCTCATAATGAAGAAACAATCAAACTACATGATGATATCCCTTTAGAGGATTGCAAACAAGGATTATTTCTAGAACTTGATACACTTGCATAATGGGGAAAGGAAGTTTATACCTTTTGTCATAATATAGATGAGGAGTCCTAAGGTCATGGAACTTTATTCTTCTTTTGTTATTTCATCTTCACCTTCTTCTGAGCATGATGAGATGTCAGGGTCTAGCATTGATCCGTGGCCTATCTTCTCATTACCCAATCATTCCTTATTTATCATCATTCCTTAATCAAAATCTCTCCTTGGGTCACCGCTAAGTATCCCATCAGCTTCTTCTATCCTGGGGCCACATCCTAGTAGCCCTCCATTTTCTACTTGTGGGTCACCTCTTAGTATCCCATTACCTTCTATTCTTGGGCCACGTCCTAGTAGCCCTTCTTCCTCTTCTATCTATGGGACCCCTCCTAGTAGTCCCTCCTCATCTATACTTGGGCCATGCCCTAGCAGCCCTTCATCTTCTTCTATTCTTGGGCCATGTCCTCATAGTCCAATTTATTCCATCTTAGGGCCATATCCTGGTAGCCCTTTGTCATATTCTATTAGTGGCTCACCTCCTGGTAGCCCATCCTCTTCAATTCTTGGACCGTATCCTTTTCATCCATCACATCTTTCTTCTATCAATGGTTGTGGCAATCCCACATTCATTTCTCACATCACTTCTAAATGTCCACGTTCACTTTCTTCTCCTTCTTAGGATCAAACAAGTCACACGTTAGCTTATAAGAAACCCAAACAGTTTCTTAATCAAGCTCAAGTCAAAAATTTTGAGAGCCCCAAAGCTCCTAACAAATTGAATAATCTCAAAATTATAAATCAAGCATGATTCAAAATCATACATCAACACAACCATCAAGTTTGGCATAAAGTGCATAAACCTATGGATAGGGAACTCAAGCTCCCGCATGAAAAATCCTTGTTTAAGGATAAATCACAGTCATTTGTTGAGTACAAGCTCACCACAATCATTGAGATTGGGATAACATAACTCTTGATAAAAAATGCACCTAGTCTCCCTTATCAAGGAAGTCACAAACATCGTTGTTGGATCCTATCACACAAAGTGACTTTGTTAGTCCCAACCTCTTAAAACTATCAAAAAGATAAAAATAAAAAACAATTCAAAAATACAAAAAAATTGAGAAAACACAAAAAAATCAAAGGTACAAAGATCAAACATTGCAATCAGGTATTACGTACACATGGATGTTTCTTTCTTCCCTTTCTTATCATTCCTCTGTAAGGAATCTTCCATTTCCATCCCTTCGGTGATATTTTGGTTAGCCTATTCACACGCATTTTATGACATTTATCTCTATGGTATCTGTTTGACCTGGTCTTTTATCACCTTGGTAAATTAAAGAACGACTAACCTCTTGGAGATCCTATCACATTCAACATCTAATAAACTTGTTGCAAAGAACTTTTAGACATATTTGTTGACACTAGCCAATTTCATCATCACAATCACTTCCACCTCCTTCCATCAAGCCATTTGTGGTTCTTAACCCCTTGTCAAACAAGAGAGCTGAAATAAGTTTTCAGAAAGCAAAAGAATCAAAATCAATCAATCAAAAATCAAAGGCTAAAAGCTAAAAAGTAAAAGTAGATTGATATATTCTCTCTTGGGGTATTTCCAATAATCTCTATCGAGGATATGGATGCTTGATTGGTAGTAGAGAAATGTTGTGATTAGAATCAAATGCATCTCCTTCGAGGCTATGGATGCCTGGTTGGTAGCAGAGCAATGTACGGCTATCCTTCCACCCTTCATTCACAAATCACATATCACTGTCAAAATAAATCATTCCTACACATTGGTTGGGGTGTCTTCACTTGTTGTATATTAAATCTTCCCTTTAAGAGGTAATTAAATTCCACGTGCACACACTGGATCTCTATGAGTAGGTAGGATTAGTATGTTACCAAGTGTTTTTTTGACCTTGTTTTAGACTCTTACTCTAGTCCGTATCTCTCACGATTTGTGCCTTTGGCTAATCACTTCTTCATCACGAGGCTTTTAAGCTACATTCACATCATTCTTCTAATTCGTTCAAAACATCCATGTGTATAAGATTACTTCTTTGCCATGTTTTCAGACACATTTTTCCCCTTTCACAAAAATAATCTTCTCCTTCCTTTCTATCATGTGCTTTTAGGCCAACTTACTTACATTGGGGGCATCCTTTCTCCCTTCCATTACTTCATTGGTTTATGTTTATCATTATGTTGAACCTAGCCATAATGGCCTTGGGTCCCACTTCTACCCATGAAGAGTTTTCCTTTGAATACTCCCACCTAATCACTGGGAATTTTTGCATCTTCACCTTTCTCATACACACGTGGCCTTATGCCCTTGTACATCCCATCTATCACTAGGGGAATCCATGCTTCCTCGTCTTCTTGTACATAGTTTTAGAAAAATTTCAAAATCAATAAAAACATTCAAATATGTTAGAAAAATTCAAAACATTCAAATATGTTTAAAAAACATCAAAAACAATATAAATCATCCTAAAAATGTCTCTCTTTGGTTCTCACTGTTCATGTATGCGACTCACGGATCATCTTGATCTAACTCCATAAACAAAAGCTAAATTGCTTACTTCATCTCGTACTGCTGGGGCACAACGAGTTGCACATACTATTTCAGAGTGCACATTACATTTTCATCGAACCGAAGTGTCCTCCATTATTCCCCTTGCATGTATCCTTTCTTAGGGCACCATCATTAACCCTTTTCCTTAACTCGCATAGGTCAAAACTGAATCTCGATAACAAAAACATTGCATCTTGTTTCTCTATTAGTTTAGCTTGTTTACTTTCTCGTATTACATTACATTATGTATGTTGCATGGAGTTAGGAATCTTTTACTTTCTCGTATTGCATTGCATTTTGTATGTTTCATGGAGTTAGTGATTTTAACAATGGACATTTGTTCATATATGGCTTTTCATGTCATACTACACTTTTGTTCATTCTTTTTAATAAGGACCGATGATGAAGATCACTAGCAATATGATGAAAAATAAAGTTGTTTAAAAGGCATTGGATGGATGTTATCTCATTCCCCCTTCCTCATACTCTTTTTCTTCTATATCCCCTTTCTTCTTATTCTCCACACTATTCTTTCTTCTATTATCTTTCTTTCATCTTTTCAATCGTCAATCGATCGAGTTCTTCTATCACCCCATCGACAATCGAGGGGGCATCCTCCATTCTACTCATTTTTCTTCTATCCCTTCAAAATTTTCTACTTGTTTATGCTTGTCTACTTTCTTTGAAGTGACGTCACTTATGCCACCTCAAAGAGGGAAAATGTAGACACCTAAAGTATGCTTACACTTAGCATTTCATCCAATCCAGTCAATTAACGACACTTCGTTAATTCCCTATTATTTGCTCCACTCTTGGATGCCCATTTATGACACCTTCTCAGTCGTATTCCTCTTATAATCAACTTGTTTGACTAATATCTCTCTTATTAGCTAAACATTCCTCCTTTTGACCATTCAGAACCTACCTAGTTCTCTCTAGACCACTTTTATTAGCTTTGTAGGCTATCATCAATCATAATTGGTTATCTAGACCCTCCCAACTCTCAATGAGTCTCTAATCACTTGCTAATCATGTTTAACTAGCATAAACCCTAGTTAACTAGCCTAAACCAAGCTTATCTAAGCCTAAAGCATATTTATCTTAATCTAATCTAAAAGCGTTTTTTGAGCTTTAGTCCCACATGCACCCAAATTCCAAACTCTTCCATTTGGAAAACTATAAATACAAGGCTAAGCCTACCCATTCAAAGACACAACTTTACATAATTCAAAGCCAAACCAAGCCTAAGAAAGCTTGGATCTCATTTGTATTAGCTTCAAGCTAATTAGACATTTGATCTAAAGCTTTCCTTCCTCCATTGTTGAGCTAACACCTCCATTTGCATCCATAATCCTAGTTTTGAGTAATATGGAGAGAACCATTGGCCTTGAAGCCATTAATGGTGAGAATCCATTCTTGAAAGATTGAGTTTCATATTGAAAATCACACCTTTGATTGCTAAGTTGATCTTTTTAGGTTTAATTTCGTAATTAAGTAATCTAAATAGTAGAGAGTAGTATATATGCTAGGTTTTTTGATGTTTTTGTCAAAGTTATGATGCATGTATAGGATTTAATCTTGTTTATCTCTTCTCCCATGGTGCATAGTTGAGTTAACAAAGCTTTGAGGTTCTTTAGCCTCATTCCATAGCTTTTGCAACTTTCCATTGCATACGGTTGGCACATGATAGGAAGATGCAAACACACAATAGGAGATTTACTATCATGCGACAAAAAACTTGTTGTCATGTGATAACAAGGTTAGTGTTGTATGACAACAAGTTTTTGTTATGTGATAACAAGGTTGTTATCACGTGTCAACAAAATGTTGTCATTGCGTGACAACAACCTTATTTTGCATGACAGTAACCTTGTTGTTTCTCAACTTGAAAATGAAAGCTTCTTTTGGGTGAAAATTTTACACACAAACCCCAAAAATTCACATGTTTGGTGAAATTAGTTCCAAGGATATTCATCATGGATATTCCACCTTCGATTTCTCAGAGGTCTCTTAAAATGAACCTTGGATCAGTGTGGGTACATTTCAAATAGCGAAGCATTTTGAGAAATATTTTGGAAAGTCATAACCCTTTGAATGGCCTCAATATCACAAGAGTTTATGCCAAGTGTAAAGTCATATAAAAATTATTAGAGACCGGTACCTAGAGTAACTAATGATGCAAGTTGTCACTGATTATTTTCCCCTAATCTATTCTCTTCTTGTTTTCAATGATGGTGAGAATGAACAAGGCCATCCATTCCTGAAAATATTTTGTGGTTTCTTCTCCCATCACCCGACTGAGAAGGATGATTGCATCTGATTAGCCTTTGTGAAATTCACTTTGTGAGAGAGACTTGACACATAGGAGGCTTTCTTCCTTGCTTTAACCATGAACCCAGTACAAGGCCCTTAAGGTAGGAGTCTATTTTGAACCATTAAATTTCTAAAAATCCTTTGAGATGATGACCATATTGTTCTAGGTCATAATTTTCATTGAGTGATAAATTTCCTTGGGAGTGAGCACCACCATGGCTAACTTATCATTTACTCATATGGTTTAGGTGTCTAGCTCCTAGAGATGGGAGCATGTTAACACCAACTCTACACTTTGTACTAATACCATGTTGGTTGGATTTTTGTCACTGAATATGCCCAATGGAAGTGCATAAAAACCAACAATAGTTAGGGAAATTCACCTTTTAACAGGGTGAAGTTTCCTCTTCGATTTGTGAGAGGGGAAATTCCCTCGTATGATGTGATTTTTTGTATTTTTGGTGCTTTTAACCGAGAAAGCACAAAAGGGTGGAAAATTTGGGAAAGGAAAAATATAGAGAGGAAGGAGGAATGAGAAGGGAAAGAATACAACCACTGTAAGTGTTTGGCAAGACAGATAAACTTGAGACACAAAGTTTGACAAATCTATCTATCAAGGACACACCTATCCTTCTTGGTTGTCCAAGATTTCCCTACAAGGTTTGAAGGATGAGAAAAATAAGTTCAGATTGCAAGCAGAAGACTACGCAAAAAGGATAAATCCTCTATATGGTGAAAAGGCATACAATGAGCATGAAATATGGGAAGCACAAAGTCTTTATCTCCTTTAGAATATGATGATATGGCACAAATTCCACATACCCTAATATCCAGTGCAAAGTCTGATCACCTGGGCATCAATCACACTATGAAGAAGGAGCAACATTAACAACTCAACCAAAAATAAAATAACAAATTTTGTAATTGAGTATCATTAACATAGAAGTAGAGAAAGCATTGTATTCATAAGGGAAAATTTGTCTACAATAAAGTTACAAAAGCATAATATTCAGATAAAATAGTTCCCCAATAATATTGGTGTGTGAATGAGAAGAAGAAGAACCCAATTTACAATTACAATTGAGCCTTTTATAGGCATTATGCTCCAAGAAGTAGTTATAAAACTACCTGACCTAGTCCTAACCCATCACCAACCTCAAGTTGACTCAACTTGAGTTTTGAACTACATCACAATTAGTGTATTTAATTAATTTGATGGGAAAATTAATTAAGCTTGACATTTAATTAATTCATAATTGAATTAATTAATTACATTTTACAATCCTATCTTTGACAGTTGTAATCTCTTCACCAACAAGATACAATGATTTTCAATACTAGATCTCTCTACACCATCATCTTGTGCTTGGGTTCATTGGGAGCAATCCACTTCTTGAACTCTTCATTCTCAAATAATATCTTCTCTCTAAAAATACCAATTTCGAATACATTTCCATGAGATACTTATAATTTACATTCATCCTCTCTTTTATCAAATCATATTAATTGATGAAATATCACGTGGTTTCCTTCATTGGATTGGGAGAGAAGTGGATCTTGCACACTAAAAATCTCGATTCTGATATGATAAGAAATGACCAAATTTAAACTTTTCTAGAAATGGAATTCAAATTGGGTGAAATTTGGGCATAGTTAGTATAATACGAGAGATGAACAAGATCGTTGGAAGTATTTTATTTAAGGCATGTGTTATGAAGATATGAAGGGTATTGGGAGAAGTCAAATAACTCATTAAATGTGAATAGGAATCATGTATGAGGAACACAAGACTTTGGGGGAACTAAGGGCCATAAGGAACAGCTTCTATCTAGGTTACCATTCTCTCCATATGTCACGAGTAGGAAGGGTTGTGGGAAAAAGGAGGTGTGGAGAACCTAATCACAAAAGGAACACTTCATTTGATTCTAAAAATGCCTTAATATCCACTCTAGAGGGTAGATCAATGTATTGCAAGAGTAAAGGCTATGTGGCGAACACTAATATGTGGATAACCAAATCTCGTAGAGAATAATGGCCCGAAAAGAAATAGTTTCAAGGGAATCATGAAAGTCACACAACACTACCAAGCGTAGAGTATTGTGGGTAAAATGAGGATGTGGATAACAATGGAATGTGGAGAACCAAAGCTCGCGGAGAACAAGGGATCGACAATAATGAGTTTCACGTGGAGTCATAAAATCCACACAACACTACTAAGGAATGGATTGTGGGAAAATCAGGGATGTGGGGAATAGGAGGAATGGGGGATTTGTTCCTCTTATTCCACCAAAGTCATGCATAGCCCAAAAAAGACCCAAAATTGACTAACTATTGGATTTTTCCACATTCTCGAACTCGACAGCAGTGATAAGAACACTAATTCAAAATTAAAAAAAAAAATCAAAAAAATTCGAAAATTCCACAATTTTGGATAAGTGACAACAGATAAGATGACCACCTGCTACATGTAACCCACTCGTGAAAACCTTATCCTCGCGGTTCCACAGGGTCCGCCAAGCATCGATTATTGTGGTGTTCTAGATCCATGTGCATGACATAATTTTCCCCCTCACAGAGCATTCGAATGAGAGATCCAAAATGGGAATGAGACCTTCAAAGTTAAATTTCATGTTTGACGATGACACCCCTTTTACACCTAGAATGAGAGGTTACTATTTTTAGAAAAATGTCTTTTTCCCCTTTTTCTCTTTAGACCACCTTGTTTGTTTCCCTAGTTGTTTCCTAAGAACACTTCCCTATTTATAGTAAGTGTTTGTATAGAGACTTACTATTTTTGGAAATTTACCTTCCACACATTAGATTGTAACAAAACCAACTTCAATGGGATGGGTTTCTTCTCTCGATCTCACGTACAAATTTTCAGCTCAATCCGATCATTGGAATGGTGGAAAATTAAAAAAATACAAAACTAAGGCACAAAGTTAGATTTTTCGCCATAAAAAATATGAAACATGTATGTAATTGAAATAACATGTGTCTTGAAGGCACCTGGAAATGGAGAACATTGTAAATAATCCTAGCTTGATTTGTGTACCAATTTGTGAGATATGAAATTTTCATATTTTTGGGTATGGAGTCATTTAGGAAAACATATGAGCATGAAGCTTTGAAAATTTGAAAATTTTGTGAAATATTTGTTCCTGAGATCATGGAAACATGGAGGGAGGAATGGAGGAGGAATAGTGGAGGATAATAATATGGAAAAAAATTGTCAAAGTTTCGAGTAGATTTTGAGCAAATGGAGGAAATTCCCAAAAATGCACTATCTCCTTGGTTTTTATGCCTTGGGGGCACATTGTTTCCCCCTTTTCCCCTTATAAATGGGACAAAGGGGACACAAAAATATTCCCTATCCCTATGAGGACAAGTGGTAGACATGCATTTACGGAGGAGCGAGAGGGAGGATCTTATGTTTTAGCACTCGAGGTTGAGTTTCGGTCACATGCGTCATGTGGGAGAAAGGTGGGTGGGGTGAATTTTTCTATTTCTATTTTCCCCTTGGAAAATGGATGAAAGGTACACAAAAAATTGCATTATCCTCATGGTGGCAAATGGCGGGTGTGTAGTGCACGAGGCGAGGGCTAGTAAATTTCCAAAAGGTGTTTACAAGGGCCTCCCAAAGTCATGTGGTGGGTCCAAGAGATCAAATGGGGGAGGGTTACATTTTTATGTCCCCTTAAAAATATATGAGAGTGACACAAAATTTCTCCTCGGCCTCATGCTGACACATGGCGATAGAATAATTGACTTAAGTACGGAGCTTGTACCTTGGGAAGGAACTTCAAAATGACATTTTCAAAGATGCCGGAGGTATTTTTAGGAACTTATTTATATGAATTTGACTGAAAATGAAATCTTGAGAACAATGAAATAGATCTTAAGGTATGATTTATCTTGCAACCTCCTAAAAATTTTCCTTCTTTCTCAGGATCGTGCGTTATTCCTACCAAGAATGATTGTGTAAATAAGTACATAGGTCTTGTCAAAAGTATGAGAATAAAACTATGTAGGGCATTGAATCAGATTTCTATTGATATCTTGTTTGGCATCTAAATCATTCTAGAGCTCATGAAATCATCTTTCGAATCTCAGGTGCTTTTTTGCAGTGCAAGCTCCTTTACCCTCAAAAACCCACTTTTTAAAACTTTCTCCTAAACCTCAAAATCATTCCTAAATATTCATAAATCAATTTAAAAAGTTTATTGGCTCATTAATACCACTTATTGAGTAATTTATGACTTCAAATATGCTCTGAAGAATTTACAACCATCGTAGAAAGGCTAAAAATAGCCATTTATAAGCTGTTGAAAGATCTACCTCAAGAGACATTGTCTCGGAAAAATCTTATGAACTTGTTCTCCTATTTATAACACATGGTAAAGTTTGGAAAAACATATATGGATACTAAAAGGATGGGCATATGCCTGACATAGGGGAAACTGATCGGAAGGAGGCCCAAGAAGGTTTACACTCAAAATTTTCAACACTAGGGTAAAGTTGACATGTTTTCAAGTTAAACTTTTCCCTTCCAAAACACATGACAACAGATATCTGATTTTTAATTATTTTTGGAACATATAAGGGTACATAATAGCAAAATGCACCCCACAGGTGGCACAAAAAACTATTGGTGAAATAATTTTTCACTATGATAAATTAGTTTATTTTCACCAACTCTTAGGGACAATGTCCCTCCTACTTGAAAGGGGAGGATCCCTTATTATATGTGAATAAAACCAACTATGTGGTTGTTAGGAATCTTATATACTATAGTGTTAACATTTACAACTCACGTTGGAATGGTTCTAAGATTGTGAGTGATCTGTGAAGATCTTCTAAGTATTGGGATATGGTTAAATTCCATATTATGTGGAAATTGACTTCCTATAAATGTAATGCTCAAACAATGAATAAGTATGAGAATCTGAGTTCATTCAATCTATCTTCTCTACATATTATTGTCTTGTTTTTCATGTTTTTCTATATCATTATGGCATCGAGAGGATTCATGCTATGCACTGAGGCCTCAGGATTACAAAATGCAGTGGTGAATAATGCCCCCTTGATCTCTCGATCCACGTGCATGCATGGTTGACAGTCATTGAAGACCCAATGCATGTATAAAAGGAGTTGTGTTCATGTGGAAGCTGTCTGGTATTAGATCTACACAAATGCTATGACCGACGAATGAGGTGGTGAGTGGGTTGAGTAATCCACAGACTTGCAAACTTATCTCACTGCACTCGTGGACACTCACCTACATATACGTGATCACATCTGAATAGAATAATATGTGAAGGATATCTAGTCTTTGCAGGTATTAAATATGACATGTAGATCTCAATACACAGAGATTATCTACTATATTTGACATGGGAGGAAGTTTCAACACAAATTTACATCGGGAAACATCCACCAGGCCGAACGGAAGTCTAAATGTTAAATCCTCTGATATGCATGTGTATTTGGACGGATCTGAACTATGCTGTACTGGATGATGAGGAGACTAAGATCTTAAATGTTGAGCTCGTGTGCTTCCCTGCCAAAGCCTGCAGACACCCGTGGAGGTTAAAATATTCCATATGGTGGAGGTACTATATATATAATCATTGTTTGATAATGTAATGTATTATGCTATTCATAATACCTTATGTTACAAATTAGAATTAGACACTTAGACATTATGTGATCTAATTCATTTTAGATAGTCTTAGGTACACTTCTTTAAAAGAAATATAAATCCAAATCAATGTTTTGATTTATTCTATAAGAGACCTCTATATAAAATTTAAAAAGTAATTTGAGTTTATTACTTTTTAATAAATGTAATCAGGTGCATTATCGATAGCAATCGACACCCCAAATATTTTTTTAAAAAAGGAAAAAAAAGAGCTCATTTTCGGTTGAAACCGACGCTCTAAGTAAAATGGACATCCCTCTAGACAAGTTTAACGGGTTAAACTTTCACACTTGGAAATTCAAAATCCAAATACAATTAATGCATAAGAATCTATGGAGGATTGTATCAGGAGATGAATCAAAACCCACAGATGTTGCAAAAATAATAGAGTGGGAAACAAGGGATGATAAGGCAAAAGCAATAATAGGACTTACCCTATCAGATACTAAGCTACACTATGTGGATCTGGAAAAATCATCAAAAACAATTTGGGAACTACTCGGCAAAACATTTGGCTCAAATGCAGTCAATGCCAAATTTTCACTAAAACTGCAACTATTCAAACTCAAGATGAATGAAAATGTGACAATGTCAAGCCACATTAATGAACTAAGATCACTCATAAGGCAGCTTACAGAAGTAAAATCTGTAATATAAGATGAAGATGCTAAAGCCATACTTCTAAACAGTCTTCCACCTAAGTACAGTAATGTTGTGTTCACTCTTAGACAGATGCCCACACAATCACTTGAAGATATGATATCTGCACTTCTAAGTGAAGAGAAAAGAACAAAAGAAGATGAAAAAGAAGAAACTGCTTTGTTTGTTAAAAAAAGATACAAGAATTTCTCTAAAAACAAAGAAGAACCTGAATGCTTCTATTGCAAGAAAAAAGGACACACATATACATATTGCAGAATTCGAGCTAAAGATCTACTCAATGGAAATCTTAAACCAAATGAAGCAAATGTTGTTGTGGAAGAAGAATCAAAATATGAAGAAGAAGAACTGAGAAAAAAGAACCTGACTACAATTCTGATGACTTCTTGTTCTAAATAAAGGCAATGGAGGCAGGAGGCAAAGGAGGAGGAGGCTGATCAACATCTCTTGTTAGTCACCAACAAAGAGACTACTTCAAAAGTATTGGTGACCTCTTTTATTTCAGTTGTGTGTTTATTTTCTGTTGTAATAAGAACATAAGTGATATTCATGTTCATATTTGTAATAATCTCCTTCTATGTGAAAAATGATGAGGGCCAATGATAGTACTGCATATCATGATGTGGTTGTAGGTAAACCATCTGTAAAACCTTCATACATGGTTTGTGGTAAACCATATGTAAAAACCACCATTCTCGGTTGTTGGTTAGCCATATGTAAAACCATCATTCTAGGTTTGTGATTATCCTTTGAAAATCACCAGTATCATGAAAGAAGATGTAGGTACAGGATCTAGGTTTTCCCCATGTTCACACTAAGGGGGTGATTGTTAGAAATCTTATATACTATAGTGTGAACATTTACAACTCACGTTGGAATGGTTCTAAGATTGTGAGTGATCTGTGAAGATCTTATAAGTATTGGGATATGGTCAAATTCCATATTATGTGGAAATTGACTTCCTATATATGTAATGCTCAAACAATGAATAAGTATGAGAATCCAAGTTCATTCAATCTATCTTCTCTACATATTATTGTTTTCTTTTTCATGTTTTTCTATATTAGTGGTTATCCAATAGGCATGGGATCCAATAGACACACTCCACTACACTGCGACAAAATGCTTGCAATTTTGTGCAAGGAAGGAATCAGTAGGAAGGTGAAAGGTTGGGAGTGGGAATCATGAGAGAGGATTAATATTACAAGTAGGCTAAATCATATTCTTGTAAGTATCAACCATAGATATATCAACACAAAATTAGAAAGAATAAAAACTCTGCTAATTATATCAAGACAAAATAAACTATGAGCATAAAATCTCATTCATTCATTCATCCAAAAAAGTTGAAACACCCTTCTTGATTGACATGTTTACAAATTTGTAAAATGAGAGAGAGAGAGAGAGAGAGAGAGAGATGAAACATATGGAAAGTGGAAATGATGTAGATAAAAATATATCATTCTTATATCCAACAACTAAGAAGGTTGAAGTACTCAATTTACCCTTACTCTACATTTAGAGGATCAACAATAAGCCTAAAATAGCTAGAACTTGCACAAATGATAAAAATTGATACAATGCCACCTTTAATGGATTATGCTCCAATACCATACATTTCACACTTCTCACAACTTCATTCATTCTTACCCCATTCATCAAATATCTCACTCTTTATCTTGTCTTACCTTGTTAATCCTTTCCTTAAATTTTCTTAACTAGTTCCTTCTTCCTCAACATGCAGATTTTTCTCTTTTTCTCCTTTAAGGATTCCTTTGTTATATCCCCTACTCCTAAACCTTACAAAATAGTTAGAATCACTATATAATTCACTAAAAAAAAACAAAATCACTTGATTTCTTTATTTGTTAAAACTAGCCTTCTTATGCCCTTAAGACAGGTGTCTTGCAACAAGCATGCTTATAGGTTTCTAGAGATACCCAGAAGGTTCTAAAAACTTCCTTAGTTCACATTTTCAACCATAATATTCTCCCAAAGGTTTGGATCTCAACTCATCATACAACTCCTTCTATCCCACTTTTTACATTTCTTGATCTTAAACCATTAACCAGACCTAGGACAATCTTACAACACCTGCAACTACTCTTCCACATGGACTCAAGACATAAACTCAACATTTTTGGGGACCCATTATTTATTTTTTCAATCCCCGAAGTTTAAAATTCAGAATCCTTAGATATCACCCACTTCCTTTTATAATCCACCCTCTAAATTAGCCTTGTCACTTTGTGTATGCACACTATCTAGAAGACTATCAAGTTTTTCTTGAAACCCATCCAATGAAAGGTGAAAATTCCTTAGGACTCCTTAATAATTGTTTCTTCCAAATTTCATACTAAGATTCATTCATTTAGGGCTTAAACCATTCATTTCTTGTAAACCCTAACGTGTCAAAGGTGTGAACCCGAGAACCCCAAAAACATTATAAAACACGGGAATCCTTATATCAAGGTTGTATTTTGGGTCTATGGGTTTGTCTTAAGGTTATCTAATTATCTACCTTACCGGTTTAGATTATTGCATTGACAAACCTCTAAAGTTTCATTGATTTCCTACTACCCAATTTATAAATTCATAGTCTTAACAAGCTTTTAACACAAGACTATAATCATCTCATAGGAGGGTGCCCTTAATGACTCCTAACTCCATTTAATTATAATCAAAATTTCAATTCCACAGTTCAAGATCACATTCATTAATTAGTTTTACATGGTCCGAACACATGTCACGGTTATAATATAGTTTACTTGAAATGTTAAGGCATGCAATGGGAGTCATCATCATAACCTCTCCCAAAACCCTAAACTAGAACACAATAATATTACCTTTCATGTGAAATAAAAACAAGGAAAGTGATTTACCAAACCACTATCTCCCAAGTCCTTTGAATCTCATTATATAGCTACAAAAAAATTGTACATTCCTATTTATGCAAGAAAACAAAGTATGCTTAAGAAAATTGTATCTATTTTCCTTGAGTTCCTCTTTTAGTTTGTCACACATGCTTGTAAGTAGATTTACACACTGATACATAAAACTCTCAATTCCATAAGACAAAAATTTCACAAGAAAAAATATAACTCAATCATTCATATGCTTAAAATAGAGGTAACATGATAAATTATGCACCATATACAAACTTGCATGTTTTCTCCGATCTCTCTTCTTAGATCCTCATCCTACACAAGGAATGGAATCCAAAAATAACTAGCACTATCCTATACTTGAATCTACTTACATGTAACTACCCCTAGATGCTTCCTAACTACCACATTATGACCTTTCAACTTCTATTTTTGCTTTCTAGATGTATAACTCCCCTTATTACATTATTGTAAGCATCTTAATGAAGCACAACCACACAAGACTCATTACACATGTCCTTCACCCTAATATGAAACATAGAAGACTCTAATAACACCTAATAACCTCTAGCACACTTGAATCACCTTTTACAGTCCACATAACCATTACATGCCTTTAAAAATTCAAATGTCCCTTTTTGGAGGGAAAGTACATAGGAGGATAATTCAAATTTCCCATCTTCCCTGTTTTCTTGAAATGACTTGTATGAACTCTTAGAACCTCTAAATCTCTCTCATAACTCACATTGACTCCAAGAAGAAAGAATTTCTACATTTAAGGTCTACTTATGGATGCTCCCGCATCAGAAATAGAAAAGTGTTATCTTTTCTTTGTTCTTCATAATTTCTACCCTTGAACTCACAAAATTGACAACCCATTTAAGTGAGGAAGTCACTACAATATATAATTTTCAAAAGATACACTTCACCTACCCCCACATGTCTTTTCATTGTATTTTACAACTTATGACTCTTTGCATTCCCTCAATTAATAAGACAAAATTGAAAAGTGTAACCACCTAACGAAGAAATAGAACATGAAAAAAAGAGAGGAATGGGGTGGGGAAGAGAGAAAGGAGAGAAATAGTTGCTCGAAAGAAGACGATGTTGCATTTTCTAATGGAGATTCCTCTTATAGTAAGTTAACTCATATTCCATTGATTTTCATTTTGTGTGCCTTTCAAAGGTGTGGGTAGAACTTAAAGATTTCTTAGCTTCCTTTGAAGCGAGAGAGAGGAGATGTTTGTTTCTTTATATCTTGGAGGCCAACTAACTCGAAACGCAGCTCTTTTCTTATTAAGTCCCCATTTTATTAATTGAGGGAGACTTATTACAATTTGAAAATATATTCACATCTTAATGAATAAGACAAACTTGAAAAGTGTAACCACCTAATGAAAAAATAGAACATGAAAAAAGAGAGGAAGGGGGTGGGGAGCAGAGAAAGGAGAGAAATAGTTGCTCGGAAGAAGATGATGTTGCATTTTCTGATGGAGATTCCTCTTATATTAAGTTAACTCATATTCCATTTATTTTCATTTTCTGTGCCTTTCGGTGTGGGCATAACTTAAAGATTTCTTAGCTTCCTTTGAAGTGGAGAGAGGAGATGTTTGTTTCTTTATATCTTCGAGGCCAACTAACTCGATGAACGCAACTCTTTTCTTATTGAACCACTCTCTGGATCTCTCGAATCATTGCCTCAACCCATTCATTGATATCCATTGATTCCCATATGCTCCAAGAGACTTATGGGAGAGGTAAATCTTTCACATCTTGATACTTGAGGTCTTCGGTTTATATAACTATCTACCTTACCAGGTGGAGTTGATTGCATTGATAAACCTATGAAGTTGCATTGATTTCCTACTTCCCGATCTATGGATTCATAGTCTTAATAAGATTTTAACACAAGGCTATAATCATCTCATTGGAGGGTGCCCTTAATGAATCCTAACTCCATTTAACTATAATCAAAATTTCAATCCCACGAGTTCAATATCACATTCATTAATTAGTTTTACATGGTCATAACATATGTCACAGGTTATAGTATAGTTCACTTGAAATGTTAAGGCATGCAATGGGAGTCATCACCATAACCTCTTCCAAAACCCTAAACTAGAACACAATAATATTACCTTTCACATGAAATGAAAACAAGGAAAGTGATTTACCAAACCACTACCTCCCAAGTCCTTTGAATCTCATTATATAGCTACAAAACAATTGTACATTCCTACTTATGCAAGAAAATAAAGTATGCTTAAGAAAATTGTATCTATTTTCCTTGAGTTCCTCTTTTAGTTCTTCACACATGCTTATAATTATATTTACACACCAATACATGAACCTCTCACAATACAACTCAATCATTCATATGCTTAAAATAGAGGTAACATGATAAATTGTGCACCATATACAAACTTGCATGTTTTCTTCAATCTCTCTTGTTATATCCTCCTCCTACACAAGGAATGGAATCCAAAACTAACTAGCACTATCCTATAATCAAATCTACTTACATGTAACTACCCCTAGATGTTTCCTAACTACCAAATTATGACCTTTCAACTTATATTTTTGCTTTCGAGATGTATAACTCCCCTTATTACATTATTGTAAGCATCTTAATGAAGCACAACCACACAAGACCCATTACACATGTCCTTCACCCTAATATGAAACCTAAAAAACTCTGACAACACCTAATAACCTCTAGCACACTTGAATCACCTTTTATAGTCCACATAACCATTACATGCCATTAAAAACTCAAATGTCCCTTTTTGGAGGGAAAGTACACAAGAGGATCATTCAAATTTCCCATCTTCCTGTTTTCTTGAAATGACTTGTATGAACTCTTAGAACATCTAAAGCTCTCTCATAACTCAATTGACTCCAGGAAGAATGAATTTTGAAATTGAAGGTCTACTTATGCATGTTCCTACATCAAAAATATAAGAAGTGTTATCTTTTTTTTATTCCTCATAGTTATCCACCCTTGAACTCACAAAATTGACAACCCCTTTAAGTGAGGAAGTCACTACAATATATAATTTTAAAAGACACACTTCACCTACCCCCACATGTATTTTCATTGTATTTTACAAATTTTGAATCTTTGCATTCCTAGGAAATAAATTAAGTCCCCATTTTATTAATTGAGGGATACTTATTACAATTTGCAACTATAGTCACGACTTAATGAATAAGACAAAAGTGAAAAGTGCAACCCCTAATGAATAAATAGAACATGAATGAAGAGAGGAAGTGGGTGGGGAAAAGAGAAAGAAGATAAATAACTATTCGAGAAGAAGACAACATTGTATTTTCTCGATGAAGATTCCTCTTATGGTGAGTTAGCTCATATTTCATTTTTTTGTACCTTTGAATGTGGGAGAACTTAAAGCTTTCTCAACTACCTTTGAAGCGGAGAGGGGAGATGTTTATTTCTTGAGATCTTGGAGGCATCCTAACTCGATGAACACAACTCTCTTCTTATTCAACCACTCTTTGGATCTCTCGAATCACTTGCCTCAAGGTACATTTATTGATATCCCCGATTCTGGATGCTCCAAGAGACTTATGGGAGAGATAAAGATTTCACATGATTGATACTCGATGTCCTACAACTCAATTCCATCATCATCAATTCCCTCCTCAAACCAATCAAAACCAAACTTCCTCATTTTCCCTACTGTCATCCTCATATGATCCCTTTCCCTAACTTCAAGATCATCAGAACAATTCATGCAATAGTCCTCAATTTGTGGAACATGGTGTAAGTCGTGGGATATGGAACATTTTAGAGTGCTCCAAATTTCAAAGTTATCTCTTGAAGTGTAGGATTAGAGATTCAACTATGAGAAAAATCTTCCAAATTTGATGCATCAATAAGATACTTACACGAGAAAAATCCCTAAGAGATAGGGAAATACACACCTTTATTTTCTCATATTTCAAGTTTTTCATTGAGAAGAGTCGGTTGTCGGCAAAACTTGAACATGATGATCTTATCACTGGGGTACCTTATAAGTTTTCAAGGAGTGATATCAAATCTAGATGCTCTGATGTACAAGAAATTTGAGAACTATGTGAAAAAGGACCTTTTATTTGGATCAACGTGGTATTTTACGACGAAATTCTCGGTTCGGGATTTCCTTTGAGTAATTCTACAATATACATGGTGAATACATCATTCACCCTTGAAAAGTGGTGATAAATCTCCTTAAGGTTCAATTTTGGATGTCTCTCATAGGTAGGAGACTTTTGGGAGATGTTCTATGTGAGAGTTAGACCCTAAATGATCTCGTCTTTGGCATGAGCATATTCTAAGTATGATGTCATTGTAAATTTCTGGTGATTTGTAGTTGCAAAAACTTGTTGAACCCTGGTACATTAGTGTTTTCATTTGTGTTAAGTGACATTGATGGAAAAGGGATTGAGTGGTTAAGTGATGCTTTATAAGGTACATTAATATTGCTTGGTAGTGCCTTCTAATGATGATTGAAGCTCACATAGAGAGTTCAAGATGGTTTCAATGTTCTACATAGGCTTGGTTAGTGAGGTAGGAGTCCATTAGAGGTATGGACATGATTGGAAAACTTGGCATAGGTGATCTATAGGTAACTCATCATGATTTTAGTATGAGAAAAATCTTTTAGAGTGATTAGAAGGTCAAATTTTGGGATTCATAGTTGTGGTGGCTCCTTCTATAGCCTAATGAGGTGTAAGAACTAATTACGGGTCATAGCAAGAAAAGGTAAGCATGGGAGCAGACTAGAAACATTTCTTATGGAATTTATGAGCATCCAAAAGGTTTACTTTAGCTCTTGGAGGAAAATTTCAAAAGTTCACCAAAGTTGGCCTTTAGGATTGACAGTGTAGGTTGATGCACCTGAGATAAGTATGCATTATGTATAACCAACATATGGAATTTGTATAGGGGTGTCTTCTAGAGCTTCATGCCAAATTTCATCAATTATTGAAGAGGTATGTGGAAGTAGTGCAAGTTTTTCTTAAAATATTTTGTTAAGAAATGTAATTTTAGCCCTCTTTCTTCTTAACACCCAAGAAAAATATGGATCCTTCTTCAAATAAATCATAGAATTAATTTTTATAGATAAATCCAAGCCTGAAGTATTAATTTTTTTTAGGAAAATTAGTTAAGTTTAAGAGAAGTTATGAGCATTCTACTAATAGGCTTTCTCTCTTCTCGAGCTTGTTTCTTTAAGTGTTTGAGTTGAAATGAGTTATTTTGATTTCTTGTCAAGTTTGTGAAGTGTTGCACCTGATTAGAGATTAATTATACCTTCTCCATGCCATAGTGGTGAATATTATAGAATCCAAACATATTCCTTCTAGCCAATCCATCCCGGACTTGCAAGGGAATTCTTGCTCAATCATGTGAACTGAAAGGTACAATCAATTTACAGTGCTCAAAGTTGTTGTTTGTAATGAAATGCGGTTTTAGATCCCTTATAAAGGTCTATGTTAATTTTATGAAACACTTGGTTGGTTCTTGTAGTGAGTTTTAAAGCACAAATTTCTTGTTTCCACATTTTCCTGTGTTGCTTTGCTAAGAAAACAATATACAAGGGTATGTTTGAAAAATCATTTCTTTGAAACTTCTCTCTCTCTCAAGACCTTAAATGCGATCATCATGTTTCTCTTGAAGTCTAGATAATAAGTGTAAGGTTTCACATATGAAGTCTAAGACAAATAAGAAGAAGATTGGTTATGTGCATTTTTCACATTCATAATTTTGTTTATACTCCTATGAGATAGATGAAGCCTTCATGCTAGAATGAATAGTTGGTATTCAAATGTTGTGTCGGTGGTTCAAAGGAGGTAAAGATCACCTCATTTATCCTTCAAGTCAAACCAAATCTCAACATGAAACCTAAAGCTCCTCTTTGTACTCAGAATGAAATACATTATCAGACTATTGGACTATTGTGTTTGATTTTTTAATTTCTTGGAATAAATTGAGATGTTTCAAACTCCTTGATTACTTGTGAGAGATGGAGAACACTTCCAAAGGTCCACGGGGGTGGAATTTTCAATTTCATCCAAAAATGAGTGAGAAATCACTTTTAAAGGATCTTAGGCTAACATAGTGACCAAAACCATGCTCTAAAGTTTGAACATGAAATTTCATCCAATCTTCAAATTTAGTTGTTGTCATGAGTTTTTGCAAGGGAAAAATTCACACTTGAAAGCATGACAACCATACCCTACCCAAAAAGTTTTTCCCGAAGGTCATTCTAAGTCCTCCTTCATATCACCATAATCCACAAGTCATTCATATCCAATACATCTAGAGGTCTAATGATTCATGTCGGTGTTCCCATAGGTGATTTATGGGGATCCAATTGTTTCAAGTGATTCCAAAGCAAGATTCATCAATGCATGCTCTTTGACAAGCTTCAAGACAAGTTATTCTCTAGTCTTATTGGGGTTGGTACACACCCACTAGAGTAGAAATAAGGACTCAAATTAATCATGGAGGTTTATTAGATATTCAATAATGTTTTTTTATTGGTTTTGGAACAATATGGGAAGTTTTAGAATTTTTAGTGTAGTTTCAAAAAAGTGGGTCTTGGAGGCTTAAGCAGTGCACAGTGCCAAAACATCTCCTGAGCTTCGGGAAGCAATTATGCGAGTTCCATAAGGATTTACAATCCAAATGAAATATCGTTGGAAATATAATTCAGAGCCCTAGATGATGGTGGTCTTAATTTTTCACAAGACTCGAGTGCTTCTATCCACAACCCATTTTAAGAGGGAACAACCTTTAAGCCAAAACAAAAATCCTATTTTTAGGGGTGTGAAGGAATAATCAAGGTATGTGAACCCAAAAATTATATTTCTTAGGTGATTTTCATGTAAAATAATATAAATAACTCTAAAAAAACTCATCCAAAAACTCAAGTTATGGCCTCGACAAGTTGCTCCACAAGGTAAAGGAGTTAGTCATTTTTTTGGTGAAAAAATAGACCAATGGGAGAGTGGCGCACTTTTTTGCACCAAGGATTTAGTGCACATGGTGAAATAAAATGCACTGCTCCCATGTATTCCCGTATACCCCAATGTGACCTCCTTTAAGCCCCTTTTTGTAATCTAAGCCCCTATGCACATTTTCCTAGCCCCCTCACCTTTTCGCCTCAACCAGCCATGTCATGCCAAGTGGCCCAATAGGGATGGGAAATTATTTTTTTAAAATCACCAAGGCCTTGGTGCACTTAGTGCAAAAAGTGCATTTCTTCCCATCCATTAAAATTATGCAACTTTTTCTTATTGTCGTGGTTCTTCTTGTTACTTCAAGTTTTTCTTCACACACGCACAAGAAATCTTCAACTCGCTGCAGAAATCCTGCCTCTCCTCCATTTATGTTGCATCCATACCTTCCATGGAATCTTCATCATCATTTCTCCATAATTCCATTAATTCTACAACAATAAAAGAGAAAATTTCAATTTTATTTTCTACGTCTCCTAATATTAAAGTTTTCAATATTGTCGAGTGATGGTAGCAAAAAACACAAACCCCGCGAAGAATGGATAAAGCATAATCGGTGTGGATATGGGAAATGGTTCCATAGAAAGGGAACCTTATGAATTACGTGGAGGATTCTCTAATGGTCCCAAAATACTAGGGCCAAGAAGTAGGCTACAAGGAGGCCCCGAAAGGGAAAAGGAGAGGCGCCCTTCAAACCCTAATCGAATCCATATAGATCGGCCAAGGATACGGATGTGTCGAGGTAGGAAGGAAAAACTATGAGCTGCTCAAAAAAGTAAGGGTAGGTATTGATACATATAATTTGAGCTCTTTCAAGGATATCCTTGGCACTCGATGTGGATATCCTTCTGGAAACCATGCTTACTTGGTCGATCTGGCTAAAGAAATCCTTGCCTTAGAGATCATAAACCCCATGGTGGAGGAACACTATCGGTATCTTGTTGGAGATGTGATGATCGGGATAGTCAATCGAATTTTTCCTTCCTCTACCGAATTATACCAATCAATATTTTAAAACTAGTTCAACAAATTTGAAATATCACTCTTTTCTAGGGGTTTCTTTATTGTGCATTTTAAAGAAACCAAGGATTATCAACATTTCCTATCTGAAGGACCTTGGTTTTGGGGTAATGTCGGTCTGTATTTGACTCCTTGGTTTCTAGAATTTGATCTAAATTCTCATTCGGTTACCAAAACACCTATTTGGGTAAGGCTTCCTAACCTCCCTCTGCATCTATGGTATGCCCTAGATGATATTGGTAATGGTTTGGGCAATTTTATTAAAGAATATTTGGATAGAACTCACTTAGGGTTGTGCACTTATGCTCGCATTTGTGTTGAAATTGATCTAAGTAAAGGACTACCAGATCATATATTATTAAAATTTGGAATAATTCAGCATTCACAGGTTTTGGATTATGAAAATACCACCTTTAGATGCAGATTCTATAAAAACCCAGGACATCTGCAAGCTTCTTGTCCTTTAAATAAAAATGGTGCTAAAAGAGAAGCTCGACAACTTCTAGCGAGTTGGGGCTCTGTGAATCTGGATCTAGTGTCTACTTTGGCATTCAAGGTGGACACTGAGCATAAGACAATAGAAACAATAGAAAATAAGCAGAAGGTTTCAGAAATGGGAAATTGGGAGAATGTGGATATAGTTGGAGGAATGAAAAGAGGGCACACATTTGTTAAAGCGGATTCGGATCAAGAGTCTTTGCCTGACAATAGGGAAGTCCCAGGAAACCCCAATGATCTTATGATAATTGTTCCATCTGACACTAGAAAATGGCATGAAGTAAAGAACAAGAAAAATAAAAAAGGTCGAATGGGTAATATTGAAGACTTCTTTCCATCCTAGGTTGGGAAATAGCGGGTATTTTGTCTTTTTGCTTAGTTAAGTGTCGTTGGCTTATAATCGGGATATTTGTATGGTTGTTTTTTTTTTATCTTCTTGGTTTTTCAGGCCCAATTTCTTAACTGTGAATGGTCTCTTTAACCTACCTTATCAATAAAATATAATATTTCAATCCAAAACCATGTCTTTTCACTACCGGAAACCCTCATAAACAAAAATGGTAAAATGCTCATATCTCACAATCATGTGCATAGATCAAGATGATATTTTTAAATACTTCCTCATTTTAGGAGGCCATCAAACATCAATTCATGGAATTTAAGATAATTCCCCATATTATTTAATTCAACAAAAACTTCATTTTGTGCCCTAGCTCCCATTCATCAGATTTCCCATCAATCTAGTAGTCGAATGAAGCTGAAATTATGAACATAAAATCCAAACGAAAAACCTATCCCAATGGAGTTGATTTCATCACAATCGGAGGTGAAATTAAAACCTATAAAAAAATCTTTACAACTCCATTAATGGCTATCATGGTAGCTCGGTGCACAAGCTCTCACCGGGTGAAAAATTTCATTTTTATTTCGAGCTTTTCGGTGAGCAAATCATGATGAAAATTGGAGCATGAGTTCGCGATGATGAGCCGAATCCAAAAATGGTGTTCCCATCGCAAACGAGGTTATTTTTTCCACTTTCTAAAAATAAAATATCATATCCTCTTCTACATGCTATAAATGGTAAGTCCCTCTGAATGACAAGTTTGATCAATCATGACAATCAAGAAAGATGTAAAATAGAAAGTAAGGCAAAAAATAACAACTTTCCCAAAAAATTAGGTCCCCAAAAAGCAACCTAATAAAAATAAAAAAGTGCTAAAAATAGCATCGCATCAATAATGAAAGAGGATGGAGTGTGTCAGAAGGTTCAGAGGATTAACTTGGAGCAAAACAGGTGATATGTCCTAAAATAACAGGTCACGATCCTACCTACTAAAAATAGAAATTCTTCACTTTGGGAGAAAAAACTTGTAGATCACCTCATTCTCAATCATCTTCCCACTTTTATAATCTTCACAAGATTGTAATAAGGTTTCATGGGTCAAATGGAGGAACAATACCTTTAAATAGGTCTTGGAAACGTCAGCACGAGTTCAATTGTATTCAAGAGCATAGCAGAGCATCGCAAGGCATAGTGGGTAGATCCATCTTCATCACTCATATATTTGGGTGAGTCAAAGTGAGTTAGTTAGGGAGAGTTTAATGTGTCAAGGAGTTCATAAATAAAGTTTCAATGAGGATCATCATGGGCATTGTATGTGTTCATCCTGAGCTCACATTGGGAAATCTCATAACAATGTTTCTAAACACTCTTTTGGTAGTCCGAGTGTGTGATAATCACCGTGAGATCTTCATCGAAGGAAGAGGTATCCCCACTCATGATTTGGAGCATTCTTTCCTTATCTCTTCATTATTTCTCCTCTTCTCTACCCCCTTTCTAATTTTTGTTGTGAGCAATCATGACATTCGTCTATTCATTTAAATGTGGCTTTAGCAAAAACATTATAATAAGTTTCCCTTTATTAATATAAAAGGGAACTTAATTTCATTCCTAATAATTTCAAGAGTCACACTTTGTGAGGAAAAATGAAAGGTCATGTGGGGGTAGCCAAAGAGTATTTTCTTCTTCTATATAATGTAATGGCATACTCTTGCTTAAGGGTTGTCAATTTTGTACACTCAAGAGAGAGATTTTTTGAGCTAAGTAAGAGAGATAGCAATTCTTCCACTTTCCTTCACCATTTTCCCTCTATTTCCAGCATTATATAAATTTCTAAAATTTCAATAAAGAAAGGGATTTCTTCTTTTCATGACTCATGAATGTGTGCACGGTTTACACTAGTCATTGATATTGCAAACTTGTTGTTTCTTTCCTAAAAGTTTTGAATATGAAACTTCTAATGAAATTTGGCAAGAATATGATTTTATACTTGCAAAGTTGATCTCTCCTATCTACTTTCCCACTCCCCGTCCCCCATCTTTCAGCAAATTGCTCAGTTAAAATTCATTGGTAGTGCCTTCTAATGGTGATTGAAGCTCATAGAGAGAGTTCAAGATGGTTTTAGTGTTTTGTAGGCTTGGTCAATAAGGTAGGATTCTACTGGAGGTATGGACATGGTTGAAAAACTTAGAATAGGTGATCTATAAGTCACTCATCATAGTTTTATCATGACAAAAACTTTTAGAGTGAGTAACGGTTCAAATGTTGGAAGTTGCAATTGTAAGCGGCTTAATTAGGCCTAGTTCTATAGCCTAATGAGGTGTAAGAACTAATAATAGGTCATAAAAATACCAAGTAATCATGGTATAATCCGAGTAACATTTCCTAGGGCATGTATGAACATCCAAAAGGTTTACTTTAGCTCTTGGAGGAAAATTTTAAAAGTTCACCAAAGTTGGCCTTGAGGACTGATAGTGTATGTTGATGAAAATGAGATAGGTCTAATTTTTACATGAAAAATTATGGCTAATCAACATATTTAAACTGTAGATGGGTTTCTTGTAGTGCTTCATGCCAAAGTTCATCAATTTTTGAAGAGGTATGTGGAAGTAGTGCAAGTTTTTGTAAAACTGGTTCATTAAGAAATACAAATTGAGCCCTCTATCTTCTTAGCACCCAAGAAAAAATATGGAGCATTATTTAGGTAAATCATACAAGTATTTTTTTTTATGTAACTCCAATATTTAATTATTTCAAAAATTTTGAGGCAAATTGGTTAAGTTTTAGAGAAGTTATGCACAGTCTACTAACAAAATTTCTCTCTTCTTAGACTTCCTTCTTGAAGTGTTTAACTTAAAATGAGTTAATCTAATTTCTTGTCAAGTTGTTGAATATTTGCACCTTATAATATCTTAATGAGGCCTTCTCCATTCCATAGTGGTGATAATTATAGACTTCAAACATATTCCTTCTAGCCAATCCATCTCAGTCTTGCAAAGGAATTCTCACTCAATCATGTGAACTGAAAGGTACAAATACGGTGCAATGCTCAAAGTTGTTGTTTGTAATGTAAAGTGGTTATATATCCCTTAAGTTGATGAAACACTTGGTTGGTTCTTTTATTGAGTTTAATAGCACAAAATTTTTGTTTCCATGTAATGTCATGTGTTGTTTTGCTAAGAAAACAATATACATGGGTATGTTTGAAAGATCCTTTCTTTGAAACCTCTCTCTCTCTCTCTAGGACCTTAATTGTGATCATCATGTTCCTCTTGAAGTCTAGATGAAAATTTTAAGGTTTCACATGTGAATTTTAAGAAAAATAAGAAGAATACTGGTTGTGTGCATTTGTTGATAGTCATAATGTTGATTGTACTCATATGAGCTAGATGAAACCTTCATGCTTAGAATGAATAGTTGGTTTTCAAATGTGGTGTCGGTGGTTTAAAGGAGTTTAAGAGCATCTCATTTATCCTTCAGTTCAAGCCAAGTCTCAACATGAAACCTAAATATCCTCTATTTTCTCAACATGAAATACATTGTCAAACTATTGGACTACTGTATTTTATTTTTAAAATTATGGTAATAAAATGAGATGCTTCAAACTACTTGATTGCTTGGAAGATATCGAGAACTATTTCACAGGTCCATAGGAGGTGGAATTTTAAAATTTCATCCAAAAATGAGTGAGAAATCACTTTTTAAAGGGTCTAGGGTTAACACAATGACCAAAACCCCGCTCTTAGGGTTTGAACATGAAATTTATTTGAAACTTCAAATTTAGCCAATGAAAATTCACAAAAATATGAGGATATCTCTATATGAGGCATACGAGTATGTTGTAAATAGAATAAAGTAGTTTCATCAAGGAATGTGTGATATTTGTATGATGGTTTTCTTTAAACACATCCTCCATGATGGTGCAGGCTAGAAATCAAGTTTACGATGATATTTTTCAATGTGAACTCTTAAAATCTTCATGCAAAGGTTCCAAAAGTCATGATGAAGGTTTGACAACAGATTTTTATTTATTTTTGTTTGAAAAGGTAAACATTACATGACAAAGGTAGTAATTGTATGCGCTTTTGCAAAACCTTGTTTTCCATTGGCTAATCAAATGCAAGTAGGCTTAAATTTACAATGAGATGTGGTGCGCTTTTGTCTCTTACATTAAAAGGAACATTAGAGACATGTTAGAATGCAATGTGTTATTGATTCAAAAGGAACTTCAATGATAAGGTGTCTAAGTACATCAAATGTAGTTCAATGACTATTAGAATGCAATGAATAGCTCAATAACAAAGGTTGTTTGGTCCTCTTATGAAAATGAAAGGTCTTAGACCTTCTTGTTTGAAGAAAGTAAATCTTGGGCAATCTCGTATCATGATCATTTATTATAAGGTGAAGAGTTCCTTTAAAGTTAAGAATAATGAAGATTAAAAGTAGTACAAGAAAACCTACATAAGAATTTAAAAATGATGTCTTTTAGTGTGTGTGTGTGTGTGTGTGTGCTCATAGAAGAAGATGAAAGAGTAGTGAAATAATATGGATTATGTGTTGAAAAAGTATTGTGAATTTTGTAAGTGATTTTGCAATATGAGATGTTGGTGCCATTTTGAGCTTGCACCATGTTGCCCTAATTTTCCAAATCTGTATTTGCTCAAAAATGTTTTACCCTTTGAATTAATGGTCTGAAATTCTTCCCCTCCAATTGAATGCTTTAAAAATGCTCACAAACTTGTTGTTTTTCCCTAATTTGAAGGAATATTCCAAGTTTTCCCTTTTTGTGCCCTAGTTTTTCCAATTTTACGGGCTGTGTCATTTTTTCCCTTTGCCAGATCGTGGAAAAATCGAAATTGATCAATTCATACTTGTTTGTATTTGAAAATCCAATCCCAAGGTTGAAAATGTTCGAAATCATGCTTCATTGAATCGAATCGAAAATCTGCCATCCTTGGTGAAAAAATTGAATTCTAGGGCATCCTTGGAATTTTTGCATTTTGACGGTCATACGGGCGTCATTTGCCCATCAATTTCTTCCCCAAACATGCATTAGCAATGTGGCGGGTTTTTATTGGCTAAGGATCGGCGGGGAAGTGTTCTAACTTGTCATTTTTTTATTTTTGGCAAATGGGGCATTTTCGGGCCCGAGGCCCTGTTTTTTCCAAATTTGCCTATGTGGCATGTCCTGATTGGCAGGGGGATGGCGGGTTGGTGGACTCCCTTTAGTTTTTAGACCTTATTTTGTGAAAGTTTTAAAAGTCAAAATTTGGTCCGAAACCCCACGACCCGAATCACAAGAGGACACATGTCCTAAAAGACCAAGGGCGGAGGAGTGGGCCGGGGGGGACTTAGAGTTTTTATCTCTAATTCTCTAAGGTTTCAAAATACGTTTCAGCCCCACTCCAATCAGAGGAGGACACGTGGTAGCATGGAAGGGTAGAGCGGGTCGGTGGCGGTAGAGGTGAAAGGGTTTTTTTCCCCTTTTTCACAAAAGAGTTCAAAATAAAAAAAATTAGCATGCCCCGCGCGTGAATCGCGTGATGGACACGTGCTAGAGGGTAAGGCGGATCGACAGGCTAGCGAGAGAGCGGGAGGAATTTTTTTCCCTTTTGCAAAAATGACTCAAAATGAAAATTTGAAGTGTTGGCCCACTAGCGAATCACAAGGAGACACATGGCGAGGGAAAAATTGGAGGTGCGGGCCCATGGGGCAAAAAGTGAAAAATTTCCAATTTTCTAAAAAGGTCAAAATGCACAGAATTGAAGCGTGATCCCAATGGGACCCACCATGTGCCACATGTCAGCTCTAAAATTCAAAGGCGGGGAAAAAGTCAAATTTTTCCATTTTTTCAAAAATGTGAAAAGTCAAAAATGAGCCCGAATTTGTTTCCAATCATTTTTTGACACGTGTCCGGCCTTATCCAAAAATTAAAAAGGTAACTCAGGCTTATTTCTAAATCCACATCTTCCACGTGGAGGGCTAGGATTAAAAGATGGATAAGATCGATGGTTGTTGTGCATCCATTTGTTTTGACCACCATGGGAGCTCTAGGAAGCTTGGAATCACGATTTTTGCATCAAAATTCATCAAATTTATAGTGATTTTGTGTCATCTTGGCCTTCTAGGATCATTGGCATCACTTTCATGGCTTAATTCTTTGATTTGGGATGTTTTTGAAGTAATTTTTTTACCTCAAATTTCGAGAAGCAAGCACATGGAATGTCAAATTGAAAATTGTAGAGGTAGTTTTAAAAGGTGAAATGATGAGAGGAAGGGTGTTTTGCATGCCTCAATGATGAAAAATGTGCCTCCAAGATGGATAATGATCCAAATATTTGTAATGATTTAATCTTTTTGGGCACACCTGGCAACCGATAAGTGTTTTTCTGTTTGATGTCATTTTCATTGAATCATGAGGATTGTTTTGTAACAAACTTGATCCCATGGAATATTCTTTTCTTGGGAAAGAAGGCTCCAATGTGGCATGAGGTATATAATTCATTTTGGAGAAATTGTAAAAGGTCGGAAAAAATTGAGAATCACGAGCAAAATTCTGAGAGAAAGCTCATCTTCTGAGAAACCCACCAAAGAACCAGAATAATTTCTTATGTGTTGAATCTTCATGTATGTGAGTTGGTTACAATTGTATAGCCATCACACAGCTCTGAGATTTTTCATGAAACTCTCCCCTGGTGATGAATCTAACAAGCTTTTGAGTTAATCTATGTTTTTCTGGTCAATATGATGTATGTTATCATTTTTAAATGCCTGCACATAGTTTTCATTATTAATGTTGCAATCTTGCATTGAAAGTCTTTAGAAATCACACAGAATCTACATTTCTTGTTGATAGTTTAGTGGCATTTGCAATCTCATGTTCAGAAGAGCCTTCATTTGATAAAGAGATAAACAAATTTAAAATCACTTTACCTTCCTTGACTGCAGAGATTGCTTGTAAGCCTTTGGGGGCACCTTAGGCGTGGTTTGATCAAGGATTTTTGTGTTTAATTGAGTTCTTTACTTCAAGATTTTGTGGTGAGTTCTCAAATATTGTGTGAAGAGTGTTTCCTGGGCTTCCATTTATGCCTCTTCTGGTTGAAAGAATGTCTTGATTATTTGAAGCATTTTATCTGGTAGCTATCTCAAGTATTGTAGAGGTTGTCAAAGATCTGATATATCCCAGTTTGTCTCATCAATATCCCACCAAAAAATTCATTCAAACAAACTAATCCTACCCATACTACCCCTGCATCTGCATTGTGTGTCAAAAAAGAATACAATCCATTTACAAAATGCAGAAAGCAAATCAAGATTACACAATGTCTTTAGTAACCCTTGCCTTGCATTGAAAATATCTCCATAATCTGGGAATGACAACTTGTGAAAGTCATATTTGGAGTGTTGATCATATCTTTCCCAAGGCCTTTTCATACTACTTGCATAAATTAAGGGATATCTTCATCTCCTTCACCATTTTGGGGTTACAATAGAGGTTCTTTTACCTTGGTTGAAAGGCATAACCTAAAATAGTGAGGGTCGAGATCGAGATCCTTTCAAGGTGCTATCCATCTCTTAACTAATATGAGTGTCAATTAGATCACATATCTGGCTATAAAATGACATACATCAAGATCTATCGACTTCAATCTTGATGTTATATCTCCGATGCTTATCGACCGAAAAGGAGAGAAAATTTGGGTACCAACATGAGATATGGGGAAAAGATCAAATACAAATGCAAGAGTAACATGAAGATAGAAGATATGTGAGTGAAATGTGGTAATGTAGTGCATAAGAATGCTTGAGCTAAAGTGTAAAGTGAAGTAAAAGTATGCGAGAGAAGTAGTTGAAGATATATTAACAAGTTCCTTACTATATGATGGTGCATAAGGACGTATGCAATTATAATATCATAAGTAGTAGAGTGTGAAAAAGAGAAAAAAGTATGAAATAAAGTAACTAGTCAAATAGGCAGATAGTATGATAGCACTAAAAATATACAGGACAATGAGTTCAACATAATGAAGAATACAAGATAGAAAAGTGAAATAATGCTTGAAGAGTGTTGCATACATAGTACAAAGTGAATCATTAAGTAGAAGTACAATTATATGTGAAAATGTTTCTTAAGCGAAATAGAGGAAAAACATATATAAAATGTTTGATAGTCTTGGAGATTGGAACTTGCAGTTTTTGATATGGAATGAATACGGGGATGATTCTTGAAATCATAATCTAGTGGTGAAAAACTTGGAATAACTTGCAAAAGTATGATAAGCTTGGTGGAGGTATAGATGATTGAAAATTAAGATTAGGATGTTGAATACATGGAGGAAGATAATATGATGAATTTATTCTTGATTTAAATGAGCAAGAAGACTGAGAAGGTTATGAAAAACTACGTGATTGAGACGAGAAAACAAAAATCCCATTTCGATATATTTCAGCAGACCAAATCCATGAGAAATTATGATGTGGAAGAGTGATAATAAGAGAGGGAATTGAATGGAAAAGTGTGCTAATCTAGTTTTCATTATCAGTTGTTTGAGATAACAAGTTCATTATCGAAAAGATCTATAAAAGTCTAAGTTGTGGCTTAGCATATAGTGGGTTGAAGCCTCCTTGTAAGTAGTAGCTTCTGAGAATATCAATTGTAGATGGTTAAATTATAGGGTTTTAAGCCTCCTTATATTTGAAACTCACTAAAGGATAGTTATTGTTGAACCAAATTTTAGATCTACAGCTCTCAAGTTGAGTTAAATCTCAACCAAGAAATCAATGTAACATATGTAGGACATTTTTGTCCTAAGCCTAATTCTTGGTTTCAGTGGGTTTTTCTCGCTTTTGTTTCCCATATTAAAATTGGTGTCTCTGTGTGTACTCTCTCGTTAGTCTCTTGTGTATGTTCTTGTGTTCATCATAGCTAATTAGAGAAAGTAAGTTTGAGAAGACATATATTTAGCCCCCTCTTAGTGTCCTATTTTCCAACAATTTTTATCAAAGCATAGTACTGAATCAATTCTAACAACTTGGAGTAGGTCCTTCCTAAATCACAAGCATGGTTATTGAAGTAATTCCTAGCAACAATTCAAGAGATAAATATGTCAATTGAGGATGAAATCTCAGATGAAGAGGAAGCAGAGGTAAATCTTGAAGTAGAACTGATAAGTGCCCTGGATGAATTGAAATATCAAAGGAAAAAGAACCAAAAATTGAAGATAAAGATGAAAGAGTATGAAGATCAGATCAAGTTTTTTTAAGAAAGGAAGAAACATAAAGATGAAGATGAAATCAAAGAACTTGAAGCCCAATTGGAGTTGACCTCAACCTCTCTTAAATTCAAAGAAGAAGAGTACACCGAAACTCAATACTGAGTTAAAATCTCAAGTTGACAAGTTGACACAAGCTCTAAAGTCAAAGAGGACACTTTTATGAGATATGAAGAGGAATTGATATCTCTGAGAACTAAACTAGAAGAAGTAAAAGAAAGGTAACAGATGTATGGAAAGTTAGAAAAGAATTCTGAGGCTCTAAATGAAATGTTGTACAAATAAAAGGCATTACATGACAAAAATGGACTAGGCTTCATTAAAGAGCCTATAAAGAAGAGTGAAGATGAAAAGGCCGGTTAACTTAGATAATCAAACATGAACACAACTAAGGAGACAAATTAAAGAAGGCTTAAATCAGTTAGGAAACCCAATGATTTTAGTTATGAGAGATTCTTTAATGGATATTGTTTTTCATGTCATATGTTTGGGCATAGAGCTAGGGACTGCATAAAGAACTTTGACAGAGAACACCCATGGAGAAGTTGTAAACTGATTATGAGAAGAATATAGTGTGTTTCAACTATCAAGAAAAATGGCATATTGTCAGGAACTGCTTAGAATAACCTTCAAGTTAGTTTTGGGAAAAAGAACACTTAAGAGGCATGAACATGTTAGTGTGCTACAACTGTAACAAATTTGGACACTATGCTAAAAGATGTCATGAGTTCAAGGCTACAAATTATGATAGGAATGATAGTTCACACTAAGCCAGAGGAAAAAGTAATGTCATGTGTTATACTTGTCACAATTTTGGGCATTTTACAAAGCAATGTTATTACCATGAGAAATCCAAGTATAGAAGCATGTATTATACCTTCAGAGGGAAAGATAAGAAGGCATCCAATATGAAGATCAGTCCTAGAAATGAGACTAAGTTAGTCATGGTTAAAACAGCTCTTGAAAATAAGAAAGCTAAATGGATATACAAGGTCAAGGAAGAAAACCCAAGAGTTGAGGAAGAAAATAAGGACAAGAAAATAGTGTGGGTAGATGATGCAAGCTCAAGCAAGATGCCAAGAGTTGATGATCAAGCCAAGAAGAATGAAATAAATCCAAGAATTATTCATGAATAACACTCACTCATAGTCAAGAGAAGACAAGGAAATGAAACATACCATACATGTTTGAAAATAAGTGAAGTATCGAGAAATGAAGGTAGAACATCTAGCAGTACATCAAAGAAAATAGACAAGGCTTCATAAGAAAGAGAAGGAGAGAGTGATTCATCAAGCCTTTTTGATGACTTCCTATTATTTTGAGAGAGTCTGTCAAGAATATAGTGCCTTCTCTAGCCCTCTAGAAGGAATTATCTCTTATGAAGAATCTTTTTTTTTAAGTAAAGTTTCCATCATCAATTATTGATAAAAGACTTTCATTTTGCAAACGCATCTAGAGTCGAAGGTATATTTTGATTAATTTTTATCATTAGATTCTTGTTGTATAGGGTGTTTACATAAAGCATTTGAAATGTGTATAGTTAAATTCATAAAAGTATCAATGGTATGATATGTCCTTGAAATTTTGTTCTCAATCCTAGATGTTTCAAATGTTCAAGTCGATCAAAGGAAGGTCTTGGATAAGTCCTTGCGGCTTAAATGTAAAAAGAATTCTATTGAAAGAGTATATGTCATGGTATGATGAATTGACATGAGAAAATAATATGTTGTCAGAGTTGATTAAGCCCAAACAAGAATAAAATTCCGTGTGTGAGTGACATTTGTGTCCTTGAGTGTTCAAGAGTGTATTCTTTGGTATGTGGATATAGTCTCAATGTATTATTCAGTATGATGGATATATAAGTCATAAAATTTTGTAACAAGTTCTCTGAAAGTGTATGATGTTGAAATACTATTAACATCATTGTGGGTTTGTGATGTCACTTCAGAAAGATACACAAGTTAGCTTGATGACTCAAAATACTACAAAGGCTTAAATGATAAGGTGCATAGTGACCAAGACAAGTATTTTGTAAGAAATAAAAAGTGTGCTCACTCATTGTGAAGGCATGAAGATTGAGTTTCAGTAGTATGTAAGTTTGATAGAGGTAAGTATGGTTATGTATGATGATTTCATGATAATGAGAAGAAGTTTAAAGATCATAAGCTTGTAATAAGGATATCAAAGAATCACAATAAACTAGATTTCTGGAATATTGAAAGGCCAATACGAGAGGTGTATGAATAGACTAGCTATAAGACTATAAAATATAGATTTAATTGACAATCCTAAAAAGGCTAGAGTTACAAATGAAAGAGATCTTGGTTCTATCCATCAAAGTAAATATTTGAAACTTCTTACCATAAGTTCAATTCTTATCTTTTTAAGAAGGTGTGTGATAGTCATGTGTGTGAAAAGAAAGTGTGTTAACATTCAAAGGAATATTGTGATCCCATTTCTCAACAGAAATTGAAAGTGGTGTACCATCTTCTTATAAAGAAATGTAAGTATTGCAAACAAAGTTGTTGCAGCTTATATAAGTGTTTTAATAGTCTAAATATAACATAATTTGGGTTGAATTTTTCATATCAGTATACATATAGCTGAGTTTCAAGTAAATAGTCTAAGTTCGAGTTTAGACTTATATTAAAAGGACCTATGAAATATCTAGAGATTTGTTGAAGGAAAATGAAGGTAAGAAGAGGGTTCTTAGCTAGGAAACAATGTAGACTATGTACAATAATTCATACTTGCAAATGATGCTTTAAATGTGGTTAGGAGAACACACTCAAGTTGATGTAATCATGTCAAATGTCATGAAGTTTAGGAAATAACCCTTGAAGGATGGGTCAATTATGTGTTAAACCTAAAGGAGCTCCAAGAAAATTTTCCATTCAAGTAAAGATCAACAATGATACTCTCAGGTATGTTGAACATGTTGTGAGTTATAGGATTAAAAGGCATTGGCCCATAGGACTAGAAGGCTTATTAGAATAAGGAAATTGCTTATTCATGCAAGTAGTTGTTTTGAGGTGGCTCAAGAGCCTAGAAAGCTTTGTAAATCACAAGACAATGTATTTAAGATGGAAATTTTTAGGGGGATAAATTTATTTTTTATCAAATTAGTAAAGGTTCAAGATAAATCCCTGAAGATATCTTTGAAGAGTGATTAGATATGAATGACTTATCTTGATGTCTTGAGTGCAAGGCAAGTGATTGATGACATGGAGCTTCAAACAAAGGAGAATAATATGATCCCGGGGGAGTATTATGAGTTTTTAGCATGGTGAAGTGAGACATCGAATATGCGAAAAACAGTTCAAGGGGAGCTATGAGGCTAATTGATGGAGGCATTATTTCGTCTAGTCAAGACACGTGTAGAAATAAAGTAATGCTAATCCAAGGGGAACTTATTGAACTAAGTTTGTGCTTTGTAAGTAATCATTTGTTTGTTTTTTCATGTGGAATGCATGACCCTTTGTCATATATATCAAAGGGGAGAGAGTGTTGTCAAAAAATATGAATGGTGATGTGAGTTGTTGTTGTGTGTTTTCCATCAAAGTTTTTTTGTTTGTTCCCATCAATGGCAAAGGGGGATTGTTAATCCCTGGTGCATTGGTGTTTTTAATTAATCAAGTGGCATTGATGGTAAAGGGAGTGAGTGGTGAAGTGAGGCCTGTAAGGGACATGAAGGTTGATTGGTAGTGCCTTCTAATGATGATTGAAGCTCACAAAGAGATTTCAAGATGTTTTCATTGTTCTATGGGCTTGGTCGGTGAGGTAAGATTCCACTAGAGGCATGGACATGGTTGGAAAAATTAGCATAGGTGATCTAAAGGTCATTCATCATGAGTTTAACATGATGAAAAATCTTACTGAGTGATCCACAGGTCAAATGTTTGGAGTCACAGTTATAACTGGCTCATTTAGGCCTAGTTCTAGAGCCTAATAAGGTGTAATAACTGATTGTAGGTCATAAAAAGACAAAGTAACCATGGGATAATACTAGGAACATTTCTTAAGGCATGTATGAGCATCCAAAAGGTTTCCTTTAGCTCCTAGAGGCAAATTTAAAAAGTTCACCAAAGTTGGCCTTAAGGACTGACAATGTAGGTTGATGCACATGAGATAGGTCCACATTTTACAAGAAAACTTATGGCTAATAAATATATGGAATGTTTATAGGGGTTTCTTATAGTTCTTCATGTCAAATTTCATTAAGTTTTTAAGAGGTATGTGGAAGTAGTGAATTTTTTTCTAAAATTGGTTCATTAAGAAAAAAAATTGAGCCCTCCGCCTTCTTAACACCACGAAAAAATATGAAGCCTTATTCAAATAAATCATATAAGTATTTTTCTAGAGAACTTGAATCCTGAATTATTACAAAATTTTTGAGGAAAATTGGTTAAGTTTTAGAGAAGTTATGAGCATTCTACTAACAGGTTTTCTCTCTTCTCAGGCTTGCTTCTTGAAGTGTTTGAGTTGAAATGAGTTATTCTGATTTCTTGTCAATTTTGTGTATTGTTGCACCTACTCATAGCTTAATGAGGCCTTCTCCATGCCATAGTGGTGACAATTATGGACTCCAATCATATTCCTTCTAGCCAATCCATCTTAGTCTTGCAAGGGCATTCTCACTCAATCATGTGAACTAAAAGGTAATATCAAGGTATAGTGCTCAAATTTTTTGTTTGTAAAGGAAATTGGTCATAGCTCCCTTAAGTTGATGAAACACTTGGTTGGTTTTTGTAGTAATTTTGAGAGCTTAAACTTTTTTTTCCACACTTTGTCATGTATTGCTTTCTTTGAAAACAATATACAAGGGTATGTTTGAAATATCATTTGTTTGAAACCTTGCTCTCTTAGGACCTTTAATGTGATCATAATGTTCCTCTTGAAGTCTAGATGACAAATGTAAGGTTTCACATGTGAATCCTAAGACAAAGAAGAAGAATACTAGTTGTGTGCATTTTTGATAGTCATAATAATGACTTATACCCCTATGAGCTAGATGAAACCTTCATGCAAGCATGAATAGTCGGTCTTCAAATGTGGTGTCAATGGTTCAAAGGAGGTCAAGAGAACTTCATTGATCCTTCAGTTCAAATGAAGTCTCAACATGAAACCTAAAGCTCCTCTTTATGTTTAACATGAAGTACATTGTTAAACTATTGGACTATTATGTTTGATTTTTAAGTTATTGTAATAAATTGAGATGTTTCAAACTCCTAGATTACTTAGAAGAGATTGAGAAAACTTTCACAGGTCCAAAGGAGGTGGAATTTTCAAATTTCATCCAAAAATGAGTGATAAATCACTTTTTAAAGGGTTTAGGGCTAACACATGACCAAAACCCCGCTCTAGGGTTTGAACATGAAATTTCTTTGAATCTTCAAATTTAGCCAATGAAAATTCACAAAAATTGAAGATATCTCTATATGAGGCATATGAGTATGTTGTAAAAATAATAAATTAGTTTCATTAAGGAATGTGTGATATTTCGATGACAGTTTTCTTTAAACACGTCCTCCATGACTCATGACTAGAAATCAAGTTTATGATGAAATTTTTCATTGTATAGTCTTCAAATATTCATGCAAAGGTTCCAAAAGTCATGATGAAGGTCTAACAATAGATGTTTGTATTTATTTTTGTTTGAAAATGTAAACATTAGTGATAGTGGTAGTAATTACACACAATTTTGTCGAACACTATTTTTCATTGTATCGATCAAATGCAAATAGACTTAAATTTATAATGAGCAGTGGTGAAGGTTTATCTCTTGCATCAAAAGGAACATCAAATACTATTATAATGAAATTTATAAGTGATTCAAAAGTAACTTCAATTATAATGTTTCTAAGTGCATCAAATGTACTTTAATGAGCTGTTAGAATGCAATGAATAGCTCAATAACAAGGGTTGTTTCATCTTCTTGTGAAAATGAAAGGTCTTAGACCTTGTTGTTCAAAGAAATTAAATCTTGGGGAAGCTCATGGATCATGAAAATTTAATAGAAGGTGAAGATTTCCTTTGAGTTAAGAATAATGAAGATGTCGTATATGAAAACCTTAACAAGAATTGTAAATTTTTGTCTTTTAGTGTGTGTGCTTGTAGAAGAAGATGAAAGAATAGTGAAATAATATGGAGTATGAGTTGAAAAATTATTGTGAATTTTTTTAGTGAGTGTGCAATATGATATATGGGGGAAACATCAAATTCAAGTGCAAGAGTGATAGAAGGTAGAATATGTGTGAGTGAAATGTGTTGATGTAGTGCATATGAATGTTTGAGCTAAAGTGTAAAGGGAAATGAAAGTATGCATAGAATTATTTGAAAATATATTTATAAGTTCATGATTGTATGATGGTGCATAAGGACATATGCAAGTGTAATATCAGAAGTAGTAGAGTGTAAAAATGATCGAAAGTATGAAATGAACTAACTAGTCAAATAGACAGATAGTATGATGGTACTAGAAATATACAAGACAATGATTTCAATATAATGAAGAACACAAGATAGAAAAGTTAAAGAGTGTTACATACAAAGTATATTGAGTCATTAAGTAGAACTACGGGTATATGTGAAAATGTTTCTTGACTGAAATAGAGGGAAAATAGATATAGAATGCTTGTGAGTCTTGGAGATTGGAACTTGTAGTTTTTGATATGGTATGAATATAGGATCATTCTTGAAATCATAATCTAGTGGTGAAAAACTTGGAAGAACTTGCAAAAGTATAATAATCTGATGGAAGTATATATGATTGAAAATGAAGATTAGGATGTTGAATACACGGAGGTGGAGAATATGATGAATTCCCTCTTGATTTAAATGAGCAAGAAGATTGAGAAGGTTATGATAAACCAGGTGATTGAGATCGAAAAACAAGAATAATCTAATTTGTGATAGATTGTAGAAAACCAAATCCATGAGAAAATATGATGTGAAAGAGTGATAAGAAGAGATAGAAATTGAAAGGAAAAGTGTGTTAATCTAGTTTTCAATATCAAATTTTAAGACAACAAGTTCTATGTGGAAAAGATTTGTAAAAGTCTAAGTTATAGCTTAGCATATAGGGGGTTGAAGCCTCCTTCTAAGTAGTATCTTACAGAAGATAAGTTGTATATGGTTAAATTACATGTGGTTGAAGCTTCCTTGTGAGTTGAAGTTCACTAAAGGTCATGTGTTGTTGAACCAAAGTTTTGAGTTGTAGCTCTAAGTGAGTTGAATCTCAACCATGAAATCAATGTAACATATGCAGGACATTTTTGTCCTAAGCCTAGTTCTTTTCTTGAGGGGGTTTTTCCTTGTTTGGGTTTTCCACATTAAAATTGATGTCTATATGTGTACTCTCTTGTTAGTTTATTATCTATGGTTTTGTGTTCATCATAGCTAATTTGAGAAATTAAGTTTGAAAAGACATTGATTTTCCCTCCCTCTCAGTGTCCTAGTTTCCAACACAACCGATAGTGGAGATTATCATGATTATTTGACCTCGGTCAATAATTTTCTTACCCTCATGATGGTTTGGATGAACATCATCATCTAGTCCTTAAGCAAATGGGTTTTATGAAGAAACTTAGCCAATTTGCAATCACAATAACTTAGCTACCACTTTGGGAAGAAACAAGGTCATATGGTGAACCAAGAGAAACATCTAAGGGGTGAGGATAACTTTATTTTCCCAACCATCCGAATATCCTTACTATCCTTACATTCGAGTACTGGCCAAACAATTAGGACACAAAAATGTGCCACCCACCCAACTGATAAAATGACTAAGTCCCTGAATCTTGAAATCACTTTTCTTGGAGTTCTAGGAGGTATTTTTAGGAAATTTTTTATATGATTTTGATTCCTAAGATCAATGGGATGGTTTTTAAGACCAAATTTTTCATCCTTCTCTAAAAATGTAACTTTTTCATTTGGGACAGCAAGGTGAGTCTACAAAAGTTGATCGGCCTTGAGAAGAAATTTATGATTACATCATGAAGAGAACTCTTCAATATTTCTAATGATATTTTTTTTTCTCTTGACTCATCACGGAACTCTTGGAATCCTCCATTGAAGTTTAGGTATTTGTTTTCAACTGCAAGCTCCTTGACCCTCCAAAACCCGCTTTCATTGTTCTTGTTCCTAAACCTTTGAAACCTTCCCAAATATTCCTAAACCTGATCCATTTCATTTAAAACTCCTCAAAAACATATCTAGGTGTTTTTAGGCCTCTTGATCAATGTGGTAGGATGCACACATGTGCCAAAAATACTGAATAATAGTGTTTTTAGCCTTCTTAGAGATTTCATCTTTCGACAACATTCAATTGAATGGACCAAATGACCTCATGATCACATTTTAGACCCTTGGAAAGTTTATACATCACATTATTAAGGTTTTCAAGGATGGGATGGTCATGAAAAAAATTTCATAATGATCCAAAGGGTGCTTCAGGAGGGGCTTTAAGCAAATTTTTTAACACTAGGGTAAAGTTGTCATGTTTCCAACTTGAATTTTGACCTTGCAAAACACATGACAACATGTATCTAGATAAAGAAAGGAGGAAGTAAACCTTCTATACACACATAGAAATTTCACAAAGAAGATATTCCATTCACATAACAAGTAAGATGGTACAAAGCATTGAGTGCATTATGAATATTTTATACTCATGGTATGCAATCATGGATATAACTCATCTTTCATCTTTCTAATAAAAAAGATGAAAGTATAAAACTCGAAAGTATAAAACTCAAAAAGACTATATTCTAATAGAAAGACTATATACCTTGGGATGTGCTAAATGGGGATAGAAATAGTTTGTTTATCTTACCAAAAGTGCATTTTAAAAACGATTTGTGTCAACGAGTAAATTTCCAAATTTGAGTGTCTACAACACTAGAAATTGCACGGGCTTTCAAGTGTACGTGAATTATCTAGGTCAAGTTGAGACAAGCGATATGAGAAGACACATGTATGAATAACTATTAATTTGAACAATAGGTATGTGTGAGACAAGGATGATGATACAAATTATACCAAATACTATTTTTTACCCTAAATTGTTCATCTAAAGCAAAAGTTTGTTAAGCATGCAAATCCTACAATAGTTAGTCTTGATGAGATCCAAGTACTTTTGTAACTAATTGATGTTAATGAATACAAGTGAAGTGAATTTGGGTTGGATCAGGTCATATATGTAAGGGAGTGAAAATAAATAAGATAACTCAAAACCGAGGATGAAAATATAACTCTAATTCTAAGATTGGTCCGCAATTTTATGAGGTCATAAATTTTTTAATATGTTGTTCTCACTTTAGCATATATTTTGTATCTAGTATCAGAAAAAAATTTATGATTAGGTTGGGTGACGTGGTGGAGTGAAATACCTATCATTTTAGCTTTGAGTTTATGTTTTCTTGTATGTTTTCCTCCTAAAGTGGAGTAGAACAAATGAGAATTTCCCTACACTTTTGGGAATCAATTTCCTATAAAGTTTCATAAAAATGGGTGTGAGGGTTTTACTATGATTGTCTTGGATACATTAGGAACAATGGATTTGTTTCTAGCTTATCTAGAGATGTTATGAGATGTTTTAGGTTGTATGGAAGTTACTTTGTATGCTTTTGTTTAAACAAGAGATTTTGAGGTTTCGGGTTTCTCTGTGCACCCACGTCTCGAGTTCTTAGAAGGGATGGGTTTGAGACCACAATGGAACTGTCCCCAAGTCTTGCATGCTTGGGACGAATCTCTGAATAATGCCAAGGGACTAGGGATAGAAGGATAACATGAAAGGAAACTACACTAAAAGGTGATAACACTAGAAAAGGGATGAACACTATCTTTTCTGAGTGAGAAATGAAAGAAATGCGTGAAAGGAGGCTAGGCACGAGTAGTATCATACTAAACACGTATTTACTAGATCATTCTCATGGAACACAACTAAATAAGGAACTTGCAAGGACCTAAAATGGCACAACCAACACACAACACAAAAGAAAAGGTAAGAAGAAGGAATGAAAACACGTTAGGATAGAGAATAGTCACAAAATGATGCTTCTATTACTTCCAGAAATGCACAGTGTTATTATAATGATGAAGGAGGCCAATATCCACATGCAAGAGCCAGATCTAGAGGTCTCAGAACTCAAAATATAGAAAAATATGAAGTCCTTAGTAGAATGCGTAAGGATCCAGAGTGTCCAACATAAAAAATGAGCCTAGCTCTTACATTTATAGATGAATCCATGGAGAAGAAGAAGAGAAGGAGGAAAAAAAAATCTGAATTTGAAATACAACCACCAACAAAAGCATTCAATGCCTACAAATCCACCTGGAGATCTATGAAATACACTTCCCCAGCTATTTTGGCATGTTGAAGAAGGAAGGAGGGTGGATCATATCAAATCGGGTGGTTGGAGCAATCAGATCTACTCATCAATGCTCGAGAGATGTTTTTCCCATTTCTCACCTACCAGATCCACCAAGAATTTGAATTTGAATTTCTAGCACTATAGCTTGATGTCAGCATCTCTCTAAAAGTCTAGGTGCATGCCGATCTGAGCTCTATAGAAAAATATATATGTTAGAAAGATGTCGAGTCATCGGTGCACACAAAAAACACATGGCACACATGCATGGATTGGCTGAAATGATGGCCAACTGTGTGAATATTTTCATTTTTCCACGTGTCACTCATTGATTTGTTGTAAGGATTCGGTGCCTATTGGCATGCTTTGATTGGTTATGCATGGCACACTCAAGCATGTCAAAGATGACCTACGACACAAGAAGGGCAAAAGGAGGGCATGAAGGGAAAAAAATGGAAAGAAAAAAGAGGAAGGCATGAAAGGAAGCATGAAACACGTGATGTGACACAAATGGGGAAATGAGGAAAACTGGTGAGCAGAGAATGCATGGTCAAGGCAAACTATTACAAAGTAATGGGCATGGACACATGAGAGGGCAGGACTTAGCTGATTGAAGCAAGTGTGAGATGTGCACAAGGGTGAAGAAGTTACTTAAGGAGAAAGTGAATGCAAAAAGGTGGGCAGCGAGGGAGGAGTGGAACAAAGAGGAAAAGGAAAATGGAAGGAGAGAACAAAAAGTGTGCAAGGGCACTTGAGGAAAAGAAGGGGTGCTAAGGGAAAAATACAACCAAGGAAATGTGCCAATTGAACTTGAGTGCACATAACCTTTAATGAGGAATTGAGAGCCAAGAATGTGTATACAAGTTACCCAAATAACTAGGAGAGTTATTTGGATAATAGTTTTGGTGACTTTTGGGGCCATCTTCCTACTAGATGAAGAAGATCAGTAGCTAGAGCATCCATTGGGCATGGAGTCTACTTATGTAATCATGAAACTTCCCCTGTAGTCACTTGAAGATCATTTCTTGACTCTATTTTGAATCTTACAACTAACTACTTGAAAAGAAGCTCTATTCTTGAAGCAATGGAAAGAAGAGCATGCATGCAAGAAGCACACGAGAAGAAAGAACTATGTACAAACAAAAAATGTGTGCACACACACACTGGAGGAATTGAAACTACTCTAATATATACAAAATGATGCAACAAAATTAATGGAAGGGTTTGAGATAGATCCCATTTACTGGGATTTGTAGCATGCCTCCATCAAGATGAGTTAACTCAAAAGAGTTAGCCTCCTTGCAGAAACTAGATGATGTATGGGCCACTCTCAAAGTGCATCAAACTTTGAATGGCACCTGGTTTAGCTCTGTCAACATCCCATTTTAAAACCAAGTCCCCAACCTTGAAAGCTTGAGGCCTAGCCTTTCTTTGTCAAACCATTTCTTTGTTGCTTGTTGATGTTGTTCTAGCTTGATCATGGTAGAGTTCCTTAGTTCTTCAAGATCAACTACTCTCTTCCATTCTGATTTCTCTCTAGTCTGTGCCTTCAAATTCCAGTTGTTGGGAAAGTGCTAATGAATTCAACTCTAGTGTCAAAGGAAGGGTAGCCTCCTTACCATAGACAAGCTTGTAAGGTGAAGTTCTATTGCCTTTTTTATTGTGATTCTATCTTCCCAGAGCATGCACATGAGACCTTTGTATGCCACTGTCTTTGGCTGATGTTCATTGTGCACTTCATATATTCATGATTCGATCAGGTTCTTGTTTGTTGACTCTGCCAAACCATTTCCTTGGGGGTAATAGTTGGAAGAAGTTTTAGATAAATGCCCAGATTTAGAGCCCAATCAGTGATTTTAGTCCCAAGGAAGGCTTTTGCATTATCAGAGATAATGGTTTGAGGAATGCCAAACCTTGTGACTATACCTTGAGAAAGTCAAGGATGACTGACTCGGTTGATTCCTTGAGTGTGACAACTTCTATCCATCTGGTGAAGTAATATGTAGTTATCAACACCCACTTATGTCCAAGTGCTTGAAGGTGGATTGATCATGCCTATGAAGTCAAGACCCCATTGCATGCAAAAGGTTGATCTTCTGGATTGGTTGGAGGGGAAGCACTACCAATCTTTTTCTTTCTGTAAAAAAAAGTGCATTCCTTGCATTTTGTGACCCACTTGTGTGCATCTGCAAATAGGGTAGGCCAAAAGATACCTGCCATTATGATTTTCATTGTTGTAGTTTTGGCAAAGAAGTGTCCACCAGAGAATCCATCATGAAATTATGCTAACACTTTTTTCATTCTGTGCCATTGATACATCTTAACAACATGCCATCAAGATTTTTTTTGAAGAGAATTCCATCAATCAAAACATAAGGGATAGATTGTAACCTCATATGTCTTCTCTTTTCTTTGTTTAAACCAGGAGGGTATGCACCCTCGAAAGGAATGTGATCATGTCCTTCATCCAATCACATGTGCTCAAGGGTCTATGTATTTACTCAAGTTATGTGCATGTGGAAGTCCTTCATCCAGAAATAATGAAGTCTCGGGTTCATTCTGTGCATCCTCAACAATCTTCTACATAGAGCACACTACCTCTTACCAATTTGGCCTTGATAGTCACATCATACTCCATGATTTTGGTCACCCATCATGCTCTTTTCTCACTAATTTCTACTCCCATGATGAAGTCTCTAACAAAAGAGTGGGAGACTAACACCTTGATATGATTGGTGGTGAGCATACTCTTGAATTTCTTGAGCACGCACATGATGGTGAAGACTTTTCTCCATGTGACTATACTTTAGTTCATAATCCTTCAGTGTCTGGCTGAAGAAAGCCACTGGTTGTTCCATCCCTTGTTCATTTTCTTGTGTTAGGACAACAACAACACTCACATCAATGCATAAGCATAAAGGATGAAATCCTTTGAATAATCTGGATTGATGAGTGTTGGCACAAAAATTTCTTGCTTGATTTTGTTGAAGCTTTCTCTTCCTTCTTTGTTGTCCATCTTGAAGGTTGTGTCCTTCTTGAGCATCAAGGTGATGGGCCAAACCAGTCCTACAAAGTTAGGGATAAAACACCTAACAAAATTGATCTTTCCAAGGAAGGACTGTAGGGCCTTTTTGTGCACCGGTAGGGAAAGAGCTAGGATGGCTGAAACATGCTCTTAGGATCAATTGTGATGCCATCCTTTGAAACCACATGGCCCAAAGCTTTCCTGTGCCACCACTACAAAATTACACTTCTTGGGGTTAAGAGACACCCCAAACTTTTTGCATCTCTCAAAGACTTTCTCTAGGTGCACCATATGATCCATGCTCTACTTTGAGAAGATTGTTATGTCATCAAGGTAAACCAAGATGAACTCATTGATGTAACCTTTGAAGGAATATCCATGGCACACTGAAATGTGGCACCCATGTTTGACAAACCAAAGGGCATTTTTGATATGCATATGTTCCCCACTTGGTTGTAAACATTGTTTTGAATTGATCCTCTTCCTTGACCAGGATCTGATTGAAACTTGAATATCCATCTAGCATGGAGAATCTCTTGCACACACCCATAGTTTGTAGAATCTACTCCATTGAAGGAAAAGGATAATGATCCTTTAGAGATGCCTTATTCAAATCTCTAAATCAACACAAGAGTCTGATTTCACCATTCTTCTTTGCACACTTGGAACTAGATTCACGACCCAAGTAGAGTATTTGATGGGAAAAATAATTTTTTCCTCAATGAGTTTGGATAATTCCTTTCTCATGAGGGCTCTATCTTTGGATTGATTGGTCACTTTTTTTTTCTGATGGGCTTGATACTAGGATCAAGGTCAATGGAGTGTTGAGAAACACTTGGATCAAAACCTTTGAGGTCTTCATACTCCCATGAGAAGATATCACTATATTTTTGATAGAGAGATGAAGGCCTACTTTTTCATCATGCACACAAGTCTTTATTGAGTAAAACTCTTTTTCCCATGTGCAATAGTGATTGGGGAGTAGTCTTCTTATGTGGTGCATGCATGTACCTTTCTTCACCCTTGAACTCATCATCAGGGCTAAACATTTTCTCTAAGGTGACCAGCCCTTTAGGAAACTTGTTTGTCTTTAGTTATATCACTTGGTCACCATAGTTGTCATGCAAGTCAACTTGCATGCTTGATGAAAATTCAACTTCATTTTGGATAAACTGGATGATCTGTGCATCACTTTCAAACACTTTCCAGCTGGTGTTGTTTTTATGGAATGGATGGTCTGATCACCATCTTGATGTGTTGAGTGTTTCCTTTGACAAAGTCCTCAGTAGGAGAGAGAATTGTGAACCAAGCATGACCATTTGGTCAGCTTCCTTGTTCATTTTTGTGTGGCACCACCTATAGATTTAGAGCATCAAAGCTCTCAAGGAGGTCCCAAACTCTATGCTTATAAGCTTTGAGAAGCTTATTCTTTGTCTGGAATTTGTTGGTAACCTAGGTGGATAACCAATTATGTGTCCCCAAAGATCTGCAACATCTTAATTTTCTTCTTCTCAATGAATGAGCCATGCACCAACACTTCATACTCTACCACATTGTTAGAACATGTGAACTATGCATACCTATGTGTGAAAGAATAATTTCTCATCCTTAGGGAAATGAGAACCACTCCTTCTCCCCCACCATTTCTACTTCTAGATCCATCAAAGTATAACTTCCATAGACCCAGTTCAACTTTTCTTTCTTTTCTTGCATGCATGGCAACATAGCTTCTTCTTCAAGAATGCAATAAGTACCAAGCCCAGTTTCATAAGCTTCCAATTCTTCAACATATGGATCAAATTTATGGTGCCTCTCCACCCATTCATCAAGTACTAGGTCAGAATAGAGGGTGGAAGAGACTGCTCTTTAAGAACTGAAAGCTTGTTCTTCTTGGATTAAATAGTTGGCTTGGAGAGGGGATGGGACATATGACTCTACATGATAGGAAAATATAGGCTCATCTTGTATGGTAAACTAGGTACCATACCTTGTCTTGAGTAACATATGAGACCAATCAAAAGACAAGTAACCACCCACTTTAGTAGTAAAGTCTCTTGATAGACATAGGGAAAACAAAGGAGGTAGGTCAATGATTGACACATCTTGAGTTATTGTTAGGCTTGGACATGCATGGAGGGTTAACTCAAGATCCTTGATGACTCCTAAGGTGGTGACAGTTGAGCCATCAAGTTGTAGGACTCCTTTAGACAAAGGGCTATATTTTAGACCTAAGACATCAACAATTTTCTTAGGCATAACAAAAGTACTAGCACCTAAGTCAATCATGCAATTATGCACTAGGTGTTTCCTATGATCAAGGACATATAAAAGGGTGGGGTTTTAACAAATTTACTTACTTTTTCTCTTCTCTTCTTGGTAGATATTGATAGAAGTGCGTGGCTTCGCACAACTAGATCAATGTGTGGGAGTTGTGCTAGAGCTTCATGCAATAGAGTCTCCATTGAGATGGAATGGTCAGGCATCCCACATTGTGACATTTATGTTTTTCTCTTCATCTAGTCCACAATGCTAAATGGAAGGCCCCCATTGTCTTGTGCATTTGGGAACAACATCCCTTCTTGACTATTCAGGTGTGGAAAATCCTGGACTTTAGCTAGAGTAGAGGCTTGACCTACCAAAGGAGGGGCATGTGCACTTTAGAAGGAGCTTTGCATGGGGATCTCTTGTGTAGGGACTTGGGCACTTTTACTACTTGATGCCTTGGCTGCATCTTTTTCTTTTGAGAGGATCTTGCTTGCATTGTTGGGAGTGTGACTTGCACACCTAATTCTAACATTCTCTTCTTATATCTTGTGTTGTCCAACTTGGGTGCACATGGTCTGTTTGTATCATCTTCTATGCTTGGTTGATTACACAAAAGTCCTCATGCCAAAGAACATCAAATTTGTCTCTAGGAGGAGCTTTTGGTCTTTCTTGGTTATCTACTTTAGGGGCACTTGTTGAAGGCTCACAGGTGAAGCATTCTGGATCATGAAAGCTTGGGCACACATGCAACATTGGCACAATGATATTGACTATGAGGCATGTTGCAAGGGAAGCACCATTCTAACTCTTGTGCCAAATTGTTCTAAACTGGAACAAGCACCCGACTTACACTGGGTGTTGGAAGAGAAGGCACAGGAGGAACAACTTGCAAGGGAAGATGTGCATTGGGATGCCATCTATCATTCTACTTTGTTGGGCATGTATCTTTGATTTCCATACTTGATTCCACCAAGGCTGATTGCTTTGGCCATGCACCTAATTAGAATTACCTCTATAGGCTTGTGCCTGTTGTTTTCTAATGATATGACTTTGTTTGATAAATTTCTAATCAGGGCCTTCAACTCTTCATCTTCCTTTTTCTGTGCAGGAGAGTAGGATGTTGAGGCAACTGGTTGTGTGCTTTTCTCAGGGAACATAGGAATAGGGGCCACAAAAGGTTGGGGCACTTGTGACATTTCTAGGGAACAAGGGCATAGGTGGTCTAGGAGCTATCTTTCCCACCTGAATAAGACTATTTTTTTCCCTTACTACAATACTATAAGTAGCTGGTAAAGTCCTACCTCCCATGGATTGGATCATAACTGAAATATCATTTATTGAGCACCTTTAGATAATACAGAAAGCATGTTGGGTTGTAGGTCTTACCACAAGAGGGATTATGTCCCAAGTCTTCTAAAATCTAATGTTGAAATCAATCATCTACTCATTGGGCACCCTCCTTGTTGTTGTTTTTGTTGCTCCACCAGAGATAGGTGATCTGACTTATCTTCAAAGTAATTGCAAAGAGTTGTTCCCAGCTCATCCCAGGTGGTGATAGATCCAAGTCTCGGCCTCGGTACCATTGAAGTGCTTTACCTTTGAAAGAGGTTGTAAGTAGCATGATTACTACATCATCATGTGTGATCAAATAGAGTGAACACATTTTTCTATCCTGGATATGCTCCTGAGGGTGACTTGATTCTCACCGATAAAGTATGGAATACTCTTGAGCATGCCATTTGGCATATCATGTTGCACACCAAAACCAAGGGACTTCCTCCATGTGAAAGTTGTAAAGTTTCTAAGTGGAGGAGGTGGTTGATGTGCCATTGTAGGGTGTGTAGGTTGTCTATTTTGAGGAGGAGTTGAATGGGTGTGATGCACTGGAGATGGAGATGCATGCACGTGGATTTCTAGAATGAACTCTTCTCGGGGATAGCTAGAGGTACTCAAAATAATCTTCAACTGCTTTGCACTTTTTCTTGTGTGCACTCTTCTCATGAAAGGCACTCGGAATACTAAAACAAGATTTGAAAATGTTGGGAGTCACCAGATGTGTTGAAATGAGCCTCCAAAGGCTGAAATACTAAGTCCACACACCAGAACTTAGAGATATGAAATTTGAGCTTTCAATGTTGGTCCCACTGGGCATGCCAAAAACTATTGGTTTCTCAAACGTGCACCCATCATCTCGGATCTTGGAAGGATGAGGTGTTTGAGACCACAATGGAACCATCCCCAAGTTGTGGGACCTTGCGCGCTTGGGATGGATCTCCGGAGAAGGCCGGTTCCTCTATCTATTTCTATTACTATTACTACTCCTAGTGCTGGAAAGGAAAACTAAGCTAATAATGCCAAGGGACCAGGGATAGAAGGATAACATGAAAGGAAACTACACTAAAAGGTGATAGCACTAGAAAAAAGGGATGAACACTATCTTTTTTGAGTGAAATGAAAGGAAATGCATGAAAGGAGGCTAGGCACAGTAGCACAACTAAACACATATTTACCTTATCATTCTCATGGAACACAACTAAATAAGGAACTACAAGGGACATGAAATGGCACAACCAACACACAAACAAAAAAAAAGGCAAAGAGAAGGAATGAAAACATGTTAGGATAGAGAATAGTCACAAAATGATGCTTCTATTACTTCTAAAATGCACAATGTTATTATAATGATGAAGGAGGCCGATATCCACATGCGAGAGCCAGATCTAGAGGTTTGCAACTCAAAATACATAAAATATGAAGTCCTTAGCAAAATGCGTAAGGATCCAGAGTGTCCAACATAACAAATGAGCCTAGCTCTTACATTTATAGATGAATCTGTAGAGAAGAAAAGAAGAGGGGAAAACCCAATTTGAAATACAACCACCAATAAGAAGCATTGAATGCCTACAAATCCACTCTAGAGATCTATGAAATACACTTCCCTAAGCCTATTTTTTGGCATGTTGAAGAAGGAAGGAGGGTGATCATATCAAATCGGGTGGTTGGAGCAATCATATCTACTCATCAATGCTCAGAGAGATGTTTTCCCATTTCTCACCTACCAGATCTACCAAGAATTTGAATTTGAATTTCTAGCATTGTAGTGATGTCGCATCTTTGAAAAAGTCTAGGCACATGCCGATCTAAGCTCTATAGAAAAATATATGGCTGTCAAAAGATGTCGAGTCATCAGTCATGTGCACACAAAAACATGTGGCACATGTGGATTGGCTGAAATGAATGATGGCCAAATGTGTAAATATTTGTCATTTCTGCCACGTGTCACTCATTGATTTGTTGCAAGGATTCGGCATCCTATTGGCACACTTTGAATGGTTATGTGGGTACACTTAAGCATGTCAAAAGATGACCTAGCACAAAAGGGTGCAAAGGAGGGCACGAGGAAGGGCATGCGAAAAAAATAGAGGAAGGCACAAGGAAGGTGCACGCGTGTGCAAAAATGAGGCAAACTAGTGAGTAGAATGCATGGTCAAGGCACAACTATTACAAAGTAATGGGTGTAGTGTGTGAGAGGGCCAGGACTTAGTTGATTGAAGCAAGTGTCGATGCGCACAAGGTGAAGAAGCTACTTAGGAAGAAAGAAAATGTGCAAAAGGTGGGTGCAAGGGAAGGAGTGGAACAAAGAGGAAAAGGAAAATGGAAGGAAGAGAGAATAGAAAGTGTGCAAGGGAACTCTAGGAAAAAGAAGGGGCACGGGGAAAACTATAACCAAGGAATGTGCTAATTGAACTTGAGCGTGCGTAACCTTCAATGAGGAACTGAGAGCCAGAATGTGTATAGAAGTTATCCAAATCACTAGGAGAGTTCAAATTTTAAGATCCCACACATGCATGCTAAGAAAATCACAAAAGCAAGAACAAATGTAATTATTAATACATTTTATTTTCATATTTTTGGAATATTTTAAAATAATTTGAACAAAAATATTTCCTATATTTTTGAAGAAGGAATTGTGATTTTCAAATTAAAAAATTCAAATAATTTCACTAAATTCATCCGAATATGAGTAGATCTAAAGTTACTTTACATGTGCAAATGTAAAGACCGAATTCTTACCTAATATCCAAACTGAAAATGCTTCATTTTCTTCTTTTTCTCTTTCTTTATTTTGAAATAATTTTGTAAAAAGATTCCTTTTATCACTAAATTCAATAATGAAAATTAATAAATATGTTAAAATTTGAGATATATTCTTAAGTACGAGAGCAAATCCATATCAATGGGAACTATTAATAAAATAAATATTTAATAAATCATAATCGTGAGTTTTGATGTTTCCAAATTCCATAATGTGAAGGATTATTTTTGGTTTAATCGTGTGTAAATTTTATGCCTAATGTTTTTAAATCAATATCCATGATTCATCATTGAGAAAAAATCACAAGATGATGAATCATAAAGAGTGATTTGAAATGTGTCAAGCATAAAAATTACACGATAAACCTATAAAATAATATTTTGAATCCTAATTTATTTATTTGAGGATTTTTAAAATATTTAAATAAATAACATACTATAATTATTTTATAGATAAATACAACAAATAAAATAAATAGTTCACCCTCTATATGGAAGAAATAGGAGTTGGAAATAAATATGAAGATAACCCTCAATCTACCACCTCTTAACTATGTACTAAATTAATCAAAGGGAAGGTGTGGTACTAAAGGTGATGAAAAAATAAAATTTCAGCAAAGAAAGAGGAAGGTTGTAGTAAGTTGTGGCTATCTATAAAGTGAACAAGAGTGTTGGCTTGTTCTCCTCGGACCTCCCTTTTGTGATAGTAGATGTAATCTATGCTTCAGCGAAGATACAAATAGTAATAAACACAAAAGGTGGATGGTGATACTCTTATATCTAGAAAAATGAAACTTATGAGGGTATCTCTGAGCTAATTATATATGGAAGGGACTCTAAAACTTAGAGAAAAAAGGTGTAAAATATTGAATCACTCCAATCTGAATCTTTTAACTTGAAATATTCCATCCTAAATTTTTCCAACCTCAAAATGATTGACAATATTATTTTTCAAAAGATAATAAATTTACAAAGTAGGATTGATGAAATGCAAGTGTGAGATCTCAAATTTTATCAATGATGGTGATTAGATGTAAAAGAGTGAAGTGGATTTTGTAGGGAGTGATACAAAAAGAAAATTGGATTTGGTTTTAAATGTAAGGAAAAAGGTTAAACATGCAAGATGGGTCCAAAAATATTCTCTCATGATCTAAAATTAGAAATCACATGCAAAGTTCATGTATCTAGTAGGAAACACATGTCTAATTGATTATGTTTTACCACAATGGTTGGACCGATTTTGTTAGGGACATGTCATGACTAGTGTAGTAGGTTAGTAAAGGTGTCATAGTGGTTTTCAATATTGTCACAAAATTTTCAAGACCGTCACAATGGTTTACAAAGCTGTTGCAAAAACTTTATGAAACACCACTTTCTGCAATTAAGAGGCACAAGAGTGAAATGAAACTTTGAAAGGAGGAATGAAGTAAATACTTAGTCTTGTCACATAGGAAGTTATGAAGAGAAATTTTAGTAGGTATAAACAAATAAACAAAGAATATGATATGGAAATGGATTTGCATATTTTTGTAATATTTTTGAGGTCATATCATTAGTAGGAATAAACAGGGAAAAATAAGCGTAGGAGATGAGAATAGGTTTGAGTAATTTTGTAAAAAAATTGAGGTCATATCATCATAATTGAAATTTGTAAAATGTGTCCCGTTGGGTTTCATATTTGCACTTGGGATGAAACCACAGTCCAAGGACAAGCAAGTCCCTCCTCTTTAATGGGAAAGGTTCCCTTATTGAAATCAGGGGAAAAACCTATGTACAAATGTACAATCTTTCATTCAATGGTGGTTTCCCGACATCCTGAAATGTGCTTTATGCCTAGGAAGTTATCAATACATGAGGATAGAGGATTTGAAGAGGGGAGAGAGTTAGAAGAAGACAATACTTTCAGGGAAAAGAGATGGCAGAGAAGACCCTTATATGTATTGAGAAAATGAGATATACAATAGAACCATTCACATTCAAAACAGGAATAATCCATAGACTCAAAGTTCCTAAGATTGTGTAAAATAGAACACATAGTTTCTAAGCATGCAAGGATTAAATGATTCACAAACAAGAGTAAGAAGGAAAAATAAACCGAAGAAAGAGGGAAAACCTTTGTATTGATTTCTTCTAATGTGAAATTAGAGTTTCAAAGTCTCCAAATTCCAACCCATACAATGGCCTCAAATCCCATGATATAGCTTAAAATAAATGGTTATAACGTATTCAAGCCAGCAAGAAATAGTTACAACCTATTCTAACTGTTTCGCGCCCTTTCCAATTCTTGATTTGAGAAACGTTTATGGAAGAGTGAAACAATTTTAAAAATATATGGCCGTTACATTATTTTTCCGGTTAAAAGATGGGTCATTTGATTTTTTTTTACAACTTTAAATCTTGGCCACCCACATGGAAGGAAATGATTGGAGCGGGCTGTGGACACCTTCTACAATTTTCACCTTTGAAGCTGCATCGAGGCCGGCATGTGGAAAGCTTTGCCGATCCCTTTGATACTCTAGCCTACTCGGGCTAGTTCCACACTTGATTCATGTTGACCCCATACACGTGGAGTCAGCTGGCGCTCATTTGATTTTCCATTTGGGAAATGCTTTCTAAAATTACATCAAGCGAACGCGTGTCTCCCACCACCGGTCTTGTACTTTTAAATGGCCAACTCTATCTCTTTATAGACTTTAACCGCGTGGCGAATCGGTGCGCCTCTCTTGAGATTTACCCTTTGATTTCACTTCTAAATTATCACCATTGAGGCATATGGAGGCCTCCTCCGATCCCGACATAGCAATCCAATGCTCATTTGAAGATTGGCCCTTTCATTTCACTTCTGAGATGATTCGTTGAGGCATGTGGAGGCTCCCGCAAACCAGCTCATACTTAGTCAATTTCAACGATCGACTCTATCTCTTTTTGGACCTAGGACACATAGAGGATTGGCGTAAGTTTGAGACCCACCCTTATCTTTGAATCTTAAAACATCGCTGATGAGGCACGTGGAGCTATCCTCTCGAGCCTTCCATACTTAGCCAATTTTAGCATATTTTACCTTCATTTTGTACCTGGGACACATGGAAATCCTGCGCCGAATTAAAGACATCCCCCTGGACATTGCCCCTAGAAATGTGTCATTTTGACACATGGAGGATTCTCTTGTCAATTGAAACATGACTGAGATACATCAAATCAAAGATGCCCATGCAATACCCGTGGATGGTAGGGAAAAATTTGATGGGAAGATACACCCACCATTCCCGACTATGGGTAGAAAAATAAAAAGAAGGGAAAAGACTCCCCTATTACACCTATTTTTTTAAATTGTTCTCCATGGATGAGAAAACTACAAAAAATTTCAGGCCTGACGTGATCCAATACTCCAAGGAACAAACTCAAAATTTTTGAAACTTGACTCTAAAAGAGGGGAATTTTGAGGGTGACAACAACTGCTCTCTTTTCTCGGGGATGAATTGTCTTGAACAAAGACACCGGAAAGATCAAGAACTGAAATAACTCGGGAAAAAGGACCAAGACTTTATCCATTGGGCAATAGATTCAAAAGAAAAACCAATACAAGGCAACACACAAAATACGGGAAAAAAAAAAACAAACCAAAAGGGAAGAACAAAAATGAAACGCGAAGGAATGACCCAAAAACAAAACATTGTAAAGAATATACAAAATGACCACCTAGTCACCTATGACTTGAAAAATTCCATATATTTCCCACTATAAGGAAGTGGGAGAGGAGAACCATCCATGTAATTCATATAAACAAATTTCTCTCCAAAAAAATGTTTGATTCTAAAAGACCAAGCCAACGAGAATCAAACTTACCATGGCTTCCTCGTGGCTCATGTCTTTTATCCCAAAGTAGCACAATGTCTCCTACTTGGAAAACTTTGGGTCTAGCTTTCTTGTCAAACAAATCCTTCACTTTCAATTGATGAGGTTATATTCTATCCACCACTTGCAATTTTTCTCAATCGAGCTTCTAAAGATACAAAATTCTTTTATCGAAAGAGTTACTAAAACTTGAATCTTCAATGGTTTTTATCGATGCAAGGCTGGAAATTCCACAAGAGTGGAAGTTGAGCTTCCACTCTATACACCACTTGGAAAGGGGACATTCCAATTTCTCTCTTGGGTGTAATTCTATCAGCTCAAAGGGAATTCATATAGCTTCTTATGCCAATTCCTTTGAGAATCATTTACAAGCTTTCTGACTATGTTTACCAAGTTCTTGTTTGTTGATTCTATCTGTCCATTCCCTTGGGGGTAGTAGTCTAAATAATGAGCAAGGGAGATCCCATACCCATAATAAAATTCCATCATCTCAACAAAAGAAAATTTGGAAGCATTATCAGTCACAATTTTGTTTGGGATCCCAAACCTGATCAATATTTTCTCTTTAATAAAGTTGCAAACTACCTCGGAAGTAGTGCTCTTGAATATGATGGCTTCCACCCACTTGGTGAAGTAAATTGTGGCAGTTAACATGTGTGTATGTCCAACATTGGAAGATGGATTGAGTGCTCCAATGAAGTCTAAACCCCATTGTTGAAATGGCTCTTCAATCACTATAGGCTTGAGAGGCAAAGCAACCAACTTAGGTCTTCCAACAAACGTTTGGCATGCTTCACATTTACCAACCCATTTTGATGCATCTCTGAATAGAGTGGGCTAATAATAACTAGATCAAGTATTTTATGAGTTGTTACAGTAGAGGAGAAATGACCTCCACAAGCCTGGTCATGAAAAGTAGAGAACAACTTCTTTTGTTGTTCCTTGTCTACACACTTCAAAAACCTTCCATTTATGCCTCATTTGAACAAATAATTTTGCCATTCTCTTCTCTTTGGCACTCAAGTGAGATGGACACTCTCCATAGGTCAAAAAGTGATCAATTTCATCATACCACACATCTATCGAGATGAGGAACAAAACAATAGGACATCAACTTCATCATTGGACAACTCCATGGTTGCTCCTCAAGAATGAGTTCACACAGCCCTTTCCCTGAATCAATTTTGTTGGCCTAATGTCAAGATCATACTCTTACACCTTTACTACCTAATTACCTCTCTTGGTTCCAAATTCTTGCTTTGAGTAAAAATGTATTTGATTTTTGTATCGTGCACCACCACCACGAGAATGAGAATTAAGGATGTAAAACCTAAACTACTTGATAGCGTTGACAACTACAAAAACATGTTTCTCCATCATGGTGTACTTGAGATCATGATTTTTCAAGACATAACTCATGAATGCAATTGGGATCTCGTGATCTTCAGCATTCTTCGGGGATAACATAGCATCAAGGGTATTTTTAGTAGCATAAAAATAATTAATGAAATCTTTCCTAAAGTTAGGGCATGCCAAGACTCGAGTCTTTGCAATAGCTTGTTTAATGTCCTCAAATAATTTTTTTCCCTTTAGAGGACCAACCAAAATTTTTCTTCCCTTACATCATGTGAGAAATTCTCATAGTAAGTTCTACAAAATCAGGATGAATCTCCTTAGGAAATTTATCTTACCAAAGAAAGAATGGACACCTTTCTTACTTGATGGAAGATGAATTTGTTGGATGGCCTGAACTCTCTCCTCCGGATCAATCTTGATCCCTTGCTTTGAAACAATGTGTCCCAAATAGTTTTCCTTCTGTGACACAAAACATAGAATTCTTATGGTTTAAATAAATCCCATGCTCTCTAAACTTTTGTAATATTGTTTCAAGGTGTTAGAAGTGATCTTTTCTTGCTTTAGAAAACATTGTCAAGTCATCCAAATACACAACAATGCATTTCCCTTTCAAATTGCCAAAATCCAAGTCCATGGCCCTCGGAAAGTAAAGCACCAAATTGATGAGAACAAATGGCATTCTCTTGTATGCAAAGGTGTCCCAAAGAGTTGTAAAGGAAGTCTTATGTTGATCTGTAGTATTCACCTCTACTTGATTGTACCCTGAGAATCCATCTAACATAGATAGCATCTCTGAGCTGTGACAACTTGCAATACTTGGTCCATCATGGGGAGAGGGTAATTTTCCTTTAGAGAACCCTAATTTAGATTTATGAAGTCCACACAGATTCAAATCTCACCATTCTTCTTTAACGGTGCACTATAGTAGTAATCCACGTGGAATGGTGGATGGGAAAGATGATCCTAGTGTTTATAAGCTTTTGCATTTCTTGAAAAATTGTATCAAATGCTATCTTTGGATTATATTTCATTTTCTTCATTTGAAGGGTTTGATCCCATGCTTTAGAGGAATGAAATGTTGCATTTCTTTAGGCTGAAAATCCTTAATATCATCATAAGAGTAAGCCAAAACATCAACATACCTCTTCAACAGATTCACCACCTTCTAGGAAGATTGTCACTTCCTTTAAAGAACAACTAATCAAATTGTCTCGAGCTCCAAGAAAGAAAGAAAACATTGGTCATCATTAAAAACTTGCCAATTATTTGCATTTTCGAGCACACCGCTGCACACGGGTCTATGGATCAACTCAATGGTAAATTTCTCCTTAGGAAAATAAGGATGAGGAATTAGTAGGACCTAGAAATAGCTAGAGATTCATCCCTGGTGTTCCTTTCCCTTGGCACAGCTTCAATGGAAAAAGCATCAAGGAATTTGATGAAATCCCAGACTAGATTCCTATAGTGCTTCAACCTTCTATTCTTTACCTGATAAAGGTCTCTAACTCATTTTACAATTAGCTATGCATCTCCATGAGCAAGAATGTTCTTTATTCCAATTTCCTTCACCATGCTCAACCAAAGAATAAGGGACTCATACTCTGCAAAGATTGTTGGTATTTTCAAACTAAAATTTGAAGGAGAAATAATGAACCTTGCCCTCAGGAGAAACGAGCACTACGCCAGCTTTCGAACTAGCCGAGGAACAACTCTCAGCAAACTCCAAAGTCCATACAACATTAGGATAAAGCAACATTCCCTTTGGAAGACTTGTCTCCTCTTTTACATGATCATGTAGTTCCCATGCCCAATATCTGCATATAGTATTTGTATGCTTTAGGATCATCTATCTTTTACACAATATATTCTGCTTGTTTCTTAGGTAGCAACTTCTTCATCTTCCCATTGATAGGGATCAAGGCATGTGACCAATCCATTTGAATTTCCCCTCTTACCTCCTTAAAAAAATTTACTCAGCAACATCCCATATGAAGGAGGAATATCAGCAACGAAAATGATGGCTAAGATTATTTTCTCTAGAAAAGCATCAAAACCTACTTGCGCATCTTTAATTCTTCCCACCAAAGGTACTTTCTTACTCTCCATGGAATAGGAAGAGCCAAAGGCACATGTTAGGGTCAGACCCAAAGCATGGGATACCTTTGTAGGCATTACATTATCTGAAGCTCCTGAATCTATGACACAATTACTAAGTTTGTGGCCAGATATGAGGAGAGTCACATAGAATGGTTCAATTTTCGATTAGGGAAATGATTGTAGCCACAAGGATTGATTGAGATGTGGAAGAAGGAGTTGGAAAAATTCCCTTAGAAGAATCAACTGGGGATTTAGATTTGGAATTTACAAAGTTAACCATTTTGGCAAAGGCTTTAGGATGGGTTTGATAGAACTCTGCTTTAGAAATTTGAATCTTGGTCTTTTTAAGATGGTCTATAATGTCGAAATATCCTGATGTGGATGGAGAATCACTACTAGGAGTAGGAGGAGCTTTTGATCTATCAGCTTTATCATTTGTTGGGCAAGAATTCCCAGAAGCAGAAGTAGAGGGAGAAGGACTAGCAGAGCTTACCTTTTGAGTGGAAGTAGTAGGAATAGGAGCTCCTCTTCTTGTAATCACTAGGATGGTGATGGGGTACTCCTTGGATCTTTTTGTAGGCTGCACCACTTTTTCCTTTTTGTTGGTCTGACTCCAAGGTCATAACAACGATATGATTCACTATTCATCTCAGCCACTACATCATCATAGTCATCTTGATCATCCACACCCTTAGTAGTGAAGAAATGAACTCGAGAACCACCAACTCCTCCAGTTATTCATCATCTTCATCTTCTTGTTCATCATAGAGATCATCTTCTTCATCATCATCAGCTCAAGAACTTCACAAGTAGCATTTACAGCACTTTGAGGGGTGGACCTTTAATGTCCAACCTAGTTTGAGGAGAGGGCAAGTGGTTTCTGGCTGAAAGGTCTTCCTTTTAATATCTTGATATTAAGCATGCTTGAGCCAATTGTTTCTTAATGGCAATGAGGTCATTAGCTAACTTTTACACCAAATGATCTACATTACCTCCAGGAGAAGAGGAAGAAGAAGATGCTTTGGATTTGAAATAATCCCTTTTCAATTTTCCATACATGATCAAGTTGTCTTCCACACTAACAACCAATCTCTTATCAACATCCAAAGTTTCAATATTTTCTCTCCTCAAGGCATAACTTACTTCCGGTAATTGAGCATTCAAAAAGAAATACTTTTGAATTTGATCAACAAGCCTAGTATTTTGTGGAATCTTGTTAATCAAATTTTTGAACTTGGTCATAAATTCTCTCATAGGCTCATGTGTCTCCTTCTTTATTTGATAAATCTGAGATAGCAAAGCATGCACATATTTAGCGGGTTTGAAATGATGCTCAAACTAAGTTGTCATGGTACCCAAATTAGTGATGGTCCCAGCAGGAAGATGGTAAAACCAATCTGCAAGCATTGTCTTGTAAGGTCTTAAGAAACAAATTTAACAGAGACATCTTCATGTTCAACCCCAATGACCCCACATGCAACAATGAAGGCTGCAAAGTGTTCATAAGGGTGCACTTTTCCATCACCTCTAAATTTGGGAAAATCTTCCGTTACCCCTAGGTAACTCACGCAATGGTTGAGGAAGAGCCGAGAGGTCCAACTATTTGTCCCCAAGGAAGAGGTGCCACCATCCTTGGAAATATTTCTTGAAGTGGAACTGAGAAACCAACAAGAACTAGGGCATGAAGATTAGGGCTAAGTTGGGCTTGAGGAATGCTACTACTAGAAGCTCTGTCTTCAACATGAGGTGTGCTTGTGAAATTTGAGCTCTTCTATTTCTTCTAGTTAGGGAAGTTGAAAATCTTGTTGATCCAAAATTTGAAATTGGGGATCTTCAATTCCAAGATCCCTTCTACCACGAGTATATCTTAGATTCACTAGATCAAATAAATGATCAAATTAGTCATTATTTTAAGAAAGGAAAATTTGTTGAGGAAATTCCCAAATGAGTCACCAAAATAGTTGGGTTTTAGATTTTCACTTGGGATGAAATCATAGTCAGGGGACAAGAAAGTCCCTGCTCTTTAATGGGAGAGGTTCCCTTATTGAAAGCAGGGGCAAAACCAATGTATAAATGTACATTATTTCATTCAATGGTGGTTTCTCGACATCCTAAAATGTGCTTTATGCCCAAGAAGTTATCAATACATGAGGATAGAGGATTTGAAGAGGAGAGAGAGTCGAAGAAGATAATACTTTTAGTTAAAATAGATGGTAGAGAAGATCCTTATATGTATTGAGAAAATGAGATATAGAATAGAACATTCACATTCAAAACATGCACAATCTATAGACTCAAAATTCTTGAGATTGTCTAAAATAGAACACAAAGTTTCAAAGCATGCAAGGATTAAATGATTCACATACAAGAGAAAGAAGGAAAAAGAAACAAAGGAAAGAGGGGAAAGCCTTTGTATTGATTTCTTCGATGTAAAATTACGCTGATTTCGAGTCTCCAAATTCTAACCCATACAATGGCCTCGAAAGCCCGGATATAGCTTCGAAGAAATAGTGACAACCTATTCTAACTATTCATGTAACATTCCTATTTTAAGACTTAAGAAACAAGGGGAAAAAAATTGAGTAATATTCCCTATTCTAAATACGTAATTTAGAACACACATTCTAAAACAATCATTCTTATAACAGATAACCATATGCAATTAGTGTAATGACTCGGTAAACTACCGATCTATTCATTTCATGACTCTGTAAACTACCAATCTATTCTTGTTTAACCATAAGTATCAAATACTTTTCTGTATCTCTTCCCCCTAATCTAGGTATTGAGTGATATGTCTAAGGAACCTAACCGATTAGTTGTTACCAATATTCATCTCGCATCACAATCCTAGACTAGCGACATAGACAATGCAATTAGCAGCTTGTGCGATACTGATACTGGCCAAAAATTTCCAACATACTGTTTGTATTACTTATTCCTTGATGGCATACTCGTCAATTGGAATACGTCCTTCACCCCACTCTATTGTTATCTAGAATTTCCTTTACCGACTTCCGTCAGTCCTCTTATCCAAATTTTAACCCTAGTTCTGGTTAACAACGTAGGTTATGATAGGAAGGATCTCACAAAGACTTAGGATAGATTGGCATACTAGGTCAACCTAAGTCAACCCCGAGTCCTAGAGGGCTACTTCGAATGTAACTACACTACTTCCTAGTTCGGAGAGAAACTAAGTTCAATTTCAAAAGTGTGTAGATCTAGACGATCAATGCATAAGGGTGTTGCCACATGTCAACTATAGTGTTGTATCCTCAAGAAGATCCTAATCTTCTCGAAGGTACAAACTCTACATTCGGCATGTGCGCAAAGCATCCTGCTGAAACAGCCTCATCAAGATATACATACCCTTAGGAGATTATTAAAGTTAAATTAATTTGGATTCCTAAAGGTAGATTTCAGCAACCCTACCTAGACTCGATCCAACTCTCCCTAAGTTCTTTTCCAAATCAGGTTCCATTAACCCTTGCAGAACTTCCTTATATTAAGATTGCTTTTGATGTTCGCTAACATTGGCTGAACAAACAACCACCAAGAATTAAGGACAGCAACCTCTTAAGTTTCATTCAATGTGATTTAACTATTCAAGGAAGTGTAACAACCACCGAGGTTGTAACTTAGTAGACTTTATTAAATGAAGTCTAATGATTGTATTCATATCTCCCTTTTTGCTTACTTTTTAATAAGAGAGGAAGAGTCTTCCTCTTCATGATTAAGTTCTAGGGTTTAACACACCCTTTATGTCCCTTACAATTTCATAGTTTTCATTGTAAGTTATCACACGTTACCTTAATAATATGAATTGTTTAGATAAGTTCATTGAAAATCTACAACTTACTAAGTTGCATCACAATTAGGGAATTACTCTAATTCCCTTTTTCCTACTTATCCAAGAACACTCATTGAAACATATAAATAACATGAAGAACATCAACAAGATAGGATTCCATTTCTTTTGCAAAAGTACAAGATAATTTACATAATCCATGCAAGTAAATTCTCATTCTACATTTCCTTTTCAAAACTTATACATTTACAACTTATGCATTTTAGACATACTACATGACAACAACCTTCATTCAAAAGAAAATAAATTTTCTTTTTCAATACAACTTAAGAACAGATCATAATTCTTCTCAATAATCAACTTAGATCAGCCAATGCATCATATAAGTTTTCACCTTCTTTTATCACTTACGAAGTCCATCTCAAAAATTGCTAAGACGGGTCGATTCAATGAACTGGGCATGATAAGCACTAATCCTTAAAACAAAGTGCATTCCACTAATTGTTCCAATAAAAACAACCCTGCTTTAATGAACAACAAGTAATTCATACTCCCAAAGCATAAGTAATATCAATAACAAGAGCAATAATAAACATGTTTAACAAAAGGAAGAACAGATTATAATCTATAATACCTATCCTATTAATTAAAGTATAATCGATCCCATCAACTATCTTTACCAAACTAAGCAATCATTATTTCCATCAATTATCTTTACCAAACAACAAAACATAACATATCATTATTTCCAATCTACCAAATATAATAGAACTCATATCTTTACTATAAGATACAGAAGTGTTTACAACATATTCCCTCTTGGATGTTTCATCTAACTTTCAAGTAAAGAAGAAGAGAAAGCAATCCATTTTCCAAAGTACATAATCATCAGCAAGGCTGAAACAGGTGAATATCATGAATTAAATTGTTCCTTTAAAGTAACTCTACTTTAAAATTTAACAATTTAAGGTATTCATCAAAATAGATCCATTGAAAGAAATCCAAGAAGAAGTGATGGATTAACAGTCAACAACAAGCTACAATTTCTTTTTCCAACCTAACTTCAATCTTATCTACTTCATTTTAGTCAAATGACAAGTATACAAGACTAATAAACACTGAATTTCTTTTCCAATAAGAATAAAGATCAGGAGGTTCCAACAAACGAACTTAACCCAACTATACTAGAAAAGGAGACCTAACAGAATATGATCCCAATTTAATCTTTTCTTTACAACTTAATTAAACAGTTTTACCTCCTCTCATGCATACCGTTTAAGCTCTTGCAATAGTTCCAAAGAAAGAGAACAAGATCAACTTAAAGGAAAAGAAAACTAATTGCTACTTTCCCTTCCAAATATTCACATTATAATGCCTAGATTATGCCATCCATTGAAACATTGTAATAATGAAGTTCATACATAGTCCAAGGATAGTAGGTTTCTCAGTGTATCTATTAAAGACTTAACAATATTTTATTGAACCAGAACAACCTGAAGATAAGAAGAAATCATATTAACATTTCTCTTTCTTAGGACCCTTTACTATCAAGTAATGAAGTGCTATCAATCCTTCCCATTAACTTTCCCTTTTAAAAACTTGATGATAAAATAGTGAAATTCAAACACAGTCCGCAATGGATTTGAATCACAATTAAACTTTCAAGACCTAACATTCATTTACTGGACCCAACAAGAGGTAAGAAGTCTGAGTAGATGTTGAACACTCAAAACTTTCCAACAGTTCAGGTAAAATAGAACTATCTCAACAATATATCACTACAAGAACTACAGATTGGGTTTCCAGACAAACGACTAGATCAAAACATCATATAAATAATATGTACTGTCCTAGATTTGAATTACAAATCCAAACACAATGTAAAGCATAAGCTCCCACAAGGAATCAAGATCATTCAAATGCTTGTAACCAAGTTCGGGTAACAACATGTTCCCTCTATAGTTAATAAAACAATCAAAGACTATAATATCTGAACCAACACAACGTTCAGGTTACCATTTCAATTTAAAAACACCAAGTAAAAAAAATTGTACAGGGATGTATCACAATTTCTCAATCACAAATCCCTAAATACACCAGTATGTCTAGATCGAGTAAGAGGAGACTTCTTATAGAACAATTCAGAATAAGAAAAGAGCTTCCCTTCCCAGTTATTTATCCAATCAAACCCTATTCCATACTAAATGTAGGATACTTAACAGAGTTCATACCAAATGACTACAAAACATGAAAGTTGGGTTCATAACGAACCTACAATGATAGTTAAATAGTCATAAGGAAAATAGTTCACAAGCACCCTGCCTAAAGCAGCTTCGAACAACAGTACAATCTATCCAAGATAACAAACACAAGTTCCAAATTCAATATTGTTCCAAAAACAATCAAGTTTTTGTAGGATGAAATACAAAACTAAACCATATACAGTTTTTCTTGTGCATGCAAGTTTCAATAACAGTCAATGTTTTTCACAGGAGAAATACAAAACAAAACTATATTCGATTTTTCCAATACATGCAAACTTTGCAACAATCAAAGTTTCCACAAGGTGATACAAAAACAACAAGCCATATACGGGTTAATTCCCAATTAATTATCCAATCAAATAGCTCGAACCAGTTTGTGAGTTTCCATAAGAACTAGAGTTGCTTACCAGCTCGGGTATATAAAACACAACAAGTTTGCAACACTAAACTCAAAAATACAGATAGGTCTCAGTAAAAATTTTAGGCCAAAAAAGAAGTCGAACCCAACAACTATTTCCAACCACTGAAGAAGCTAAACAGAGTTACCATTTTTTTCACGTATTCACAGTTCCTTTGTGAAAATGGCAATGCAAAATAAGCTTCCAACAGAATCATGTATAACCCAGATTCAAAACCCAGAATACAAGTTATACAAAACCCATCAATCAATTTACCAGATAAAGCATGAATGCACAAAACTCATCAGAGAAAAGTTGTTTTAATGAAAACACTTAGAGGAAAGCAAGATATTTTAACAGTTAGGGCCTATCATGCCTGATAGTGTCGCTGTAAAATCGAAGAAGACCTCTAGCTGAGCTCGCTTCTTCCCTTCTTCTCCACGAAAGATCAAACAACCAGATACTTCTTCCACAATTCTTCATATACTCTCCACGAAAAAAAAATAGATTTGAAACCTCCAAAATATCCATACTGTTAGGAAATATTTAATTAGTGCTCCATTAGTAAATAATAATTACGTGAAGTAATTATCATGTTGTAAGTATGTGTTAGTAAATTGTTATTAGTTGTTATATAAAACAACAATAACAATTATATTTGGTTAGTGTGTTAGAAACAACTCACGTAAGTTAGTGAGTTGTTATAGCTACTTCCTATTATTTAGGAAGTATATTTCCTATATATTTGTATGTTCCCGAATAATGAAATATCAAGAAGAAATATATGATTTGTGTGTTTATTCCTGTGTGTATCAAAGCACTGCTCCTTTCATTTGGTGTCAGAGCGGATAAAATGAGAGTCCCTTCAAGAATTTGTATGCTTCTGTGTTAAAGTGATGGTAATCCTTTCAATTTTTTAGTCTTTGCGTGCACATCTATATTGAGCTAAGGATTATTGACAGTACAGTTTATATAGGAAAGACAAACTGAAGCGTCCAATGCTCATCTGAATGCTCGGCTTCATTCGTGATTGGTGGGAGGATCACTAGCCACATCCCTCTTATCAAAGTCAAAACTGGCGGCTCAAAGTATTAGTTGGATCTTTCGATGAGAGATATATTACGATCAACTTCCATTTCGAGCAGTATTTTTCTCCATCATTTGGGATTAGATCCAAGAATTTATCTTAGTTTCACGCTTAAAGACAGTCATTCACTCGCCTCCAACACGGAATTGATTGCAGATATATAGCTGTCATTACAGAGGTAGCAGGTTGCATCTGGTCCACGTTTTTCTTGGAACCACTGAAGGAGCAGAAAAAATCATCAAAATGGAAGCCTTGAAGATTACTCTCAAAGCCCATAGCTATGCGAAAGACGTCTATGGCAACATATGATCCCTGATCCACGAAATCACTTCTCTACGTCCTCCTAAGGAAAATTGGTGCAAGGATTTGGTGTTTATCTTCCAGATCTGCGTCCCGGTCCATCTTTTATCCCAAACAGCTGCACATTCTTCTGCCTCTGCAACGACATACATGAGTATTTAATCAACTTGGATAAGGTTTTGTGTTCTTCGTGATGTGCTCCACCCATATTCTGCATTCAGATCGAAGAATTTAAAATACGGCTCCTTCAATTTGGTCGACCATCGTTGTGATTCTTGTCAACATAATTACAATAAAAGTTGCATCTCTATCGACACCTGGATTTTAACATTATTGGTGGTCAAACTAGAGTCTTGTAAGTTCAAAATTTTAGTTGCATGCATAGATCTTGTTGATTCATTCGTTGCTCCATTACTATTCATATTTGTAGCAGTCAAGTTGTCAGCATCTACAGCCGTGTCTAACTCCTTCCACGTTTCCACCAACAAATTGACTATGTAGTCGTGAATGGTATAAACCGTGCATTCTCAAATTCTTCCATTATTGAGTTCCATATTTTAATAGTATAAATGTCTTAGATAGTCGGTTTAGGATATGTTTAGATATTTTATAAAAACAGTCTTAGGTACATCATAATGGCAAGTAATGTCTCTTCAATAGAGTCGATTTGAGTTGTTATTCTAAGTTCTTTATTTTTAGTATCAAAGTTTTATTTTACATTTGACATTGAGTATTATTTAAAAAGTAATTATTAGAATTATTTTTAAAAATATTGTTAATTAATCGTGTCGTGTATCTTTTAGGTCTATATTCCTATCCAAAGTAAATTTTGAAGTCATGTTAAGTGTCAATTAGTCCAAGTATTATATATATGTCAAAATAGTCAGAGTCAAAGTGTCAAAAATATATTTGTGTCAGTTTTTTATCGTCATTTAGGTGATTATTAGGAAAATTGTCAAAAAATATTGTTAAAAAAATAAAAATTGCCTCACGTTTCAACTATTGGACGCATTATCACTTGTACACGACGTCCAAGTGGGGGGGTTGCATTTTCGGTGGAAAATGACACCTAGTAGTTTGTAAATGAGCCTCATTTCCATATCCGCTAAGTAAATAGCAGATCACCTGGAGGCAGGAGGCAAATGGAGGTTGGAGCTCATTCAGTGACCTCTCGTTAGTTGCCAACGACGGGCCGCATATCTCGCTTTGGTGATAGGTGTGTGTAGCGATTTGATTTTAGTGCTTCCAAGTGTGGTGTGCCTCATTGCAAAGTAATCTTGTTTTCAATAAGTGGAAATTTCACATTGAGGGGGAACATCATTCCAATGTTCCATTTCAATATGTCTTCTTTTCTATGTATGTATGAGCAACATATGTCAATGAATTTCCTATGTTATTCCCTACAAAAGATGTGTTGAGGGTTTGAGAGTAGTACTTTGCATATCATGATGTGGTTGTAGGTAAACCACTTGAAAACCTTCATTTGTGGTTTGTGGTAAACCAATAGCAAAACCACCATTCTTGGTTGTTGGTAATCCATTTGCAAAACCATCACTTTGTGGTTTGTGGTAAACCAATTAGCAAAACCACCATTCTTGGTTTGTGGTCAACCATTTGCAAAACCATCCCCGAGGTTTGTGATCATCCCGTGAAAATCACTCGATCATGAGCAGTGCAAGTATAAGGCCATGTTCGCACTAAAGGGGGAATGTTAGGAAATATTTAATTAGTGCTCCATTAGTAAACAATAATTACGTGAAGTAATTATCATGTTGAACTATGTGTTAGTAAATTGTTATTAGATACTTCCTTGGAATAATAGAAGTAGCTATAACAATCACTTCAACTTACGTGAGTTGTTTAACACACTAATTAAATATAATTGTATTAGTTGTTTTATAAAACAACAATAACAATTATATTTGGTTAGTGTGTTAGAAACAACTCACGAAGTTAGTGAGTTGTTATAAACTTACTTCCTATTATTTAGGAAGTATATTTCTTATATATTTGTATGTTCCCGAATAATGAAAAATCAAGAAGAAATATATGATTTGTGTGTTTATTCCTCCCATGTGTATCAAAGCACTGCTCCTTTCACATACAAAGGCAATTGAAAACACTAGTTTAAAACACCGAGAGCACATGTAGAAAGAAAATTGGAGAGCATGCAAAATGAAACAACCAAACAAAAATCCGCTAGCATGCCTACCAAAGTGGTTCGAGCTCGTGAAACAAAGTTCATTAATTGCATTAATTCCATATCTCCTGCCCAATCTTCCTTGCCACCGCCTGCCAAGTCTGGTGAGTTCCAAATCAAAAATAACATGTGTTTCCATTTCTAGTGATACTGCCACCTAAGCCTCTGCCAAACCAACTAACCCCTAGCCAAAGCTGGTAGTCCCGCATGTCCTTTCATCCTTATCAACAACATTAATGCCTTAGGAACCATCACCCTATACTTACGACCCCTTAGGTTCCCCTTCATGCCATTAACTTAGGATAGATTACTGGCTTAGGTTAGATCTTAGGTAGAATTAAAGTTTATACCTTAGGATATAACACTAACCACTAACCCCCAACATAGGTCCTTAGCAATTAGGTTAGATAACTCCACATAGGTAAGTAATCAAAAATACAATAGCTTTTAGAAACTAGGTTAGATCACCAAATAACCTTGTAGTGTTAGGTTCTAGTTTTAATACCTAGCAACCCTTCTAACTCTTTAGTACCAAGTTTTAGGTTAGAAACAAAATTGTATCAAGTAACATAGCTTAGGTAGGAAATACTTTCACCTAGCTTAGGATTCCATAAGTCAATCCTCAATAGGGTCCTGGGTATCCCTTATGTCGTGTATAGGTTGCATGCCTATTTTATCAGCAATGACCTATCTTGGTCGATCTTCAAAGACCCAAGCCAAACAACCTACTGAATGGAAGTACGTTCACACAGAAATCAAAGAACTTGCAACAACAAAGTTCATCCAAATATGTGCCTTAACTCATGGAATGTCAAATTTACCATTCATTCAACAGAGTAGATTTAGAACATTCCTTGGATCACTGAAATTGATCCAAGGATGAATCAGATAAATAGATAAATTTACAACTCTTAAACCAGATTGTAAATCACCTACCAGAACTGAAAAATGGATTCCTAGAAGTCATTCCAGTTCAGTCAAAGGATCTTAAGAGCAGAAAAGACGTATCCATATCAAGCATGATTTCTAATAATCAGAAGAACATATCCTTATAAGGAAAATCACATATCAACACTTGAATGCAAAGGAGGAAAATAACAAGAGTCAAGGGTGTTACAATTCGTGCCCCTTTCCAATTCTTGATTCACAGAGAAACGTTTATAGTGGAATGAATTTTTTTAAAAATATGGCCATTACATTATTTTTCCAATTAAAACATGGGTCGTTCGATTTGTTTTTACAACTTCCAATCTGGGCCACCCACATAAAAGGAAATGATTGGAGTGGGCTTGTGGACACCTTCTATAATTTTCACCTCTCGAATCATGTGCTGATCGACACATGGAAAGCTCGCTGATCCCTTTGATAGTTATCCTACTTGGGCTAATTCCGCGCTTAACTCATGTTGACCCCAGCACACATTGAGAGCCGACACTCATTTGAGTTTCCATTTTTGGAAATGCTTTCTGAAATTACATCAAGCGACCCGTGTCTCCCACCACCAGCCTTGGAGTTTTCAACGGCCAACTCTATCTCTTTATAGACTTTAACCACGTGGCAAGCTAGCACCTCTCTTGGAGACTAACCCTTTGATTTCACTTCCAAACTAGTGTCATTAGGCATGTGGCGGCCTCTACCAATCCTAATGTGGCGAGATAGTACTCATTTGAAGATTTTCCCTTTCATTTCACTTTTGAAATGTGTCATTGAGTCACGTGGAGGCTCCTGTAGACTTGCTCATACTTACTCAATTTCAACTATCGGATCTATCTCTTTTTGGACCTAGGAAACATGGAGGACTGGCGCAAGTTTGAGAACTTCCCTCATCTTTGAATCTTGAAACTATGTCGATGATGCAGTGGATCCATCCACTGAGTCTTCCATACTTAGCTGATTTTATCCTGTTTTACCTTCATTTTGTACCTGGGACATGTGGAAAGCTTGTGCCTAATTGAAGACTGTCCCTTGGACCCTACCCCTGGAGTTGTGTTGTTTGGATGTGTGGAGGCTTCGTCACTTGAAACATGACCAAGCCGCATCCAATCAAAGATACCCACGTACTACCCATGGATGCTAGGGAAAAATTTGACAAGGGAAGATATACCCACCATTCCCGATCATGGAAGAAAAATAAAAAGAAGGGAAAAGACTCCACCGTTATTACACCGGATTTATTAAATTGTTCTCCATGAATGAGAAAACTACAAAAATGCCATGCCCGACATGATCCAAAACTCTAAGCAAAGACTCAAAATTTTGAAACTTGACTCCAAAAGAGGGGAATTTTGAGGGTGACAACATGTCCCAATGTAAATTTTGGGTGTGTACAAAGAAATCAATTTCAAAGTAACTAAAAATTTGAAAAATAGAAGTTAAATCATCCCAAATATTCAATTTCAAAGATACAAAATGGGTAAGTGGCTTACTAAAAGTTTCCATTTAATTTTTTCACATGTCTAGGGTGATAAAATCTAATAAATTTGTCTCATTATCCATGGTCTTACCTAATATTTTAATCTTTTCTAGCTTCTTTGGGTTTGTTCTCCCATAGCTTCTTTAAAATATGTAGAACCTTCATCATTACATCTAATTATCTATGAAGACTTTAACTAATGTGTTTAACTACAATGAATGGTGCCTTACAAAATTATCGATTACCAGTGATTAGGTTTAGCCTTAATCATATGATGTGGATACCAATAGAAAATTATAATAGTTGTGTAATAGTAAGCGAATAAGAAAAATATTCAATAAATTTGGTGGAGAGATCATGTTGATTATATGGGAGATTGAGTCTCTAATATACCAACACATCCCTAAGTTTGTAGCTTTGAATCTCAACAAGAAATATTGGATACAAAGTCACATGCTACATATTATCCTCAGAGTTGAATTGAAGTCTCATATAAAATTTGATATTATTAATCATATTGATATACCTTTCAATTTTTTTACCTGTTAGAGACATATTAGAAAATCTTTGAAGAATAGGAAAATGTAAAATTAGTATTATAAAAGAAAAATAAATATCATCGTCATGGATTTCAATCCATAAATACTAAAATTCAGGTTCTCTCATCCCTTTATTATATATCATTACATAAGGGAATATGCTTTAATTTCTAAGTGTAATTTTGATGTTGTATAATCATTATCCAAAATTCACCCCTCGAGGTAATTTTGATAACATACATCAAATCTTTAGTCCCGAGAAAGTAGAATTGATTTGAGGCCCAAAATCATGTTTTGGGGGTCCCTTTGGCTTCTCTCTAGCTCCCCCATCTAAGGGAAAATCCAACAAGTTAGAAAAATTTGAAAAAAAAACAAAAATTGAAGTTGCAAGCTTGTTTTAATGCATTGCGGGTTTGGAGGCTGCAGGATCATACCAATGTGCAGATCATACCAAGGTTCGTCATACCAGGTTTGGGGCCAAAATACAAATGAATAAGTGAAATTGGCTTTTTGTGTCCCATACCACACAAGTTCAATAGGGACAAAAGTACACGTGGGACGCACAAAGCTCAAGTGGCCGCAGTAATAAAAATTAGAAAAAGTAGAAGTTTTTGTCCCATACGGTCTGCGGGACATCCGGAACATAGGTACATGCGGGATTCAAAAATCTAATTTTACCACAAGTCAGTGCATTGTGGGTGGCATGGAGAAATATCCAGATGGTCGGGACAAAAGTATGTGTGGGATGCGCAAAGGTGAAAAAACCGCAAAAGGAACCATACATTGCAAGGCGATTGCATAAAGTCAACGACCCTCAAGGCACCTGGTCAATGACAAATGCATGGGAAAAGAAAGCCTGAATCAAGTGATGTGGAGATTTTTTTGGGACATCCAGACACACGGACCTGATTTTTTCGAAATAGCCGTAATGAAGAGAAAAGTCAATGTTTGACCTCCCGAACTTCAAATGGCCATAACTTTTGACTCCGAGCTCTAATTTTCATAAAATTGGACTTTCTAGAATGAGCACGATGTCTTGTGCATCAAAAAAATATATTTCTTAATTTTGATGAGGGTATATATATTAAAATAAAATAAACATATTCAGCTCTAATCAATTAACACTCATTCCCATTAAATGAAAGAAAATCCCCGATGCACCCAAAATAGTTGCCCGCACTCAGAAGGTCATAAATTTTGCATTTCTCAACAAAATCACACAAAATTGGTACCGTTAGAATTTTGGATCCAATCCCGATGCACAAAAATTAAGAAATTTTGGATTTGATGAGAAATCAATGGATATTTTTCATAAAACATGGCCGGGTTCATGAAAGTGTTTTATTTGGTAGTTGGGAGTGCAATTAAGAGGCATGGTCATCATTATTTCTCTACTGCAACACTTGGGACAATATGGGGATCCTTTTGCAAGTAACATACAATCATTTCACTCCATTTAATTCCTCTTACAAGTGGTTGAAGGATAGATTTCGGGATTTCCATTTTCCCCTTCTCTCTCTCTTCTCATTCTTCTATAAATTGGAGTGTTAGGCTCATTATAAAGGAGGTATTTTTGTTGTAGCAAAGCTCTGTCAAAATTTCTTTGTGAAGCCAATGTGTTGCAGGCCCTTGTAGTGGACTCCTTGCATGGTGATCCAAGCCCTTATCTTGTAATAGATTGAATTGTGCATATCATGAAGCAATAAAATACAAGTTTGTGGATGCATCTTCCCCTGCTTGTGTTTGTTTGCACTCTTTTTCCCTTTCAACCTTCATTACAAAAATATTGTGTCTATTGTTATGCTCTTGGAAGGACTCATTATTATTTTGCATGTATGAAATATTTTTGTGGATGCATTTTCCGTTGTGGACAATTGTTATCACCCCTTCTAGTATGCATTTTACTTTATTGTTCACACATTGAAAGACTACTCTCACACCCCTCCTTTTCTCGGTGTATCACCACTTTAGTGTAGGCTCTCATTCTTATGCATTCTCTCTCCTTCGTCCCTTGGAAAGTTAGATTAGGACATTTAGTTTTTCCCTGTGTTAGAGTATATTGTGGCAAGCGGTTTAGGAGCAAGAACCATCTTTCTCTGGAGGTCTATCTCAAGTAGCAAGTCCCACAACTTGAAGATAGTACCCATGTTATCCAATCACACAATGAGCTCAAGTATATGCACTTTTGTAAACATAAGGGTGTTGTGATTCGGTGATAACAATAACCATGATAGTTAATCTTGTTTGGATAAATAGGTATATAATTTGATTGCAAGTTTAATTTATTCGTGAATATTTAGGAAGATAAAAGAGTAGAAATAAAAATTAATAGATGCAATATGTGAAATATAAAAACATCTATCTATGGAACTTGAGAGTTAAATATCACTATAGGAGTGGATAGTCAATTCTATAACAATCAATTGAGTTGTTTGGAAAGGTAATATATTATTAAAATAATTTTCCAACAATATTAGTTAATATGCTAGAATATATGTCAATATTAAAATGTCAACATTTTATATCAAGTACACTTCTTTATCATACATGTTTTAATCAAGCTAATGAGTACCCTCTAATAGATTTTTATGTGGCCCCATTTTTATTAGTTATTCTCATTATCAAACATTGGACAACATATCAAGTTTGTTAAAGTGGAGAGATTCGGTGTGGCTATGAATAATTAGGGTAAGCAAACATAATATATTATTCCACATTGTATTACAAAATATAATATTTCATTTTTGAATATGTGTATATCTATATGTAAGATTTAACCATAAACCTTTAAAAATGTTCATAAGGGTTTAAAATAAATATATCATCATTTATCCCTTTTAGTTTATGTAAAAAAACCCTCAATGAATACTATTGAACATGACAAAAGTAGATTTTTTTATCATTTTATCTTTAAATGTCCACCATCTTATTCAATATTATCATAATCCTAAACTATCAACAACTTATTCACATGGAAAAATATGATTATGTTAGTAGCCCAAATGTATATCCTATAAAGTATATTGTAAAAACCATAAATCATCCACATCCTAAATCCAAAAAAAAACCATTAACCTATTTTTAATTTTAAACTATAAAGGGCATGTTACTTATTCTCCATATAAGGCACTAAAATTGAAATTAGAAAACATATTAACAATATTGAAGGAAGAGAAAGCAACATCTATGATGGTACCAAATATATGAATATAATTCAAACCCAAAGTATTCTATGCTAATATGATTATTACAATGTAAATGGTTTACTCCTTGTTTCAAATTTCATCTATAGATTTTGTAGCCTCATAGGTACAATAAGATTGTTTGAAATTAAGATAAACATATTCTAAATAAGGAGTGAACTTTATGATTGGTGAAGATTCCACCGATCAACCTAAAAGAAGTTGAATTCTCACATTATCTACTTGCATTATAAGTTTTCAAGAGATTATTATGGTGCGAGTCACTAAATCATGCAGTTATTATGTACATCTAGTCTCTAAATACTCCATTTATATGCATGAATCCTAAGCAAGAGAACTGATAAAAACTACACAATAATAAAACACCAAATATTATTATATTGAATTTAGAAATCATTTGGGATGTATTTTCATAGATGGAGTTTACATTATATAGGAGGATGTTCTCCTTAATACAAGGAGTCAACATCAATCCTCAACAACCCACATATCTCTCTCCAATCCCTACAATCTCTCAAACTTATCCCTAAGATATCTCTCACACTAAAATAGTTACGTGAGTTGTTCTCACAACTCACCAATAATAAAACTATTACAACTATATTATTAATATGAGTTCTATAAACTCATTATTAATAATATTACATTTTATTTAATAATGTTACACAATATTTTGGTAACATTCACTCCCCTATTGTTAACATTATTAATTCCTAATATACACTCCCCTAATGTTGACATTATAGAAACAACAATCACACTTCCTTTTGTAGATTTTTGCCCATGCCTCATGATCTGGATGATTTTGTAGTGTTGATCAAAGAATACTTGGCAAAAATCACACAAGGAGTCTTGACGAATACTTGGGAGTAGTAGGGCTAGGATTGAAGGCGCGGAAGGACAGGAAGGACCCGCACGTGGAAGGCAGTTTCGATTTCGGACTTAGCCAATTTTGGGCATGAGGATCTATTTTTGGAAGATGGCATGTGGAACACATCAATGATGCAGAGAAGTGTGTGCCAAGAATTGTCTATATCTAGAAGAGTAGTTCAAACGTCTATGCATGGAGGCAAGCTAAGAATGGAATGAACACTTCAATTATCTATAAGAGGGCTATAGATAGTGCACTTGCATGTGTGGCTATAATTGTAAATGGCATGTGGTTATTAATAGCATGTGACCTATTTCTGGAGTAGTTAAGCGGTGAAGGGAAAGTCCCCACCCTATATATATGTTAGGTGAGGTGCATATAAAAATCCGTATGATGTATCAGAGGGATATAGGCATGTATGTATGATTCTGAATATGTGTATCAGATTCATATGCGCCTTAAGATGAATTGACAGTACTGTAAGGAGCTTCTATACTTATTAATAGATGGAGGATATTGGTTGAATCTAAGTGTCATTCTGTGTAATTGAGTAGTGCATGTTAGTATTTAATCATGATTACTGTTTAAGCTCGTTCTTTCATAGATCTATGGGTAACATGTGTTGTAGAATGATGGATTAGTCATGAGTCTTTATGGTTCTTTCTTCATTATGTGTCATCTTATTATAAAGAACCCTAAAGAGGACCTAGTACCTTTTCACACTTCGGTGAGTGCTCGTCTAGGCTGAGTGATGTGCCAATGTGACTAGGGTGTTATCTTGCAAATTCTAGGCTGCATCATTGGTTCCATTGTCGGGACCTCTTTTTCAGTTGTTTTCAGGATGGTTCACGATGAAGACATACCGGTTAACTCTAGCAAGTATTGAGGAATGGATACATGATCTAGAGGAAGAATATGAACAACAGTTCAGCAAAGGGATCTAAGTTTAACGCATGAACTTGGGTAGAGAAAAAACATGTACGACAACTTATATGAGATCTTTTTCACTATCTTTCCTATAGAACTTTACGAGTGGCTTACGGCTTATTCATCTCAGTGGAATTGGAGATATCAGCACACTTGTTTGGACACATGAATAATTTCAGGCTCTTTATGATGCTGATCTAATTTGGACTCACGCGGTGGATACGTGGTTTCATGGTGTTCTAAATAGTTATATTCTGGAATATTCAATTTCGACATACTCTTGCCCTGGAGGTCACTGAATTTTAGTTTTGAGGTATCCAAGAGGAACATATTTGCATGGTATTCCACTTGGTGATCAAGATCTTGATGGTAACTTTGAACCTGGAGAGTAAACCGATGGCCAACTAAACTTCACCACGTGTGAAGGTAAGAACATGTTTGGTATTAAGATGGCAGACCTAGTGGTGGAAAAATAGAGAGAGGAAAGGCGGCTTAAGTATAATGAGGCACGTGAGAGGGAAATAGAGAAGCAAACATTATGTTGCAGAAAGTATGGCATCAAGGAGAGAGATGGCTCATGAAGGATTTACGTCTCACATAGAGGACATGGAGCTAGAGCATCAGGAACTCCCCCATCTTGGAAATCATGATAGAGATCCCTTCTTGGCCTCACATGGAAGTATGCCAGCAGAGACTACTTGGGCTGCAGGCACGCATCTTAATCCACCTAGTGACCTAGCCTTTGCACTTGGTTTTTCAGTATCTAGTACGACAAGTACTCAGCAAGCTAACTTGGGAAGTAGGAGAGCAGGAGTAAGCTAGGGATCAAGTACATCAATGGCAGGATAAAAAACTTCAATGTTATATGGAGGAGCATTCTTGGGCATGTCATCCACACAGAATGTGAGTGCACAGAATGTTGGATTCACCTCTGGAAGTGGAGCTACCTCACATAGACTATAGGGGTTTAGTATAGTACTACTATCGGAGCACATGGGAGTACATCTACAGGTCCTACTCTAGCTACAGGTGGAGGATCAGGAGGTATAGGTGGTTCTAGTTCTAGTGGATCTGGTGGTTCTGAGGTAGAGGAAACCTAGGGGTTCTGGATCAGGTGGTCAAGGTCCGCAACAACCATAGAATATCTATATGGAGATGTCCCTTCATCTCCCGGAGTATAGAGGTATAGAGGATGTTGCCGAACATGTGCATATGTGTGAAATTTTGTGGCACACTAAGGGGATTATAGCTGCTGAGTGAAAGGCAAGTCAATTCGCTACTACATTACAGGGGTGCGTGCACAATAGTATAGGAAATTTGACCCTGATCAAACTTGTGTGGATTATGCAACACTGAGGATGCTTTCTTAAAAGAGTTCCATATTCTTGAGTTTGAGCAAAAGAGTATAAGTGTGCTCAAAGATATCAAGCAAGGCACTACTGAAAGTGTACGTGAGTATGATGCTCATTTTAAGACACTTCTATCTAAGTTGTCTTATGATATACACACTAGCCAACATGCACAATGGTTCGTTGGAGGATTGATTACACATTTTAGGAGGGTGTTGTCACATAAGACATACATGGATCCACATGAAGCACTGGAAGTAGCTTTGCATGCATTAAGGTAGTTAGGAGCATTGACACTGGTGTTAGTCCATTTCTAGAGGCACAAATTATAGCTATGACAAAGCAGTTAGAAAAGCTATCGGCAAATTTAGCCCATGAAACACACTTAGAATTTGGTGTACAGATTGTGAAGTGGAAGGTCACACCAAGGATAGTTTCCTCATAGATCTGTACATTCATTATTATTGGACTGTGAAATTTTCCATTTGAATCATGATGTTAGTCATTGTCCTTTTTATAAAGCATGCGATAAGGAAGAATGTATCTTGCTTTTGTAAGATTTATAGGTCCACGACCCATGATACTGAGGATTTTCGGTTGATTGGTCAGATCCATGATGCTATAGACATTGGAGTATGATAGACAAGTATAACAGATAATTCTAAGGGCAGGAATGAGCACCAGGATCGGGATCATAATCAAATGCGCTATGATAGGAATGAGGGGCATGTTTTGAAGGAGGTCATGGAAGAGGACGTGGATATCATGGTGGATATGGAGGATGAGGCCATGGTGGAGGAAGAGGAGAGTTTCCTCATGGAACATGTTATACATGTGGATCCCCTAATCACTATAGGCACGAATGTCCTTAGAACAATGCATGTTATTTCTACGGGAAGAACCATAGCTATGAAGAGTTCCCAGGACTTATATGAGCATCTGAGTAAATAGCATAAGCAAGAAAACAAAGGTGTCAGGATGGTTCAAATCTAGCACATGGTAGAAGACCAATGGATGCCCAAGATAATAGAAGGACCTGAGGCATTGATAGTAAAGATCACTACATATGCTGAAGTTGCGCATGTGAGAGGCATTGCATCAGAAGCCTATGATTACCAAGGAGGAAGTTTTACACGTGAGGTATCCAGATCCTGCTCATCAAAAAGAAGTTTACCAGGATACCATGGAAGTGCTAAGGAATCTTTAGGGTGAGATATAATACCTAAAGGAACAAAAGAAAGTGTTAGAGATAGTCCAAACTGATATCGATGATCTGTGGGAGGTATGCAAGATGTTGCGCCAAGAGAACATTATTCCACTATTGGGAAATTGGTTGAAAGGGAACACTTCACACGTAAGTCTTAAGACCATATGAAAGATTCTGCATGCAAATCTTTCCCCTAATAGCATTGATTATGACAAGGAAATTACTTTGAATATTGTTGTGGATGGGTGGTTGTTGAGCAACATATTGATCGATACAGTGTGGAAGTAAATGTGTTGACATTAGATGCTTGGGTACAAATGGGGAGGCCTCCATTGCAGCCATCATCTAATGTGTTGTTCATGGCAAACCAGACTAAGGCCACCCCCATAGAGTGTTGAAGGATGCATCTATAATTATACAAGGGGCCAAGTTTACTAGGAATTTTGAGGTATTAGCACTTGCAGAAGGCACAATTTTCTACCTTTTTGGATGCCCTTGGTGTTATGAAAATAATGTTGACTTGAGATTCAATAAGGGATATATCAGCTTTGAAAAAAAGGAGGAGAGGGTTGTGATTCCATTGACAGATGGGAATTCTAAACCCTATGTTGAGCCTCTTAGTGAGGAGGACTTAAACAGAGTCTATGTACGCGCTATTCAAGACCCAGAGGTCAACGAGCCATCAAAAGAAGGCATTGTATAGTAGGAGGATTCTCATTCTATTAATGACACTATGACTATTACTTGTGACAATTGGGCTCATGGTACATATGAATTAGTCGGGCACGAGGTGAAAAGTGTGGTCATGCACATGAATAGATTTCATTCAATATGATGGATAGGAAGTACAATACCATGGTATATAGGGACAAAAGCTCTGCATGCCTTTCTGAAGGCAATGGAAATGCAGTGGGTAGATCCAGTTACAAGGAGAGAGATGCTAGTATATACACTATGCGACAAGAAGCGCACTGTTGGTGGGGGCATCCACGAGAGATAATCTTATAAATTGGGAAGAGATTGGAATAGCTTTATCTACTAGGTTTATAAGGAACAAAGAACCTACGCCAATCTATACTTATCATGGTAATCAACTTGTTCAACATCACATTCAACAGTGTGAGAGACTCTAGATAGCAGGATAGGAATCATTACCACCATCACTCTAGGTGCATAAATTTTATTTCACACTCCAAGGATGTGCACGCACTTGGTATGTATATGTAGAACTACATAGAGAAACTAGGAACTGGAAAATTTGACTGCAAGTATGATTCAGACATTTGATTATTTTTCAACTCAACCTCCCAGTAGAAAGACATTAAAATTTGTCAAGCACTTAACTATGGGAGATAGTGTAAAAGTAGAAGAAAATATTCAGGAATTATTCGGTGAGATAGAGTTTGGAGCATGTTTTGAAAAGGAAGAAGAAATAGACTCCAAACTACTTGAGTACGCTTGCCTTGAGAGAGAAAAAGGAAAGATGGTTTACATCATGGATGATGAGGAAGTTGAAAACTTGGATATTGAGCATTCACATGGGGTGCGTGAGGTCTTGGACAATGCAAACAAGGACATGTGCACCTACCATGAACCTATGAAGACAAAGAAGGTGAATATAGGTTCGGAGGTTGAGCCTAAGGAGGCCATAATTGGAGATTACTGGTCAGACTCGGAGGTAGCAAAGATCATTAAATTACTCAGAGATTATCAGGACTTATTCCCTAGAGGATATCATGAACTTAAAGGCGTACATGAATCACTTGGGGAAATGAAGATCAAACTTAAGGACGGTGCATGGCCAATTAGAAAGAGACCCTACATGATGAATCCTAATTTGTGAAAAGGTAAAGGAAGAAATTGATAAAATGTTGAAATCTAGAATTATCAAGCCCCTTGATGAGTCAAAATGGGTTAGCCCAATGGTGATCAGTATCAAGAAGGATGGGTGGATTAGGATATGTGTGGACTACATGGAGCTGAATGTTGCATGTGTCACAGATCCGTTCCCTACACCTTTCACTAAGGAAATCTTTGGAAGGAGTTGCGGGTGTGAAAATATATTCTTTCACGAGATAGGTTTTCCAAGTATCATCAGGTTTGGATAGCTCAGGAGGATCAAGAAAAGACAACATTTATAATTGAATGGGGAAATTTTTCCTATACTGTAATGCCTTTTGGATTGAAGAACACGCCTTGTATTTCTCACGAATAGTTGTTCATGAATTCAAAGATTTTATTCACAACTTCTTACAAGTTTACCTAGATGATTGGACAGTATATGGGCTTGTGAAATACCATTGTGACAATCTACGCTTAATGTTTTAACGATGCAAACAATTGAGTATCTCTTTGAATATAAAGAAGTGCATATTTGCTATGCCATTTGGGATACTGTTAGGACATATCATCTCAAAGAAGGTTTTCTAGTTTATCCAGCCAAGGTTGCAGTCATTTTAGGCCTAGAAGCACCTACTAGTCAAAGTGAGGTGTGTGGATTCTTAGGTCATACAGGGTATTACAGAAAGTTTATAAAAGGGTATGACATAATTGCAACACCCTTGGAAGAACTAATGAAGGGGAAAGGTACATTTTATTTTGGAGAACTGCAGCAACATGCATTTGAAATATTAAAAGAGATACTTACTACCGTGCCCATTCTGCGCTTTCCATCATGGGATAAACCATTTCATGTACATGTGGATGCTTCTGGTATCTCCATTGGCACTATGTTAGATCAACCTGGTGAAGGCATTATTGATCATCTAATTTGTTTTGCTAGTAGGAAGTTGACTCCTACTGAATGAAATTATACAACTACAGAGCGTGAAGCTTTGTCAATGATTTATGCATTATACAAATTTTGATAGTACTTGTTAGCAACACCATTTATGTTTTATACAAATCACATGGCATTGAAGTACTTGGTAAATAAGCCAATTTTACAAGGGTGCATATGTAGATGGGTGCTCCTATTTCAAGAATTTGACTTCACAGTTGTGGTGAAACCAAGGAAAAACAACTCTAGACTAGACCATTTATCTAGAATCAATACGGAGAGGAGGCACAGACGATTGAATAAACAATGTTGGATGCATAGTTATATAGGTTACAACGAGTGCCCATGAGAACTAGAAGACATTGTTGTCTTTCTATGCACAAGTATGGCACCAGAAGGGATGAAATCATTAGAAAAGAAGTAGCTTGCTATACATGTGGCACTGTTTATGTTAATCATTGGTGACCTTTACAAGTTAGGTAGAGATGAAGTATTATGTCGTTGTGTGTTAGAGCATGAGCGCAAGGATATCATGGAAGAAGCTCATGGTGGTATTGTAGGAGGCCATTATGTAGGTGATGTGACTTTCCTAGAAGATCTTAATTGCTGGATTATGGTGGGAGACACTGTATAAAGATCAAAGACTATTGCAAGGCGTGTGATCATTGTCAGCACCTAGGAAAACTAGGGCAAAGAGATGAGATGCCTTTGAGACCAATTACTAGTGCTGAACCATTTGAGAAATGGGCCATTGAATTTGTAGGACCTATTTCATCAGCCACGCGTAGGACTAGATCATGCTATATCATTACTTGCATATATTATCTCACACGGTGGGCAAAAGCAGCACCGACCAAAGATTATACGGTAGCTACATCAACTAGGTTTCTATGGGAGAATGTTCTTACATGATATGGATGTCCTCTAAGCTTGACAAGTGATAGAGGTACACACTTTTTGAATGAGACCATCAGGATCCTATTGGATGAGTTTATGGTTGCACACCACAAAACTACACCTTACCATCCTCAGGAAAATGGAACTGTCTGAGGCTTTCAACAAAATTTTGGGCCAGACTTTGACAAAAATATGTGATGTTGGAAGAAAGGATTGGGATGACAAGGTTTCAACTATGGTTTGGGCATATATAACAACTTACAAGAGATTAAATAAATCCACACCATTTCAATTGGTGTTTGGCACGAAAGTTGTTCTTCCTATAGAATTTTTCTTACCTTCTTTGTGCATTGTGCTCTAGAGGTCTAGCTAATGAACAAGATTTAGAAGAATGGATTAAAAATATGATTCAACTGGATGAGTGCCAAACCATAGCACGATGGATTCAAAAGTAGGAAAAATCCAGGCAGAAAGCATGGCATGACAAAAACATAAGAGATAAAAAGTTTGAGATTGGACAAATGGTTCTTCTTTATAACTCAAAGTTCTTACACCATCCAAGCAAGCTCAAAGTACACTGGTTGGGGCCATATGTTATAACCTCTATACTTGACTCAGGTGCATGCCAGTTAGAAGCACTTGATGGAACATGGCTACCTAGTTACTTTAACGAGAGTAGGCTAAAGCCCTACTATAAATAAGTCTTCTTGGTGTTTGTAATAAGGTAGTGTTTCCATTTAGTCTAGGTTTTCAATTCAATATTTTGTTAATCTATTTCCGTTATTGTCGTTGTGCTTTGTCAATTTAGTTATTGTTTGTGTAATAAGTGTTCTTGCATGCATGAAGCTAGTTATTGTATGAAGAATGTTTATGTACGTAGAGGATTTCACATACCTTCAGTGTGGGGTGGTTGTCGTTATCCAAGAAAAGGACTAAGGGACTTGAAAGGTGAAAGAAATAAGCTACTACAGGTGTGCTTTAAAGGGGATTGCTTCTCAAAAGGTGACCAAGGATGAAGATGGATGAAGGAACAATATAACACAAGGTAAGCGGAGGCCATGATAGCTACCAAGAGAAGGTGCGTGACAAGTACTCGGCGCAAGAGTGCGCGCTGAAGAGAAGTCTATGACCAAAAGGTAGGAAGGTGCGCTAGAAGGTTATAGCTAGGCGTGGAGATGTATCACGTGGAACGAATGGATTTGTTTAATGAATGAAGGGATATTTGGTAGGTGGGGAGTAATAAATGCATAAAAATATATAAGGAAGGGATATGGATTCATTTTTACCATTCCAACTAAGAATATTTAAGAGAAGATCCAAGTGCGAAGAGCCGAGTGATAGAATTAAGGTGCGAAGGGTGTGAAATCAAGCGTGACAACCAGATATGTGCTTTAAGAAGATTTTTCCCTAGTGGTGAAGGATTTGAGAAAAGAAACATGATAGAGAAGAGTTAGGTTATAAGGTGTCCACCTAGGGTAGAGTTGGATTGACCTAGGTTTGATTCACATAGTTGCGGGATTAAAGAGGAGACATTGGCAAGGTAAAATTGGCACCAAAGAGGCCATCTACAGCAGTAGCAAAATAAAAGAAGGTGGTCATTGAGGAGGAAGAGATTACACCCAAAAGTCATTTTTAGAGATGTAATACCCGTAAAGGGGTTATTGTTGGCCAAAAATGGCATTCACCCATTAGAAAAAGTAAGGTGAGTGAATATAATCATAGGACATCGAAGAAAAAAAAAGGATCTCGACTCCTTACTCATGGTTAGATCCATCAAACACACGAAATATGACATGTCGGTATATGATGATGTGGCAAAAATATCTTGAAGAAAAATGGTGTATATCAGTTGTATGATCTGCCATACTTAAGGAAATATGAGCCCTTGTACCAGTGGCTCATGAGTAGGGTTCATGAAGACTACTTCTACTTTGCAGACATACGAGCTTAGAATTTTGTTTGCACTTATTTCATCAATGACAGTTCTAAAGGCCACAGGAGAAGATATAAAAAGTGACCTCACAGAAAAATCTATGATTTTGAAGACCAAATAGGAGTTGGGATACCTAAAGGATCCACGCAGAATGGACATCGACAAATTAAAGAATTGTCTAGTTGTACAAGTTGCAACACACTTTGTTACCAAGTTAAATGATTAAGAGTGGTGGTCACAGGTAAATACCATGTGGTTGCATGTGGCACAAAAGATGTCGGAAGGGATAGTATACAACATTGCAGCTATATTGCAGAGAAAATAGTCGAGGAAGCACGCACAGGAGGGAAGATCAGCTTTGGGGCTATTCTCCTATCACTAGTCTTCATGGAAATTTGAGTACCAGATGGACTAAAGGATAAAATATGGGAATACCCCATGGAGAACAAGTCTCCAACTAAAAATTCAGAAAATATCTATACAAGGGGACTATGACAGATGAGGTGAAACAAAGGGTGGAGAAGTGGTATGATAGGCTCTACACGGCATTTGGAGAAGCATGGTACATACTAAAGGACCTACCAAAGAAGGGTACGAAAGCAAGTTTAGTTTTTGTATACCATCATTTCTGCATCGTGTACTTTCCAATGAAGGATGGAACTTGGAGCCCTTGGTGTAAGTTACCTTGTGCCTTCACTGCAAGGTATTTTTAGGAGTCTATTCATAGGTTTACCAAAACACATAGATTAAACATCAATGCGATAAGGTAGATTGCATGACTACCATACACCGTGTGGAAGAAGTATGTATACCTGGCAAGAGCACCTGAGGCAGAGAGAATCATTTCTAAGTGTTGAACATCAATCCAATAAGCTTGGTTATAGCAGCTTTGGGGCAAAGTGTTGGTGTATCTCCAATTGAATCAAGATGGAGAATAAAAATATGTGGAAGGTGAGTTCACACTTCCAACACCACCAAAATGGAAGCACAAAATGGATAATTTCCTAGCACCTAAGCCCTCGAGAAAATTGAAGTGTAGGATGAGGAGGAGGAGCACGAAGATAGTGGTGGCTTGGTGTATTGAGGTAGGAAGCATCCTAAAAGTTAGAGATAAGTCTGAGTGCACCATTACACCACCTCAGCCACAAGAGGGGAAGGAATAGTACTTGAATGCGGTCCAAGGGGAGCACAGGGTTTAAAAGGGTATTTAGGAGAACAAGGACCCAAGGTGTTACCCCAACCTCTATGCGCGGATCACTCGACTCTCCCCGCGAAGGAAGTGACCATGTCAAGAAGGAGGAAGCTAAAGTTGAGAGAGGAGGTGGAAGAGTCGAGGAGAGTGCTCCTACATCCCCCTGCACCCCCGGATCACATAGAAGAAAAGGGTGAGGCAAAAAGGAGAAGGATAAAGAGGAGAAAAGACCGGAGGAAATAGTTGCGGGAGAAACACAAGACATGGAGATGTAAGCTCCAAATTTGGAAGATAGAGTTCCTAAGTAGCAGAGGTATAGAAGGGTGAGTAGAGAGCACATTCCACCAGCCATGGGGTATGCAGAGGACACAAGAAAGATTGTCCACACCCACTTCCAGAGAATAATAGCAAAAAGGATCTATTTGGCTAGTAGTTGATGGATGAAGATATGGTGACCGTACGAACACGAAAGCAACTATCCTCATTAATGCACACCCACATGGACAAGCCTGATTTTGATGTATGCGAAGATTCATGCATGTCAAGGTGATTAAAGAAGGCACCCCAAGATAGACACATGACAGTAAAGCCTACTATCATGTCAGACGAGTAGGTCAGTAATGTGCTAGTGAAAGTTTTAGCAGAGGTGGCCAGAAGGAACATGGATAAATATGCCACAATCAAGATGCTACGCTAAGAGCTAAGATGGAGCAATAAGATGAATTCTTCATTGTGAGCAACCATGACATTCATCTTATTCATTTAAATGTGTCTTTATCAAACAATGTAATATGTTTCCCTTGATTAATATAAAAGGAACCATAATTTCATTCCTAATAATGTCAAGAGTCACATTTTGTGAGGGCAAGTGAAAGGTCATGTAAGGGGTATCCAAAAATTCAATTCTTGGTCTATATAATATAATGGCATACTTTCACTTAAGGATTTTCAATTTTGTATCCTCAAGAGAGAGAGATATTGAGAAATACAAGAGAGATACAATTCTTCCATTTTCCTTCACTATTTTCCTCCATTCCTTTCATTTTACAACTTGGTAAAATGCCAATCAAGAAAGGAATTGTTTCTTTTCATGACTTATGAATGTGTACAAATTTGTGTGTATGGTTTCCTCTAGTCATTGGAATAATAAACTTGTTGTTTCTTTCTTATTAATCATGAATGTGAACTTTCTAATCAACACTGGTAAGAATTTTATTTTCTACTTGCAGAGTTAGTTTTCCTTATCTAAGTTACCACTCCCCTTTCCCCACAATTCAAAAATTCCTCCCTTACACCTCATTGTAAGAATTTTACATGGGTACAGTGGAGTTTACTTGTTGGATCCCTAGCCTCTTGGCCAACCACATATTTTCCATTTCCATTATTCACAATAAATTGGAGCCGCACCACCCAAGCAGAGGGACCTAGAGTCCCAGAGACATTGGTTAGAAACCCATAAATTTTTCCCCTAACAAATTTTGGTGCCCACTGTGGGGTAGACTTGGCAGCAATCTGCACCCAACATATGATCATGAGATCCAAAATCCAAAAAAAATAAATTTTTAAAAATCCAAAAAAGTAAAAAATTGGAAATCAAAAAAATAGAATTTATGGAAGTCCATTATCGAAAGACACGTCATTGATTCCTACACGTGACCTTTCACATTTCTCAGTCTCCTTTTATATTCCTATTGTAATATTTTCCAAAATTTGGTCAAAGGAGATATACAAGGTTAAATAGGTTGAGAGGAATACTTGATCCCACTTTCAAGGCTTTGAAAAACCAAGTAAGGAAAAGTCATATATAATCCCTACTATTTATCTCAAGCCTCATCTCCATCTGGGTCTTCAAGTAGTTCACCTGGAAACTTCATTCAAACATTTGTTGATACTCCCCCAACAAATTCTCCCATCTTTCAACCATCGTTCAATATTGAATTCCCCTGGTGAGAATGAAGAAGAACCATAACAAATATCGGAAGAAGAATTTGGAGAATAAAAATGGTAGACGAAGTAGAAATACCTCAACCCATTATTCCACGAGAGAAGAAATATATGCTTTCTTTCTCTTGAACCCCCTCTCCATGATCTACCAATAGGTTCCCACAATAAATTTCCAAATTTAAAGGGTGAAGGCACCCAACATCCTGAAGAACACATCATTGCTTTCACCACATCATGCATGATTCTTGGAGTCACACATGAAGACGCGTTGCGGTAGAGATGCTTCTACCTCTTTCCCATCAGATCAATCACTTGTTGGAATGATATTAAAACCAAGTTCGAGGAAAGATTCAAATCTACTGAGGATTGTTAGAATATCCTTGTTTAATTGGCATAAATTAAGAAAGGAGAAAATGAAACTATAAGAGACTTTGTAGCTTGTTTTGAATTATTTCTCCAAAGGATACTGGAAGAGGATTCACCATCTAAAAATAATGTCAAGAGATTCTTCATCAATGCTCAATCACCGGAGGTAGGATTCTTCCTACGAAAGTTTCAACCAAGGAATCTAATAGAAGTGCAAAGTGATGATGATCTCATCCTCTCTAGAAAGATCAAGAATCCCTTATAGGGTAAATCCCATAATCTTAACGATAAGAGAATGGATCTAGTCTTGTATAAATTTGTAAATGAAATGGCATCATTGAAGAGGGAAAATTTTGAACAAATTGTGTCTCAAAGAAACAACAGAAATCAGATTACAGGAGCACCCCAAAAGCTTGCCTTGGAGGCACCACGTGTCACTGTAAGTTGTAGGAGTCAAGAAAACCAAGAGGAACTTGAACAAGAAAATGAATGTGGTAGGTTCCTAGAGGTTTAAGAACTTGAGAACAATACAAAAATAGATTTTGTGAGTAATATGGAGGTGATGAGGATGACAAAGAAGAAGCATTTAGTTTCTCATGTGTGGTATTCACTCATTCTCAATCTAAGATAGGAGCATCTCCCTCCACTACTAAAAATAAAAATAAGGCTAAAGATCATCCTATGGAGACTATGGAAAACAAAATAATTAGTCAAGGATCTCCACTCCCACCTTGTATGGAATCCGCACTAGAGAAACCTGATCTTAGAACAAGCACGAGGTAACCTACTATTCCAAATAAGTCTCCCAATGTTTCTTCTAGTTCTAAATCTAAATCTACTCCTATAAAATTGGATACTTCTAAATTTATTAGTGTGCCTTATAAAATACCCTCCATTCCCCAAACATCTACCCCTACTTCTAAACTTATCCTAACTCCAAATTCATTCCTTTCATCCCCCTTGTCTACATCTACTCCTTTTGACTTTATAGAATATGCAAAAAAACCAAAGTGTAGATTATTGTAACCAAATATTTATGGACTCACCCCAAACAAATCGAGAGATTTTTTTGATATATCGAGTGGTAGTATAACACCCAATGCTATAAGTCCTACTTCTAAATAAATACTACCAAACCCATCTATACCTCCATCACGAACATGATTTCTTTGAGTGCATCCAATATCAATAAGGTTGATCCTTTCTATGTCTCCCTTTTTGTTGGAGAATATGTACTATACAACTACATCATATATTTTGGGCCTTTGATAACGTAATGCATGTAAAGGTTGCAAGGCTCTCAAAATCTACATAACTCTACCCGATGGCTCTTGTTACTCCATGGAGTCTAAAGAAGTCTCACTTTTTGGAAGGTCAAAGATGCACGCACAGTGGCCTTCATCAAATTTCCAGACAATAATTTCTTGATGATGAATTTGGTAGCGGACGTTCCAGTCTCATTTGGAATGTTGCTAAGTATAAGTTTCTACCAATAATTGGGAGGTAAAATCCAAATGAACTTCTCTTCTACAACCATTTCAGTTAAGGGAGACATGGAAAGATTGCTTCCAGAGAAGAAGATGAGGTACACAAAGTGCAAAAGGTAGGAATCCTGGGGGCTAACATTATCTACCAAAACAATGGGAGGATGAACCATTTTGTAACAACTAAGGAAGAGGATAAGATTCCCATCTTAATAGGACCAAGCATTCCTTCCTAGAGAGGTATGGACCTTGAAGAAGCATTGAAGAGATTTGAGTTACAATAGGATAGCCCTGAATTGTCGAGACGATGCAAACCATAAAGAAGAGGAAACAGTTCTAGGTGAATCTCAAATGGAGAAACCATCTCGTATGCTTACCCACGATGAGGAAATAGTTTCATTCCCATTTAGAGATGAAGATGATCTTGAAGAAACAAGATCAGATTGTGATGAACCCGCGAGGGATTTAGAAGAATGATCTATGAAAGAATTGCTAAGATCCAAAAAGAGACAAAAGACCCCGAGCTCTATCTCAAAATCATGATGCAAGCTATAGATTTATAAGATAAGTTTGAATCGGTTTCAAGATGCTAAATTGATGCAAAGGATGGTCACAATGAAATAGATCAAGGTGAAGAACCCAACATCCCTCCTAAGCCAATGGTTGATGAATACAATGATGAAATGGAATTATTTTCTTTCCCATTTGAATAAGAAGACTCTTTCCATGATGAAAATATAAAATAAAGGGTGTTGAAGTCATTAAAGGTGAAGATCCCCTTGACAAAGAAGTAGTGGAATGTAATAAGCTTTAGGGAAATGAAGTAATCTCTCTAAAAGTTTCCCTAAGCTTCAAAATGAAGATTCTTTGAAGATGTACAAAGATGAGTCATATGAAGAAACAAAGGATAACTTTGTGTAAGAAATCCTAGATGTGGTAGAAAGTACGGAAGATCCCGAGCTAATTCTTGATCTCTTAGCTCATGTCATGGCCATACAGACAAGTATGAGGTTACTTATGATCCTCCATTCAATATTAAAGAACCTCATAGTGGAGTAGATAAAAAGGAGGAATCCAAGGTTTCTCATACAAAAGAGGTCAATGAGCATAGACTTAGGAAAGAAAATAACTCATAATATTCAAGAAATTTGAACGAAAATCATCCCTGAGGTAGTGATGGGATGATCAATGAAGAATCAATGATGTGGGTAAGCACGGAAAGTAATTGGCACTATGAAATTGATTTCAAAGGGAGTGAAGGAAATGGAATTTCTAAGAGAAGGATTATTATAAAGAATATCATGTAGGATCACTCATACCAAGTACAAAAATAATCATGAAAGGACCTAGATTTCATAGATAGTTAAGGAGAAGAGGTTACTTTTTCAACCAGTCAATGGCTTCATGGAACAACATCACTCAATGTTTCTCACTCGGGGTAGCCTATGAGAATATAAGAGTGCTACAATGAAATTTGGTTCTCCCCTGATTTTATTATAGGTTATTTAGGTTTTTTTCTCCTTTCCCTTCATGTGTGTTTTTCCTTTGTTGTGTAGTATGTTTCCCTTGATTGTGTGTTTGTGTGTTTCCCCCTTTCTATCTATCTCTCACTAGTTGTGTGTGTTCTACAAGGCCTAATGGATAAGGCACTAGTCAATGTATGTGTGGATATCATATATTTCTCATGTGATTTCCTCATTGTGCTTGATCCATGACATGTCCCCAAGCTAGAGCTAATTGTTTTCATGCAAATGTGCAACAAGGAAATTCATAATTTCTAAGCATGACAACCACACCCTACCCAAAAATTTTACTCAAAGGTTACCCTGATCCCTACTTCATATCACCCTAATCCCTGATTCAGTGTTCCCATAGGTTATTTAGGGGTACCCAGTATTTTCAAGTTCTTCCCAAGTAAGATCCATCAAGATAAGCCTTTTGGCAAGCTTGGGAAAGACCATTTTCTGATCTTCTCGGAGCTGGTTTAGACCCCCCAGAGTGGAACAAAAGGCCTAAATTCATCAGGGAGGAATATTGGAGAGTTAAATACATTGTGTAATCATTTTTGTAATGTTTTGGGAAGATTCACAAGTTTTGGAGCAGGTTCAACAAATGTGGGTATTGATGCCTAAGCAAGCGGTGGACAAGCCAAAAATATACCGACCTTCGGGAAGTGATTTTGAGAGCTCCGAAGGAGTTAAAAGTAAAACATGATATCATTAGAAATTTAATTCAAATACATACGATATGGTGGAATTATACTCTTCAAAACATGTTGGGCCCCTAAAATATTAACTAAGTACAAAAAGGCACATGAGCGCGCAAGGCCTAAGTTGAGGGGTGGGCGCGTAAGGAGAAGGCACGTAAGGCAGGGTTCTAGGAGGGTTTTAGAAGGACCCATGCTACACGTTGTCCAAACAAGGTCTTGGGACTTATCTATATTTGGCATATCGGGCAAGACACGAAAAGTGTGACCCATTTGCGCATGATGAATGCATAAGGTGTCGGTCTAGCGACACAAGTTGGCCTAGGAAGGAATATGCCCTGCATTGGAAGATTCTAGAAGACCATCATGGCAAGGAGTGGAGAGCTCAAGCCTAGAGGAGCATGCTCCCATGGAGGACCACATTAGAACACTTGGTGATGGATCTAAAGCCTCAGAAAGGTGAGTTGGCAGTTCAAGAGGCCTATAAATACAAGCACCCACAGAAGAAAAGGGGGAGAGATCAATAGAGAGCGGAGCTCTATAGAAATGCTACAAGGAGTTATATTGGGTTGGGTAGATAAAATATAGGAGAAGGATGCATCAAGGGGCTTGGGATTGTAAATTTTATTTTTGAGATCTAAGGGATGTAAATCTAGTTATGATGTATGACTTCAATCTTTCATGTTGGGATGTAGTCATGTTCGTAATGGATCTAATGGATGTAATGAGGTTACCAACTTATTTGAATATGATCATTAATGATTCTAGTCCATACACATATCTTCATAGTTTTGTTTCATGTATGTTTATGAAATGAGTATGAATCCTTATGCATTTTCCTTTCTGTTTTGGTTCATTCCTATAATCTGCTAAGTATATTTGTCTAGAATGACCGCATTTGTCTACAAGCCTTTCTCGAGCTATATAATGATTTCATGTCTCACTTCCACTCACTCTCCTTAATTTCCTATCATAAATGATGTTTCCCACTAAACTCACATAAAGAAGAGACTCGGGCCCGCTCATGCCTCGGGTGATAGGCTAGTGCACATGGGATTCCCTTGTTCCTCGGTGGGTGTAAAAATGACTACATCTTGGCTCTGTTGTCAAGACCTCTTTTCAAAGTTGTAGTGGGAAATAACATACATCATGATCTTTGTAATGAGTGATAATGGAACACCTAACTCTGGAAAGTGTTGAATCATGGTTCAAGAGAACGGAGGATGAATTTGCTTAGAGATTTAGCATTGGACTTGAGTTTAATACATGTAGATGGGTAGAAGATAACCTCTACCATGAGTTGTATGAAAAAAATTCTGTTCCTTCCTAGTAGAGTTGTATGAATGCCTCTCAAAGATATGAGTCTAGATCAATCTAGTATTATAGATCGTGCGCGTAGACCCAAGAAAGAGTACCGGAGGCTATAACATGCAAATATGATGTGGTCTCATGTTGTGGATCATTGGTGGAAAGGATTGCTAGCTAGCTACACTCGGAGTATGTTATTTCTACATATTCTTGTCCTGGAAGTCATTGAGTTTGAATTTCTAAGGGAGCTAAGAGGGTCATTTCTATGTGTTAATCCTCCGGCAATAAAGAACTTGATTATTACCTTGAGTTTAGAGGCATTTCGATGGCCGTTTAAACCTTCCCGAGCATTGGGTAAGGAAGCTAGGGAGAAGGAAGATGGTAGACGTGACTTAGAAAGAAAGGGAGGAGAGACGATTCAAGTATAGTGAAGCGCGTGAAGGAGATTGCTTTAGATAATGTGAGGTCAGTAAGTGTGATGGATATATGGAGGCAGACGTTGCAGGAAGGATTTGAGATTCACGCAAAGGACATGGAACCTAAGGATTCTGTGCTACCCCATCTTGGCAAGCACGTAAGAGAGACCCCTTTGGCTTCTAATGAGAGTTCATCACACGGGGAGAGAAGAGTCATTGGCGTGCATCTGAACCCACCTAGTGACCAAACCCTAGCGCTTGGTTTTCTAGATCAAGGGAGAAGTACTATTGACCCAGCTTAATATTGGTGGAAGTGACATGATCTCGTGCCTAGGAGATGTAATTTCTCATTTGGGACTTTTATTGCTGCACATACCATTCCAGTGTTTGGGGGAGTTTTTAGGCAAAGTGTGGATACACAAGCTTTCGATCGCATCGAGGAGTGACACGGTGATCCGTAAACTTCTACTTTGGAACTCTACGAATCACACAACTATGTTGTTCTACTTTCAACTTTGGAAAATGATAGTTTTGCTTGAAAATTAGAGCTTTGTGACTGATTATCTAGTGTTATAGAAAGGAAATTACAGAGAAGGAAATAATTCAAACTTCAACACCAACAATTTTATCCTAGAAACCTCCAATGGAGGAAAACCAGGGAAGGGAAATTGCTCTTTCTTCCCACTTTTATTGGTCTAATATAGACAATTACATATTACAATAAGTATGAAAAGAATCAACAATGTAAAGATTCTCTCCAATTACTTGCTTGCTCTGTTTCTACACCTTGCTCCTACAATTTCATTCTAGCATTGAAGATCTTGCTCACTGCTCTCATTAAACTCTGCTTCTTTATCTCTCTGGATCTTTGATTGCCCATTCTCTTACTCCTTCATGCAATTATAGACCTTCCTATGTCCTCCCATGCACCGGAGGTCATGAAAGGGCATGGAAGGGGAAGAGACTTGGTCTGGGCGCTTCAAGTTTGTGTCCATTTGCGTTCCATTCTTATTTTCTATTCGAAAGTGGCAGGACCACCTCCCCGAGCATACTAGCAATCTCAAGACTTCCCCTACAGGTGGTAGTTTCAAACCGTCACTTTGCAGAGAGCGGCGGTTCCTTCCAACCTCCGTTTACATCATTTTATTCACTTTTCATGTTTCTCCTTCTTGTTGCTTGATGAAACTAATTAAGTGGTGTGTTTTTCTCGGATCCTTATGGATCACACGAGGTATAATATTAGTAGTGGAATGATCTCACAAATGATTGGCACACAGCCTCAAGCAGGAAGTTAAAGACCCTAGGCATGATCTCTTTAGGCCTATCACTAACTTCGTGGAGGATTTGGAGGTGGAACCGATGGGACTAGGGGAAAAGAACCCGGTGGATCTAGTGGATCCGGTAGAGGAGGAAACACCGTATGAAGTTAAGGAAATGGATCGGAGGACAAGGGCCCCACCACCTCCTCAAGTCTTCTTTGAGATGTCTTTATGTTTTCCAGATTATAGAGGTATCAAGATGTCGTAGAGCATGTTCACAAGTGTGAGCTACTATAGTGCACAAAGGGGATCATAAACCCATAACATAAGGCCATTCAATTTGTAATGACATTACAAGGGTGCATGCATAGATAGTATATTAAGTATGACCCCCATCGACAAAGTGGTAGATTACATCGTATTGAAAAATACTTTCCTAGAAGAATTGCACATCCCCGAGTTTTAATAAAATAGCATTAGCGCCCTTAAGGAGATTCAATAGGGAATGACGGAGAGTATGCGGGAGTATGATGCATGGTTCAAAACCCTCCTGTAAAATTTTCATATGACATTCACCCTTAACAAAGCATGCTCAATGGTTTGTTGGAGGGTTGATAACCCCATTTATAAGAGCTTGATCTCATAAGACTTTCACAAACCCACATGAAGCATTGGAAGTTTCTCTAAACGCTTGAAGCTGTTGGGAGTGTTGACACCGGTGTTAGCCCATTTATGGAAGCTCAAATTGGTTCTATGGCTAAGTAGCTAGAAAATTTATCTATGAACTCAACTCATGAGACTTACAAAGGGAATGTGGTGTACGAATTATTAATTAGAGTGGCGTGCAAGGATAGCTTCCTAGGAAGTCGATATGTCTTTATGTGAAAGGGACTGTGAGATTTTTCATGGGCAACATGATGCAAATAGGTGTCCCTTGTTGCTGGTTCACCTGATTCTTAGACATTTCTTAGAAATATTGAAAAAATATAGGGTAATGGGCGTAGGAGGAATACCAGTTAAAATGTTGGTTGTTGGGTTATTACACGCATATGACTTCTGAATCCACAAACGTGATGGTGAGAGCTTCCTTTTGGCTAGGAGGAACTACCTGAAATGGGACACAAGACCACCATAAAGAGTTAAACAATATGGGTAGTGAACTTCCTAGCGTGTGCTAGATCCGAGAAGTGTGATACTTCCTATCATGCTATCACCCACCGTTTAAAACAATTTAACATTGGTAATGAAATAAATCCTATTATAATTGAAATGATTTAGGTATCTCATTAAAAACATAATAAGAAATATCTAATCTAACAAGCTAGGTTAAAATAAGATCCAAAGGTCAAGTAGTTGGTTTTGGTTCTCTGTAGGTCTGACAGAGGTCTCAGGCAGGTCACATGTGATTAAGGGTGATGTGAGAATATGTGGGTAGGTCACTATTATGGGCTCTATTGGTCAATATAGAGACTGATGCCGGTCAAGGGTGACCAATGCCGGTTTGGGGAAAACAAGTGTTGGTTACTGGTGGAGAACTGGGAATGCCACAGAATGACCTTTAGGTCTCCCTTGTGATTGCACAAAGGACTTGGTTGGCCAAAATGAGGTATTAAGTTGTTTGGGTAGGATTTGGAAAAATTTTAATGGGTATGAAAGGGTGAGTGTTAATGAAGGTCAATGGGTGGCTAAGAGAAAATGGATGACAATACAATGATGAAATGAATGAACCAAAGGAGAAAATTATTCTACTTACTTGCAATCTGGTTTTGGGGTGCTTGTGAGTGATGGATGAAGGTGTTGGTGTAGACACCAAATTTGTGTCTTATGACACCCTGTGCCCCGCATCTCATTTCGCAACCTAACCTCACCACCTAAACCTTACACAATTATTTATTAATTACCTTATAATTAATAAATTCACATCTCCAAACCTACCACCTCATTTCGCCACCTCATCATGACCTAGCCCTAACCCTAAATTAACCTAATTAAGACCTATAACTTGGTCTACATCCACACCCATGACTAATTACTCCTCACCCGCACCAAAACCAACCTAATAATGACTTGACCAAGCCCAAAACTAATCCCTTGGGAGAAAAGGAGGGAAAGTTGGCTATTTTACTAAAAATAGCCCACTTTGACTTAACCGACATCGGTTCCTACTCGACCACCGTCGGTTACATAACCGCCATCGGTTCCCTATAAATGACCTCCCCCAACCAAAAAAAAGGATCCGAATTCATTTGAAAGATCCGAATTCACTTGGCAGAGCAGAGACAAGTGAAGGAAAGAGAAGAGTTTGCAGAGAAGGACATTGAGCCCAAGACTGCAACTGAGTAACTAGAGCACAGTGACACTCATCCAAGCATTGGGAGAGAAGATAGCTCACTTTTTATTTTCAGATCATCCCACCTGAGCCTTGCCTTCATCATCACAGTCCTTGAACCTGTATCTTCATCAGGAACTAGTAAGTGGTGTCTTGTACGTTTAAATACCATTTTCTTGAACTTCTGATTCATAGTAATTATAAGCTCACTCCTAGATCTACTACCCGATAGCACCCTACATCTAACTTTCATTCCCTACCCTTACATTGCCCCAAGAATAGCTCCCACACTCTCTGAGTCTTCTCCATCACCCTATTGCCTACCCCTAATCATTTACCAACCTTATAAACACCATAACCGCCTTACAGCCAACCTTCATTGAAAGCCCCTAAATCACTGCCCCTACCGATATCGGTTATCAACAACCGGTACCGGTTATACATTGACCGGCATCGGTCACTATGACTCAAACCAAAACCAGCCTTTCCTCAATTGCCTTTTAACGAGGTAACTAAATTGTGATTTCACAATAACTTCTTTGTTAGCATTTGTGTTAATTCGTATTAAAAGGGGAACTGACCACCTTCGAAAGGAAGTCTAATATTTCCTGGGCCCAAGGCAGTTCCCTCATTTATTGTCTAACTATAATCTGGTGGTCTTGTATTCTTACTTCATAGTAGTCATTCCCAACAAAAGGAGTTCTTCGTAATCGATCTGATCTCTCTCTATGGTACGCGCACACCCTCCCAACATTCAACAGGTATTCCTCCTAGCCCTAACCCTTATCTGTTTCTCAAAGAGAATGAAAGGATAGAAGCAACTCTATTCTAAGAACAAAAACATTCTGTGTGAAACAATGAAAGACTCCACCAACAAACCCAACACCACCAATTCTCACGCATCGAGTGCTTTCAAAATCAAAAGGAGTTGTACCACAGGTGAGGGATGACCCAAGACTCAAATCCCAAGCGCATCACCGCTTACGCGGTGATGGTCAAATCCCAAGCACCGTCTAGTACCCCAAAAACCACCTATAAGTATAAAGCCGAGCCCATCAATTACACTCCCTTGGGAGAAACTTATGGTGTGATCTTAGAAAAATTGCTCAAAGCAAGAGCTATCACCTTGCCTCCTGTTAAACCTCACTCCGGGTTTGATTCCACCCACGCTATACCTTCTTGGTACAAAGAAAATGACTTCTGTAACTTCCACCGCGTGAAGGGACACAGTCACGAAAAACTGCAAGATGTTGAAAAATATAGTGCAGGAAATGGTTGATGCAGGGGATATAACCCTCGATAATCCTAATGCCCCTGCTAACCAAAATTTGAAAATCTTCAACAAACCATTCCCAAACCACTCATCTAACGGTAACATAAACCAAGATATCTTAGCCGAGGAGAGTGTTCATGAAATCCATGCAGTTTTCGACTCCCAACCAAAAGCTTCTATCGAGGAAATTCTAAATCAAGCCTCTGTCACTAACGTAGGGAGCCGCACCCCCTTCACCACCATCAAGACAAAATGATAATCTTGCCATTCCTTTACCCATAAAGGAATTAACCACCCAGAGTTCTCTTCTCACGAATGAGTCTTCTTACACCACATCCCTGCAAGATTGTGAGCGGATGTTATCTAACTTATCTATTTCCCAAACATCTCCTTCCGTCACTCTTGCTGTAAAAGAAGAAGGCTCGCCACTGTTTCTGTCATCCTTAGAAGAGAAACCTCTCAAACCGACATCACCAAACTCCTTAATCATGACGGATCCCCTCAAACATGCTCTCCTACCTATTAGTTCTTCATCACCTAAATCTTTTCAGCGACCGGTTGACCTCTTAACACCCATTGATACAACGACTTATTTACCCCCTGTATCACACCCATAGTGGACCGGAATCACAACCCACCTCTCTTCCATATCAAAGTTCCTATTCACACGTGAAGATTTTCATCCCTCAGAAGATAGACGAGTCCTATGGGAGCGTTTGAGTACACCATGCTCTACTCAAATGCAGATGACCGATCCAGACACCTCTACCATATACCCGAGGTGTTTACAAAAGCTCAAAATGCCTATGTCCTCATCTTCACCCCCCTCATCTCTACCAAATACCTCATCCACCTCTATTAACCTAACCAAACCTTCCCCTACGCTTGGGATGTCACCAATACCCAGCCTGACACACCCACCTAAATGGTTAGATTTATCCAAAAATAAAGCCATCAATCCACCTAGGAGACAAACCCAATCTCCTCAACTCCAATCTATGCCTCTGTCACAACTAAAACCATCACCGTCACACCTACCTTCTATATTGGGACCTCACCCCTCCACCTTGCCTCAATACATCATACCTCCTGCATTTTCTTTAAAACAACCTGCACCTTCCACACCCATACAGAGATCCATGGGTGTATCAACACCGTCACCCCAAATATCCTGTCCACCTATCAACCCTAAACAAACTCCATCATCAAAGGATTTGTTTACTGTCACTCCTCTTTCTCCATGGTTGTTTCCTGCCACCACGCCATCTGTGGCCTCATCATCTAACCAAAAAACATGACTTCTGCGCCAAAGAAGCCACGTTTAGTTAAATCCAATTATCAAAACCCCTTGTCTAAACCACCACCCGTATGAACCAACCATACCCAACCATTACCAAAACCCACCCAATCAATAGCCTCATCTTCCTCTGACTTTGACCCACTCAAAGGATCTTACGCCAAGATCCTTGATATGTTGGTAGAGAATGCGACCATTTCCCTACCCCCACTTAGACCCTATGATCCATCTAAACCTCGACCTATAGATTATGATGAGTCTAAAATCTACGCTTACCACCGCACACCAGGACATGATGTAGAGGGATGCAAAGCTTTGAAAGCCATCCTTCGTCACTCACCTCTCTCTCGGATAGAAAGGTTAAGAACGACAACTTACGAAGGGAAAAACCTTTAGCTTCAATCCCCTCTCCTATACCACCTGTCCCCGCCTCACCAAAATCTATCATTATTGCAACCCCACCTCTCGAAGACAATGACTTATCCCTACCATCTTCCTCCTCTCGTGTTCACGAGATCAACATGATTAGTATTGCTACTCGAGGGCAGAAAAACAATGGGAAAGCTAAAGAAAGCACACCTACGGCCTCTCTTCCTCCGTCCGCCATCCCGATCACACCACCACCTAAAGTGGTTATTCGTGGACCTGCCTACCCCATCTCTGATGGAGTTTCCCACCGTACCATGATCAAACAAATTCACCAATCACCTATAAAAATGACACTATATGATCTCATTCAAACCTCTGAATCTCATCGACAAGCTCTCATTGAAATCCTTCAAGGGATAGAGGTCTTACCTAACGAAACCTTGCCCATTACCTCCATCTTAACACCCAACCACATTGCTTCTCTCACCAAACAAACTACCACTTCGTCCCCTCGTATAAAGCCGCTGCTTATCCGGTTTCCCAAAGATGAAATTGTCGACTTTGGTGTAGAAGATCCTGACCCCGCTCTTTTCATCTCGGCTTACGTCCGGACATCCAAGTACGTCATGTTATGATCGACGGGGGTGCTAGCTTAAACATCATCTCTTCCAAAGCCTTCCAACAAATGAATATCCCTTCTAGCTGCATGTGTGCCAACCCCACCATGTTATGTTCATTCAATGATGCTATTACTTCTACCTTAGGCACCGTGATCCTTAACATTCATGTAGGGCCACGTACTTTACCTAAACTCTTCTATGTCCTTGAGGGAGAATTCCAATACAACATGTTGTTAGGCCGCCCTTGGATCCGGCTATGGGATGCGTTCCCTCCACCTTACATAGATGCATAAAATTTGAGTATGAGGGGAAGTCCTACACCGTAAAAGCTGACGCTCCCCCCTTCAAAACCTGCAATATGTTATATCACCCTAATGATGTGCTTGTACCAGTCAAGACACCCATTCATCCAACCCCACCATCTACTTCGACCATACCCCAACCATCTACTTCGACCACACCTCAACCATCCACCTCAACCGCACCTACACCTTCAACCAATGAAACCGCCACCGCAAATACCACTTCCTTCCCCACGAACAACATCCCAACCTCAGATCCTTTGGTAGATGTTTTTCAACACCTTACGCTGGGGGAGTATCACCTATATAACATTAGCACTTTCCATACCCCACAGGAGTATGGACAATTACATGCGCATCCTACCTACGACCGTCATGTGGGGGAAGTAATCTCCTACGGACCACCTAATTGCCACACCAACCTAACATATGGGGGTGTCGATACATCCTCTGTCACCCCTGAACCTCCCCTTGGTGTGGTTCCCTTCCAATCTAATTTTCAATATCTAACTAATCGTCGTTTCACCCTCACCTTCCTAACGCGCTGTGCTTGGAAGGGCTTCGGTTTTGGTCTTTATGAACAAGGCCGACATACGATCATTCCCGTGACTACACGCAAACACAAAGATCGTCGTGGTCTTGGATTCTCTGAACCACCTACACCGACAACACCGCATAGCCGTTGTATCCAGGAAGACGACGAAGTCACCCCTTCCGAACCATCATCACCCATTTTTCCATCATCACCCACAGAGTCGATAGACCCTGAATCTATCCCTCCTAACTTTTTTTTTTCATAAACGCTATCTTCCTGGGTCCTCTCACTTATCAACGCGATAATGAAGACCCATCTTCTCTTCCCCTTCTATATCCAGACATGATCGAAGAAGACTCACCTTCAATTAATGTTGTTGAGTGCCAGGATGACGACTCCATCCTCACTTACCTTGGTGCGATGACTCTCTTATATTCAACGCGCCTTACCATCTGACACTCAAACCATGTTGAATGAGTCGACTATAGAAATCAACATCCACACAGAGGACGATCCTCACATTGTGAAGATCGGACAATCTCTTAACGCATCAGAACAAACTACCTTCACTACCTTCCTCCGTGCCCGCAACCAAGCTTTCACTTGGTCCTACGCTGACATGCCAGGAATCGATCCTGACATTGCTGTCCATAACATTACTCTGAAACCCGACTCCAAACTAGTTAAACAAAAACTGAGAAAAATGCATCCACGCATTGCCCTCTTGGTCAAAGAAGAGCTTCAACGACTCCTTTCTGTTTCCTTCATCTTACCTATTGACTATCCTCAATGGATTTCTAACATCGTACCTGTTACTAAAGCAACGGGGGGACTTTGGATATGTACGGATTTCCGGGACCTTAACCTCACTTGCCCAAAGGATGACTTCCCCCTACCAAGTATTGATCAACTTGTTGATCTCACTGCAGGCCATGAGATGCTTTCTCTCATGGATGGCTTCTCGGGATACAATCAAATTTTGGTAGCCCCAGCCGATCAACATAAAACCACCTTCATAACTCCTTGGGGAACCTTCTGCTATCGTGTCATGCCATTTGGCCTTAAGAATGCTGGTGTGACTTATCAACGGCTATGACTTACATTTTTCATGACATTATGCACACTATCCTTGAGGATTATGTCGATGATCTTCTTGGCAAATCTAAACATCGCAGTGAACATCTCGATGTTTTAACCATTATTTTCGATCACCTGTTACAATACTGTGTTCGTCTTCAACCAAAGAAATGTGTCTTTGGTGTCCTTTCGGGAAAACTCCTTGGTTTTATTGTCTCTTTGCGTGGCATCGAGGTCGATCCAGCTAAAGTCAAAGCTATCCTAGAAATTCCCCCACCCACTAACCTCAAACAATTGCGTAGTTTGCAGGGCAAACTCCAATCTATCCAGCGTTTCATCTCACAACTCTTGGATCGATGTCAACCTTTTCATCATCTCCTTAAAAAGGACATTGTCTTTCAATGGAGCGAAGAGTGCCACCAAGCCTTTGAGGCTCTTAAAGCCTATCTCTTACAGCCACCCGTGCTTATCCCACCTCAGGACGATCGCCCTTTCTACCTTTACCTTTCCACCACCGACCATGCTGTAGGAGCCATGCTCGCACATCGTGACTCCGAGCATCGAGAACAAGCCGTTTATTACATAAGTCGTACTCTTGTGGATTACGAGACTAGGTATACACATGTAGAAAAGTTGTGCCTAGCCCTATCATTCGTGGCCACCAAACTCCGACACTACCTCCTGAATCACAAAACTTTTGTCATCACCAACGCAGACCCCATCCATTATATGTACGCCAAACCTCATCTAAACCAACGCATCACCCGATGGCTTATGCTCCTCGCCGACCTCGACCTTGAGTTTGTACACCAGAAATCAGTCAAAGGACAAACTATCGCAGACCAACTCACGAAGCCCCTTTACCTAGGGAACAATTTACCAATTTTACTTTTCCTGATGAACTCATCGCCACTCTTTCACTCAGTGAGGAGTCGTATCCAATGACCCTCTTCTTCGATGGATCCAAATGCCAGCACGGCGGAGGGGCCGGCGTTGTTCTCATTCCTCTGATGCTGAACCTATGCCTCTTTCATTTCGGCTCGATTTCCCCTGCACTAATAATACAACGTGGAATACGAGGCTCTTGTTTTGGGTCTCCAAGTTGCATTACACTTAGGTGTAAAATCTATTAACATTTTCGGTGACTCTCAACTGTAGTCAATCAAGTTACGGGCATCTATCAATGTAAAAATGAGGAACTTCAAAAGTACAAACATTACGTGGAGTCACTTTTGACCTTATTTACTCATTATTCTATCCAAACCATTCCCCGCTCAACTAATAAATTTACAGATACTATGGCTTGCTTGGCCTCACAAATTCCTACCTCACCAACTGACTCTGACATATTTGTCTTGGTCCAACAACTCTTTGCCCCATCTTACTCAGTCCCAGATGTTTGTATGGTAAATAATGTATCTGCTAATTCGTAGGATACCTGGTATCACCAATTTTACGACTACCTTACAACCTCTCGTTCTCTCCCACCGACCTTACTAGTAACGGAAACGTGCTTTTCTTAAAAGTGTTTCTCGTTATGTCATCATGGGGGGACTCCTCTATAAACGTGGCTTTGATGGCATCCTCCTTCGATGTCTAACCGGCGCGGAGGTCACCTATACCATCCAACAAGTCCATGACGACATTTGTGGTGGACATTTTAGTGGCCTTGCCATGGCCAAATGGATCCTTCACCTAGGCTATTATTGGCCTACTCTTAATAACGACTGCTACAAATATGTTAAGTGTTGTATTATGTGTCAACAACATGCCAACCTTCAACATACCCCTAGCCATCCGCTACAGGTCGCACGAGATCTTTGGCCTTTCTCACAATGGGGTTTAGACCTTATTGGTGAGATTCACCCACCCTCTTCGCAACGTCACCGTTGGATAATCACAAAGAACCGAATATTACACTAAATGGGTGGAGGCCATTCCACTCATTTCAACCAAAAAGAAAAAATCGTAGAATTCATTAACCATCACATTATCTGTCGTTTTGGTGTTCCTCATCGCCTGATAACAGATAATGGAAAATCTTTCAAAAATAAGTTGTTACAAGACCTTTGTGACAACTTTGGTATCAAACTTAGTTTCTCATCACCTTACTATCCACAAGAAAATGGTCAAGCCGAATCTTCTAACAAAACCCTAACCAAAATTCTCATGAAAGTCGTTAACGATTCTGGAAGCAATTGGCCTGATCACATCCCCTTTGCCCTTTGGGCTTATCGTACCAGCATTCGTACTTCCACTAATGCCACCCCATTTTCTTTGGTATATGGTACCGAGGCTGTCTTGCCTCTCGAAATACAAATACCCTCCCTAAGAATATCTCTCCAGGATATTCTCACCAATGATGATTTCCGCCAAGAGCGGTTAGCCCAATTGGAGTTTCTTGACGAGCGTCATCTTACAGCTCTTGACCACCTTCAAATCTATCAAAAGTGCATCAAGCGTGCTTATGATAAGCGACTTCATGAGCGTACCTTTAAGGTTGGTGATCTTGTCCTCAAAGAGAATCAACATGTAACCAAACTAGAAAAGAGCAAACGTGGAAAATTTGCTCCAAATTGGATTGGGCCTTACATTATCACTCACACTTACGGATCAGGCACTTACCATTTAGCTTCACTTAATGGTAAGCCTGAGCCTGAACCCCTTAATGCCTTGCATCTCCGACCATTCTACTGTTGAATTTAGTGTTATATCACTTTTTATCTACCTTGCGCTCGTCCCTTGAGCTCATTTACCACCTCATACACTTTGTTTCATGCATCTCAAAATAGAATCAAGCTCACGTGGTTTGGTCATCACCTCCTCTTAAAGATGCCTCCCCCTTTTTAGTCTGGTCCATGACTTAAAAGTATCAAAATAACACGTTCTCAATTATACAATTATGGGATATTCTTGAGTCAAACTTCCTACAAAACTAGATGCTTCATGCCAAACGGACATCTAGACCTCAAAGTTATACATAGACTGCTCCCTCGAAGGACAACTATGTGCAAAGCCACATCTGCTATTATAAATAGACTGCTCCCCCGAAGGACAACTATACACAAAAGCCGCATCTGCTACTATAAATAGATTGCTCCCTTGAAGGACAACTATACAAAGTCAGCCTCTATCAGAAGCTTCTCGCATTGATCAGCTTCGTGAAGAGCTCAAGAACAACAACATGCATATCCCATATAGACTTCCCGCATCGATCAGTCTATATTTAGAAAATAAATAAAAAATAAAATAAAAGCAGTATTTCAAAGCACTTTTGAGTCATGGACTTGTCTATTCAGGTTTGGTCCTCTTTCGTCAGCATAATCACCTTATAACAAGTTCTCTGCACCCCAGCTATACCATCCACCTCATCTCACCATTCTTCAAAACCACAAAACTCAAGGGACGTGACGTATATCCGATATATTGTGATTATACAACTCTTTTCACCTATCGACTTCTCGCCTATGCAAGGTACCTAGGGATTCAAGTTCATCCTCCGATAATACGTGGTTTGTTTAGCTCTTTCCAACTATGGGACACTTTTCCCTCTTTTACCCGAATCTAGGATTATGTGTTGACCTTAATCAGGACACGGTTCCCTAATACTTGGATAAGCTAACCTTCGCTTCACCTATACCTACACCAATACCGCCAATACCTTACCAACACCAACAACATTACCCTACCAATATCAATATTTTTACCAACCAACAAATTGCCTAACCACAACCAAATTTCCTGAATTCACCTCTCCCTGGTCCTAAGGGAGAACTACATCGGTCTGAGGCCCCTCCTTGCTTTGTGCAATGGGCTATGTAGGCAGCACTTAGGAGACATGGGGTCTCCCAAGGTTAGCTCGACCATCCCCTACCATAACCTATCATGTGTTGTAAATATAAATATTTTTGTGTATTTCTATTTGATAACATTCATCTTTATCCTTTTTCAAAACAAACATTCAAAACACAACCATTCTTATTATTATCATAACTCAAATCAACATACATATTCAGTTTTATTTAGATGTTAAACAAATACATCTTCTCTATCATCGACGCGTAGGTCGGCATCCTTATTTATTCTTCTACCCCTATGAAATTCACTTAGACCCTTGCGCCTCATCCCGAACTAGGTGATGATCGTGATCGTCGACGCCGCTCACCTGGCCTCTCCATCCTCAAAGGTGCCACTGCTATTGGTTCCTCCCACTGATCTACCAATCTCTCCTATAACATATGAATACGCCCTCTCACGTGGAGGAATCTCGCCTCTAGTCTCTCCACTCGTGACTCGCAAACCGCTAACAATCTCGTTGTCTCATTCACCCGCGTTTGAAGCTGGTGAACTAAACCCTGCAGGTGATCTCTCTCCACTGTAATCACAGTTATGTCAGGATGATCGCCCTCTCACGTGAACCTCGCAGCTCTGCTACCCACCATAATCTATAAGCCTCTGTCGCTCCTGCATCCATTACCCTGCGATCGGCTGCTATCTCTTCTGGTCCTTCTGGAGGTGTCGGCCGGGAGGTGAGAATGATGCCTCGGCGTCGATCCTCATATATGGTCTATAAGCCATGGGTATATCCTGAACAAATCCAAATTGTCACCGCACGCGATCTAGAGGAATCCTCTCGTACTCACCTGGCCTGTGCCCCGCGATCCACCTTAATCACTCTACACCCCTCAAATCCTCAGCTATGTTCTCTGTCACCATATAGTTCCCGTAAGGCCTCCAACGGATATCCGCAATCATCACCATCTCCCACACCTGCCTATAATACTCGACGTCATCTGTCACGGCCTGGGATCTCGCCTCTTGCTCTGTCTGGACCCATCACCTGAATCCCAACCTCTGCACTCCTGTCTCTCCTGACTGGATGGGTCGGCCTATTGGTCACACACAAACAATGTGCTCATAGGCCCAACAATGTAATAAGTATGCACAATCCAGTGTAGTCCTGTGATTTCACCTGCAGGCCCATAAACCCCTAGTATAGCTCCGCCAGATATGCGGGTGCCCATGCGAAAGTCACGCTCCTTTCTATCATTTCCCAAATAATACACATCAATGCTTTTGGAAATCTTCCCCCATCCGCCCTCGGTAATGCATAATACCCCACCGCTATCATTAATACCACTGCCAACCTTGTTGCCTCAGGGTGTGCTGCAAACATTATACCATAAGTGAATGTCAAACCTCGCTGTGTCAAATCTCATGCAGCTGGACCAAATACTACTTGTTATCGCTCCCCGCGCCATGCTAGGCCCTACCTGATAAACTGGTCTTCCTGTAATTGGGAGCCTCAAAATTTGAAACACATCTTCCAACGTCACTGTCATCTCCCCTGTTGGCAGATAGAAGGTATTCTTTTCTGGATTCCATCTCTCAATCAACGCCTGCAACATAGCATGATTACGCATGTGATTCGTGAATAATAGCGGATTCCACTTAACCCCACATGGTTTATCAATGCCCACTCAGCTGGTGTTACATCCGCTCGACTCGTGACAACAAAGCTGGCACCCTATCATTCATCCTCAACCCTGCCTCTGCCTGCATACATCAAATCAACAAACAACCATTCAATAAATCAAATCCCCAAGTGTTTTTTCTCACATTCTGAGAATTTCATACAGTAACCGATATCGGTTATAGATAACCGACACTGGTTATTTAACCGATACCGGTTATCTCTAAACGATATCGGTCACTGTCAATACTACACAGCCTGCTTAAAAACACCACCTACGATAATTATTTTCTCGTTTACCCCTCTCTGTACCTACACACATACCCAAAATCCCTGCTTACCTACCCCATAACACTCATCCCACCCCAAACTCTTGCCTACTCACCTTTCTACCCATTTACCTTACCACATTCTATTTTTAACCATGCAAAATCTAATTCTAACCAAAAACAAATTATACCTCTGGGGATCCAGCAGCTTGAGGTGGAACCTGTCTATCTCCTCTCTGCCCGCTGAATGCTTCTCTTTGTTCAGCCATGTTCACCACCCTCTTCAATATAACTTGCCTTTCTGCCTTCTTAATCTCATCCCACAATCACTTTACCTGTCTCTTTCCTCCTTATCACTCAATTCTACCATGCAATTACCTGTATAAGTCATCAACAACATCGCATTCTCGTATTTAACTTGTTGCATGACTCTAAAAATAAGAACTTAAGTTACCTCCCAAGCTTTTCTATTTTTAGAAAAACTCATTTTGGCATAACCGATATCGGTTACCTAACCGGTATCGGTCATATATCTACCGACATCGGTTAGCTAACCGATATCGGTCACATGTCTCCTTTTGCTTAAACCTAGGCCTTTTCTTCATTTTTTGCAAATTTTTGGTGGCGCCCACCTCTTTTCCCTACATAACGACATCGTTATCAATATTTATCATCAGAATATCATCAACACATATACATATCATCAAAATTTCATCAAACATCATCTATATACATTAAATTTCAATACCATCGACAAAACACATGAGACATTTTAATATATACATCAAATCAACATTATACACACCATGTGAATCAATCTCATCTATATATATCATCATCAACTCAATGTCAAAATATACAAACTGCCCTGCATGGGGCCTCTGTGATATAAAAATACAAAGCCGGCACGCAGGCCGCTGTCTCTGTCAAAATCTCGACTCGGCTCGCAGGCCGGTCTCTCATATACAAAATATACTCGGCTCGCAGGCCGGTATCAACTATACAAAATGTACTCGGCTCGCAGGCCGGTATATACAACAAAAATGAATAAATGAATCCTCTGTGGGCACGCAGGCCTCTATATACATACTCGGTTCGCAGACCGGTGTCTATATCCAATAACAAAAACCCATATCCGCTCCCAGGATGTCTCAACTCTCTCCACCACCCTCGGCCCGTCCCCCTGCTGGTCTCTGTGCTGGCTCTCGCCTCCTCCCTGTAACCGACCCACCGACTGTGGCTGCGCCCCCCTGTGATCTCTGACTCTGGGACGTCTCTCTCTATGCGCGCATATATGGCTTATAGTCGTCCCCCCTTACTATCGAGCACGCCCCGATAATACCGGCCTCCGCTCACCTCCATATAGCGGGCCCGTGCCACCATGGCTGGTGGGGCTGGTCCCCCGACTCCTAATAGAAGTGGCCCCTGCCCTGCCGCACACTATGTGCTCGTGGTGCGTGCTGCTGTACTCGCGCTCGTGCTCGAGGCGGTGCCTCGTGCTGCGTGCTGCCTGTGCTATGTGCGGTGCCGTGCCTGCGGCTTTACTCTCGAGCCTCGCTCGTGCTCAACTCCGCTAATCTACCCCTGTAGCACCCCAATCTGTGCCTGTGCAGCAGCAAGCTTTCCCCTCGTAATAGCTTACTGCCCAAGAGATGGTCCTCTCTCTATAACAAATGCCACCAAATCTGGCCAGTGGGGCTGTGCTCTCCTGGCTGCTCTCTGACCTGCCCACCACACCAAAAATGCACCTGTCACTCCGGCATCATCCATTATATCATCCGCCGGTCTCTCTCTCGACCCAGCCTCGGGTCCAATGGCTGCGGAGTAGGTAGTGGTGCCTCTACATCATCCCTCTGCAGTACTGTGGGAAGGGAGGTGGCTCATCCTGTCGTAAGCCCAACTGACGTCGTACCCTCTCTAGGGGTATCCGCTCATACTCCCGGGCCTCCGTCCAGCCTATCCAAGCTATACTGATCTGGCAGCTGTGCTGCTCGGGCTCCTCCTCGGGCCTGATGGCCTCTGTAGGGCCTCCAAATAATATCGAGTGCCGTCAGGCCCTCTAACATGTGCCGGTAGTATGCCACATCTCACCCAGCAATCACCGCTCGTGGCTGCCCACGACCCCCAACCACCTCTAGAAATCCATACCTGTACACTATCTGTGGCCCTGGCTACTGGGCAACCCTACTGGTCATATATAGATGATATGCTCATAAGCCCAAAGTGTGTAACAAAAATGTCGAACAGATACCAAATCACCTCATACGGCGATAACCCCAGAGCTCTCTATATAGCCGCACTGATACACTGGGTGCCTGTGCATAAAGGTATGCTCCTCCACCATCTCATGCAAAACTCCCATCAAAGCCCATGGGAAGCGGCCTCCCTCTGAGTCCGGAGGGCGAAGCAGGTGATACCAATCATCATCAACACGGCAAGCCGTGTCTCCTGTCTATGCGCGATACATGTCGCCGTAGGCAATGCTCACGCTGTGATAGGTAAGCAATGGGGCTGCATCCCCGAATACATGCAGGATGTTGTCCATCACTGTCTCTGCATCCACCTGGAACACTGCCTCACCTACGATCGGTAGTCTCAGGATGCGATACACATCCTCTAATGTGATAGTCATCTCTCCAGTAGGGAGATGGAAGACATTGGTTGCTGGATCCCATCTCTCGATGAGGGCAACCATCAGGCTGTGGTCCCTATCCACAGCCCTATACCTCTGGACTCACCGAGTCCAACCTCTCGCATGATGGCCCACTGCGCTGCAGTCACATGTGGCCGCATCCGCCTCAATAGAGGGGGCATCCGATCCCGCATCGTGAGCTGCTGGCGTGCCTGCAAAAACAACCCACTTCATCAGGCCTACCCTTTACAAAACAACTACCTTAACCCTCTATACCCACTTACCCACCCAACCACAACCCGACTCTATAACACACATCTACACCCACCTATCTTACCCTATACATCTACGATATCCCCTTTACTTATCTCACACCCTACCAACCACCCCGATCTACTCTAGCCATCTAACTATACCCCCGCCAATTTAACACCTCCTACTTCATACACAACACATAATCTATCCTACCCGAACCAGCCCCCAACAACCCCATTCCCCCACCCCAATCACCTTTCCTATCAACTCTACCTCCTCCCCCTTCACCCCCAAAAAAAAAAAAAACTCTAACAACAAACACAAACCACAAATTTCACAAACCTAACTCCTACCCATGATGACCGGTACCGGTCACCCTCGACCGCCATCGGTCCCCCAATCGCATTATATGTACTATGTACACGCGCGGCGATATATGACCGACGCTGCCTATAAACACAAGCAATTTCTACAAACTATTATGTGACCGATGCCGGTCGCCTAGTGACCGACATCGGTCACTGTCCAATTCCGGGGCCGAACCCAAAACGGCCCGCAAAACCTCTTTTTACCTATTTCTACCCATTTACCCACAAGAAAGACCTAAAAACTTACCCACCCTGCCATTTTGGCCTAACTAGCATACCTACCCACTCCATTTTACAAATTACCTTCATTTATTCATTATTTTATTAAATTTTGGATTCCTACCCCAAAACCCACATTCTAGTTAAATTCATTAACTTCACATAAGTAGGGGTTCAGAGCCTACCGGTACGACTACACGTCATCGTGGTGGGATAGGTGGCGGTGGTCCAGCTCCTCCAGCACCTCCTGCTCCTCCGGCCGTGCCATGGCTCCAAATCTCCTCAGCTGGGTCCTCAACCAATCAACCTCTGCCTCCTGATCGCTGGGGTCTACCAATCACTCACTCCTCCACTCAACTAGTGCCAACTCAGCCCACAAACTCAACAAAATCACTTCACACCTCAGACAAGACAAAATTAGGCACTCAAATTCACAAAGTGACAATGACATGCCATATTTTTCTTTTTATAGGTTTTGACCTATAACCGATACCGGTTATTTCGCGCCCTAGAATACCGGTATCGGTCTTGTAACCGATATCGGTCACACATAACCGATATCGGTTACCTACTTCCTTCACCTAACTCCCACCTTTATCCAGCAATCTCCACTTTTTCCCGCATCACCTACCCCCGGCTTTGCTGACTAGCCTTATTTTGACTTCAATCGCCCGACCCAAGGCCACAACCAACCAACCACCCGACCCACTACCGCAACCCAAGGCCAACCAACCATTTGCCCAACCCCAAGGCCACCCACGGCCGCAACCAACCAATCCGCCGACCCAAGCCCGCAACCAACCAATCGGCCCGACCCACGGCCGCAACCAACCAATCCGGCCCGACCCACGGCCGCAACCAACCAATCCGACCCACGGCCAACCAACCAATCCGCCCGACCCAACCAACCAATCCAATCCCGACTGACAAGCAACCAACCAATCCGCCCGACCCACGGCCAAACCAACCAATCCGGCCCAACCCACGGCCACAACCAACCAATCAAAGCCCGACCCAAGGCGCAACCAACCAATCCGCCCGACCCAAGGCCACACCAACCAATCAGCCCCACCCAAGCTCGCAACCAATCAATCGGCCCGACCCAAGGCCGCACCCAACCAATCAAAGCCCAACCCAAGGCCCACAACTAATCAATCGCCCAACCCAAGGCCCTCACCAACGAATCAAGCCCCACCCAAGGCCGCACTACAATTAAGTACCTCACCAAGACCCGTAAATTACAATTTTATCCACCCATCATGTAGCCTTTTGTTCAATCGAGCTCACCTGTTCATGTTTTAGCATGATTAGGATACTTGACTTGATCAGTCGACTAACTTTGCCTAGACCGAGACCGTGACGTTTATCTCAACCAAACCAACCATTTGGTACTGCCGAACATACCTAAACGTTCTTGTACCTTACCCGTTATATCCCCTGGAGCTACTTCCTATGCCTTGGATACCAGGATTATATCAACCTTGTTTGGATAAACTATCGACCTTTGCCTATGTATTGCTTGTTTGCTCTTCAAATCATGTACCCTGGTCGCACTACTACATTTCAACGTGTGTCTACTTCCTTGAACTTACCCCACCCATCTTACCATCATCTCATCATCATTCACCCTTTATCAACCCTATCCCTGATTTCACGTCGCCTCAATCTGTGATAGATTTGAGGGGGATTACCTATACCCTTAACGAGTAACCACTTCTTATTATTGTCAGTGCAGCTTTACAAGACAAGCTACACGACAACAAGGGGCTAATGTAGACACCAAATTTGTGTCTTACGACACCCTATGCCCCGCATCTCATTTCGCAACCTAACCTCACCACCTAAACCTTACACAATTATTTATTAATTACCTTATAATTAATAAATCCACATCTCCAAACCTGCCACCTCATTTCACCACCTCATCATGACCTAGCCCTAACCCTAAATTAACCTAATTAAGACCTATAACTTGGTCTACATCCATACCCATGACTAATTACTCCTCACCCGCACCAAAACCAACCTAATAATGACTTGACCAAGCCCACAACTAATCCCTCGAAGAAAAGGAGGGAAAGTTGGCTATTTTACTAAAAATAGCCCACTTTGACTTAACCGACATCGGTTCCTACTCGACCGCCATCGGTTACATAACCACCATCGGTTCCCTGTAAATGACCTCCCCCAACCAAAAACAAAGGATCCCGAATTCATTTGAAAGATCCGAATTCACTTGGCAGAGCAGAGACAAGTGAAGGAAAGAGAAGAGTTTGCAGAGAAGGACATCAAGCCCAAGACTGCAACTGAGTAACTAGAGCACAGTGACACTCGTCCAAGCATTGGGAGAGAAGATAGCTCACTTTTGATTTTCGGATCATCCCACCTGAGCCTTGCCTTCATCATCACAGTCCTTGAACCTGTATCTTCATCAGGAACTAGTAAGTGGTGTCTTGTATGTTTAAATACCATTTTCTTGAACTTCTGATTCATAGTAATTATAAGCTCACTCCTAGATCTACTACCCGATAGCACCCTACATCTAACTTTCATTCCTCTACCCTTACATTGCCCCAAGAACAGCTCCCACACTCTCTGAGTCTTCTCCATCACCCTATTGCCTACCCCTAATCATTTACCAACCTTATAAACACCATAACCGCCTTACAACCAACCTTCATTGAAAGCCCCTAAATCACTGCCCCTACCGATATCGGTTATCAACAACCGGTATGGTTATACATTGACCGGCATCGGTCACTGTGACTCAAACCAAAACCAGCCTTTCCTCAATTGCCTTTTAACGAGGTAACTAAATTGTGATTTCACAATAACTTCTTTGTTAGCATTTGTGTTAATTCGTATTAAAAGGGGAACTGACCACCTTCAAAAGGAAGTCTAATATTTCCTGGGCCCAAGGCAGTTCCCTCATTTATTGTCTAACTATAATCTGGTGGTCTTGTATTCTTACTTGCAGGTAGTCCTTCCTAGACAAAAAGGAGTTCTTCGCAATCGATCTGATCTCTCTCTCTACGGTACACGCACACCCTCCCAACATTCAAGTTTCTCGTGGAAATTTACCCTCAAAAGATGTGATATCTCTTAGGAATCTAACAATGTTTTTGAAAACCTCGAAAATAAGGTTTTTTTGGGGGATTAAAAGTGACCACTGGCAAATCTATCTTAATCGGCGACGGTTAGGGGTAACTGGTGTTGGTCAAGGCGGGATTTCCTAGGTTTACTAAACTAGGCAAATCCCCTTAATTTTCTAGGATATCATGTCGTTAACCTATGGATCAGGATGGAAGCTTCTTGTCAACATATGGGAATGTGATTAGAGGGAATGTAGGAATTGATTTTTAGGGTTTGGGTAAGTCTTAGTTAGTTATGGCAACATACTAAGAATAGGTCTTAGGGTGAGTTGGCTAGATAAGGTGTCTAGGTGAGGTGTAAGTGTGGGAATTATCTAAATTAAGATATTTAAATAATAAATATGGTGAGGATAATGAATTAAATTAATTAATTTAATATTAGTGGGGTGAAGGGGGCCATGGCTAGGTGAATGTGTTCAATGGTGTTTATTTGACGATAGACCAAAGGGAAGTGTGACCTGATTTTGGTGTCTACATTTTCCCCTTTTTGTTGTGTAGCTTATATTGGTAAGAGACTCGACAAAAATAAGATGTGGTTGTCCCATGTGTGGGTGAAGGTGATCCCCCTCAAACCAAGGAACTAACGAGGTAGAAGGAAGAATCGGTGAGTGGTTTGATAAAAGGTAAATGTGAGGAAAAGGAAGGTGGGTAATAGGGGAAAAAAAGGAGCCATGTCTACTTGGGTAATCTAGGTAATTTGTCAGGGTCAAAGGTAGTAATAGTCAAATGTACGCACACGTATAAACTACATCACAAGTACCAGTTTGAAGAGCGGTAAACTATACATTGTCTAAGGTCAATAGGTTCATCCAAATAAGGTTGAAGTGATTCTGGTATCCAAGGTATAGGATATGGTCAAGAAGCACAATGTAGGTGAGGTGCAAGAACATTTAGGTATGTTCTAGTATACCCAAGGTAGGGTCAGGATAAATGGTCATGGCAAGAGGCAAGGTAAGGTCATTAGGTCAATCAACACAAGTAATAGTGTCACAAGGTATAGCGAACACATGGGTTCAAAGGTCATTAGCGATGTTCCAAGTCTAAGTATCTAGGTCACGGCACGGGTAGGGCCGAGGTATGGGTAAAATAACGAGTCCCAAAGGAGGACGAGATTAGGTGAAAAAATGAGGTCGGGATGGTGAGGTAAATGATTTGGGGTAGTGGTTGGGTGAGGGAAATGGTCGTGGTAAAGGGTAGGTGTGAAAAAAATGAGGGATAGGTAGGGTAATAGGGTAAAATGTTAGGTTTTGGGCAAGAGAGGGTGACCGATTCTAGTCGAGGTAATCGAGGTTGGTTAAGGGGTGGCCGACCATAGTAAGGTAGGTACGCGACCAATGTCGATGAAGGTAAAAATGACGTCGGTTAGGTCGGGTTGTTATAAAAATAAAAAATCTATGTTTTTTGTTATTCATTTGTCATTTAGTGAATTAAGAAAATGGAAAAAGAGAGAAAAGGGGGAAAAGTGTCCAAACAGAATGGAGTGTTTAGTTGGATATTTGAACGGTGGGTGATTGAGTGGAGAGAGGCGGGTCCATAGGATTAGTGCGTGTGATTCGAATTGGTTGGAGATGCGGGTGGAGATTAGGTGATGGTAGAGGTCGAGAGGGATCGGGTGGGCCACCAGTGCAACAGAATTTGACGTGCCACCGCAATGATAAGCAGCACGATGATGTAAGAGTCCAACTCCAGTTCTATTTGGTTAGATAGATTAGATGATTTGCAAATTGGTTTTTTAGTTTTTGTTTTGGGTGGGGGAAAAAAAAATTGGAGATGGGAGGGTAAAGTGGGTAAAATAGGAATGGGGAGAGAGATAAGTGGGAGAAGGGGGGGGGATGAGGTGTAAGGGGAGGTGTAGGTGAGTTTAGGTGGGTAAAAGGGTAGGGTGGGAAGTTTTTGAGAAAGGGGGTTTGGGGTCGTGGGTTTTCACCGCCGAGTGACCAACGCCGGTACTAGTCAGCCGAGACAACATCGGTAGGTTTAAACTAGTATCGGTCACGAAACAAGTGACCGATGTTGGTTTAGGGGTGATCGGGGTTAGTTAGAGAGAACCGGCACTAGTCGGGATTTGGGGGACAAGGGGCAAAAGTGCCACAGGTTGGGTGACTGAGATGGGTAGGGGTAAAATAGGGTGTTGGAAAATGATAGGGGGCAAGTATGGGTGTGATAAATGTAGATTAATGTGTTGTTTATATTAGATGCAGGGGAGAGATCAGCTACGTATGTGGGATAGGGTTCCACCCTTGCTCGTGAAAATGCATGACACAACCCCCGAGGAGATATGACATGTGGAGGTAGGGCCGAGTGGGGTCCGATGTTACCAAACCTATAGTCCTGCAGCGGCCTAGTTTGATGGTCACGCTCATTGATAGATGGGATTCCATGACCAACACATTCCACCTGCTAATGGTGAGATCATTGTCACCCTGGAGGACGTGTTCAGGATTCTACGGCTACCCATATTGGGTACGCAGTCTACTTTATCTCCTTTGAGGCCTCGAAGGAGTTGATGCTTGACGGTGTTTGGAGAGGGGATGGCTGAGCTGACATTCCATAGTGCTAGCATTTGCTATGGAGAGATGTACCTAGCCTATCCGGAGGAGATGAGGCTAGTAGTTCTATTGATGGAGGCAGTGTGTTGCTTTACACTACCAGATGCAGAGGGTGGTAGATTTCCCGATCGTTGATGGGGTTTACATGACATGATGATAGATCAGACCCACTTTTCTTGTGGCACCAACATTCTGGTGTAGCTATACATGGAGTTATGGGCATATGGGTAACTGTGTAGGTTTAGCCTATGTTGTACCTTTTTACTTCATTGTTGGGCTTATGAGCACATAGTTTGTGTGCAGCTAGTAGGGATGCCCCGAGCCGATGCCTTTCCGCTAGGCTATGTATGAGTGGGGTATAGGCGATGGGTGCCCGCTATTGGAGAGCGGAGATCAGCCAGGCCCACACATGATGTGGCCTATTTCTGATGACTATTGGAGGGGTTATCTAGGGTGGATATCATTTGGAGGCCATATGTGGGCTTCCCCTCATATAGGCAGATGTGTGATGAGCTAGCTAAGCTCCAACTATTGAGATGGATACAGGGTCGCCATGCCGGGGAGCATGAGATGATCCCGATTGATGAGTCAGGTGGCAGTTTAGGCTGTTACAGGACGTATCTCTACCCTTCCCACAGTATAGGAGAGATGATGTGGAGAGGCATGTGCCTCTACCATAGCCTACAAAGTGCCCACATAGGGTGGAGGAGAAGACAGTGGACCGGTGGATAGATGATTTCGGGTCACGAAAGGTATAGATAGTTGTGGGGCAGCTCATTTACAAGCCATACCACCCGAGATCAAGGCAGCCGAGATCTATCCACCTTCACAAAGGTGCGAGAGAGACACCCTATAGGGGCCGGTGGCTACTCGATTACCCAATTAGGGTATGGTGTAGACATAACTTGTGAGCTCGGAGGCGAGAGGTAGCGGAGCTACATGTACAGTGGCTAGGGGCCCAGATGGTGAGGGGAGGTGGAGAGATGAGGATGATAGTCGAGTGGTGTCCTTACAGGCACATGTGACAGGGTTTACGAGGATAGTTGGCCACATATCAAGCACATAGATTAGGGCCTTAAACGCCCAAATACGAGGCACACGGGAAGAGGCACCACCACCACAGCACCGAGAATGGGTCCCAGTTCATAGGTAGGAGCAGATAGGGTCCCACAGACAAATAAAGGGGCCGAGGCCTATGGGACCACCACAGATAATGCCTATATTTAGGTTATGAGATTCCCTAGGTGAGGCCAGATACTACCAGGACCAATTGATGGTGGCCGGGATAGACTTTCTATCCTATGGAGAGTATCGGGCACAGAAGGCCTCGAGTGAGAGGACTAGATCCCGCACTCACATTGTAGAGAGCACAGAGGGGGCCATTGAGCTCGAAGCCAAATCATGGAGAGGCCAATAGCTCATGGATACCAGCTCCAGTGAGGCACCGGTAGGGACCCGACTAGGGCCGAGGAATTAGAGGGTACACGTGACATAGAGATGGAGGATGTGCGACGAGATGCCTGAGATACGGCTCCTGATTGTTGATGTATTATAGTCATTTTTATATATATATTTGTGCGGTCTAGTGTGTCCAAGATATTTTGTATTGGTTTATTTTTCAATGTATATAATACCGACTTGCGTGTTGATGACATTTTTATTGAGTCTCGGCCTGCGTGCCGATGATTTTGAGATGATGGACATGATTGGATATCCTGTGTACATTGTATTGAGATACATATTTATTTATATGATGAGATATGTGAGATGCTTGATTTGTTGGTGTTTTTCTGATACTTTTGATTTGTTGTTGTGATATGGATGGAAATTAGGTGAGTTAGGCATGATGGAGTCAGGTCGGTTTAGGCATGGATCGATTTAGGTTGGTTTAGGCATGGATCGAGTCAGGTTGGTTTAGGCATGGATTGAGTCAGGTCATAGGCATGGATCGAGTTAGGTCATAGGCATGATTGAGTCAAGTTGGTTTAGGCATGGTGGAGTCAGGTTGGTTTAGGCATGGATCGAGTCGGTTTGTTTATGTATGGATCGAGTTAGGTCATAGGCATGATTGAGTCAAATTGGTTTAGGCATAGTGGTGTTTAAAGTAGTTAAAGTTGTGATTCATTATTTTGTGTAATGAATGATAAAATGTTTCATGTGTGAGATGTGTTATAATATAGGCATGATGATGGTAGAGAAATGGTAGTCGTAATAAATGTAGGTTGTGTTGATGATGAAAATGTGTTGCAACTTGTTATTTGTGTGGTTTAATTTCCAATTCTATGATATAAAAAGGAAACTACGTAGGGAAAAATATGATTTTAGGAGGATGAAAGATGGATTGGTTAGGGTAGAGAGTGGCCGAGCTAACCTCCAAGGGCCCCATGCCCTTGAAGTGCTACCTACATAGTCCCGTGAAAAGGGACCTCAAGCCGATGTAGTTCTCCCATAAGCTAGGGAAGAATATGAGGGGGTATGAAAATGAGTTGGTAGGTTTTAGGCATGTTGTGGGTTTAGGTCTATTAGGTGTGTGTGGGTTATAGGCAAATTGGTATAGGTGATGTTGATTGTGGCAAAATAAGAAGATTACCTCAAAGGTAAGTGTCGAGGACCAAATCTTGTATAAGGTAATCAAAATGTAAAAATCTAGTCAAAAGATAAGAGGGGGCAATAAAGCCACCTAACTAGTTAGGATCATACCAAGTAGATCATACCTTGGAGGATGTGATGAACGTAAGACCCGAAAGACATTGCATGATTGATTGTTCTAAGGTGAAAAGTAGTCACATGATCACCAAATTTCTTGGTTTCCAAGAGGTCCCTTGAGGTGGTAGGAAATGGGAGTGGGAATGGTAAGAAAAGTGAAAGATGGTTAAACTTTTATATGGTATGAGGTGGCATGCTCTTTGGGCAAGAGATCTGAGGTCACAATGGGCAAGTCCATGACTAAAAAGTTCTTTGTTTTGACTTGTATTTGAGATAGACTGATCGATGCGGGAAGTCTATATGGGATGAGGAATTTAACTCCTTGAGGTCTTCGTGAATCTGATCGATGCGAGAAGCTTCAAATTCTCTCTATTTCTCTTTTTTTTAGCTTTACATAGCTGTCCTTCGAGGGAGTAGTCTATTTACAGCAGCAATTGATTAAGAGGAAGATGTCCTTTTGAGGGAGTCATCTTTCTATTAGAAGTTTGACTCAAGGAGTTTGGTCACATGTGGGTCTTTGAAGTCATGGACAAGACCAAGGTGAAGAATACGATTCTTGTTCAAAAAGTGGGGTGAAATGACCATGGGATCTCATTTAAAGGTAGACAAAAAGTATCCATGAGAATCATGCTATGTGCAGCACCGTGGTACAAATATTCAAGAAAAGATAATAAGTGGTGGGTACTCACATGATTCATTTTTAGTCATCGGTGAGATGTAGGAAGTGGGTAACACTCAAGGGACGAGCATGGAAAGAGGAAAAAGGTGAGGTACAACAATGAGAATGGTCGAAGATGCAAGGCATTAAGGGGCTCAAGTTCGGGTTTACTATCAAGTGAAGATAAACAATAAGCACCTGATCCATAACTATGAGTCATGATGTATGGTCCAGGCCAATTAGGAGAAAATTTTCCCCATTTAATTTTTTTGTTTTGGTTACATGTTGATTTTATTTCAGGACAAGGTCACCAACTTGGAAGGTTCATTCATGGACACATTTTTCGTAGGCACATTTGATATGTTTTTGGTAAACTTGAAGGTGATCAAGAGTGTTAAGACGACATTCATCTAATAACTCAAGTTGTGCTAAATGGTCTTGACAAAAGTCATCATCATTGAGCATGTCATGGAGATAAATGCAGAGTGAAGGGATCTAGACTTTAAGAGGTAGAACAGCCTCTATACCGTAGACCAAAGAAAAAGGTGTAGCGCAGATGGAAGTGTGAATACTAGTGTGGTATGCCCATAGGGAAAAAGGAATGTGCATATGCCAATCCTTCCCAGTATCGTTAACCACTTTCATGAGAATTTTGTTTAGGGTTTTGTTAGTGGATTTGGCTTGGCCATTGGTTTGTGGGTAATAAGGTGATGAGAAACTTAGTTGAATGCCGAAGGCGTCACAAATTTTTTGTAGGGTTTTGTTTTTGAATTGTTTTCCATTATCAATGATGAGGCGATGAGGAACACCAAAGTGAAAAATGATGTGATGATTGATGAACTCACATATTTTCTTGGCTTTCATGGAGATGAGTGGTATGGCTTCCACCCATTTTGTGTAGTATTTGGTAGTGGTGATGATCCATTGATGTCATTGGGAAGAATGGGGAATAATCTCTCCAACAAGATCTAAACCCCATTGAGAGAAGGGCCAATGGTCACGGGTGACCTGTAAGGCATGACTGGGTGTATGATGAAGGTTGGCGTGTTGTTGGAATTTTATACAATGTTTGATGTAGTTGTAACAATCAAGGTTAAGGGTCAGCCAGTAATAGCCTAGGTGAAGGATACGCTTAGCAAATAAAGGCTCATCAAGTGACCTTCACATATGCCATCATGAACTTCCTTAATGGTACAAAAAATTTTAGAACTCGTGAGGCATCATAAGAGAATACCATCAAAGCTACACTTATAGAGGAGGCCCCCCATGATGACATAATGAGAGACCTTTTTAAGGAAGTCGCGTTGTCCATTATGGGTGAGATCGGAGGGAAGATGGAGAGAGAAAGATAGTCGAATATTGTTTATACCACTTGTCGCTTCGGGTCGGGGTAGCGTTCTAATAGAGTAAAATTTATGAGGTAAATAAGAAGGTGATTGGAGTCATTGTATGGTGACAAATATTTTAGAATCGGCAGGTGAAGTAGGTATTTGAGAAGCCAAGTAGGCCATGGTGTCTGTAAATTTGTTGGTTGAATGAGGGATGGTTTGTAGGGCATAACGGTCAAAGGTGGTCAAAAGTATATCCACATGATGTTTATAATTTTGAAGTATCTCGTTACGACATTAGTATATACCATTGACTTGGTTTACAACCAATTGAGAATCACCAAAGATGTTGATTGATTTGAAATCTAAGGCATAGGTGGCTTGGAGACCTGATACCAAGAGTGCTTCATATTCGGTAATGTTGTTTGTATAATCAAAATCTAGTTTGAAAGACAAAGGCATGGGTTCACCATCAAGTGGAATGAGGATAACACTAGCCCCACCCCCACGCTAACACTTGGAACCATCGAAGAAGAGTGTCATTTGGTAAGCGGGTTCATCCAGGGAAAGGGTAGCAATTGACTCATCTGGAAAGTAAAAATTAGAGGGTTGATCCCCAGAAATAGGTGCGTCAGCCAATTAGTCGGTGATAGCTTGGCCCTTGATGGAATTTTGATGAATGAATTCGAGGTCGAGCTTAGCTAAAAGCATAAGCCAGTCATGTGGCACACGATTTTTATAAGGCTTGGCATACATGAAGTGTAAGGGGTCGGTGTTGGTCACAAAATAGGTTTTTGCTAAAGTAGGTAATGGCGGAGTTTGGTGGAAATGAAAACTAAGGCTAAGCAAACTTTTTCATGATGGGTGTTGTTGGGGTGTGGAGCTTGTTTTTGGTCTTCTTGAATCAATGTTGAATTTTAGAGCTCGAGAGGTTAAGTTTGGATACTTCGGGAGCTTTAACTGCCACAGTCTATTTCCATGATGTTGTTGTGCAATCATTATGCCATTGCTTTGCAACATTGTTGTTAACATGTTGTTAATTGGCTGTTAACATCGAGACTATTTTTTCCAGCCATGGGAAGTTGAAAGATCATGACTTTCAAACTTCTAGGGTCGGATTTAGGACTTCTTAAGAGGATTTTAATCCTATAAATAGAGGTGTTAGGGTATCTTGAAGATATCTTGAGTGTTCAAGAGGTCTTGAGTCTTAATGATCAAGAGGTGATCAAGAGTGATCAAGGTTATGCAATTGGGTGTCAATTGTGGTTTAGATGTGGTTTAGCATCTTTAGAATTCTGTTGTGAGTTCATAACTGAGAGAAGACTGTAAGAGTTGTTTTACTCTTGTTGATAATAAAATATGAGCAAGTTCTTGGTGGACGTAGCCTAAATTGGGTGAACCACGTTAAATCTTATCTTGTCTTCTTTTGTGCACTATTTATTTATGTTGTTATATTTCTACAAGTATAATTCTGCTATATAGTTTCCTACTTTTTTTTTGGTTTAAGGAATTATTTCCGCATATTTGTTCTCTAATTCCTAACAAGTGTATCGGGTTTCATAGTCCAAAAGAGTATGGCTCATGTAATAAACTACATGTTCCCTGTGTTGTTCATCATGATGAGTGAGCATGGCTTCTAAGGAGTGATTGGTAGATGAGATGTATAGGTAGAAAGGTTGATCATATTTAGGTGGAATGAGTACAAGTGGTTGGATAAGGTATTTTTTAGGCCTCAAAAGCTTTGTGGCAGTCATCATCCCATTTAAAGGAGACATCCTTCTTGAGAAAATGATGAAATGGTTGCACCGATCAGATAATTGTGAAATGAAACATCGAATAGATCAGTACTTACCTTGTAGGCTACGAGTTCTCTAAGGTTAGTAGGTGGAAACATTTTGAGAATGGCCTTGACTTTAGCAGGTCAACTTCTATACCTCGTAGGGAAGCGATAGAGCCCAGAGGTTTCTGAGAGGACCACGAAGATGCACTTCTTAGGTGAAGGTGAACTCAATATTTAATGAGACGATCAAACTGGTTTTGAGGATGGCAAGAGTGCTCAAAGTGGCATTTAGATTTGGCGAGAGATCATCCATGTAATCTTCCAATATACGATGCATGACATCATGGAAGATGTAAGTCATATCTCGCTGATATGTGGCACCAGCGTTTTTAAGGCCAAAAGACATGACACAATAGCAGAAGGTCCCCCAAGGGGTGATGAATGTGGTTTTATGTTGATCCTCTAGGGCAAGCAGGATTTGGTTATAACTCGAGAAGCCATCCATGAGTGATAGCATCTCATGACCAGCGGTAAGGTCAACCAGTTGGTCAATACTAGGTAGGGGAAGTATTTCTATGGGTAGGTGAGGTTGAGGTCACGAAAATCCACGCAAATGCAAATTCCCCCATCCACTTTAGTGATAGGGACAATGTTAGAAATCTAACGAGGATAATCAATGGGTAATATGAAGGAAATGGAAAGAAGGCGCTGAAGTTCTTCTTTGACAAGAAGGGAAATGCGAGGGTGCATTTTCCTCATCTTTTGTTTGATGGGTTTGGCATCGGGAATGGTTACAATATTGTGGACCACTATGGTGGGGTCAATACCAGGCATGTCTGCATAAGACCAAAAAAAGTGTGGTTATGATCTTTGAGAAAATAAGTGATGACTTCTATTCAAAGATCCAAAGATTGGTCGATCTTTAGGATGTGTGGGTCATCCTGAGTATAAATGTTGATTTTTATAATCGATTCATTCAACATGGTTTACATCTCAAAGGGTAATGACCGATAAATATATGAGTTTTCTACACCAAGGTAGGTGAGTATAGATTCATCATCCTAACATTGAACGACATTAATTAAAGGTGTATTGTCATCGATCATTTCAGGATACAGGAAGGGAAGAGAGGAAGGAGCCTCGCCCTCACATTGATAAGTCAAAGGCCCCAAGGAAATGGTGTTTATGAAAAAAAAAGTTAGGAGGGATAGATTCAGGATCCATCGACTCCGTCGGTGAAGGTGGTGATGAAGGTGGAGTAGGTGAAGAAGGTGAAGAAGCGCTGATAACCTTGATGAGTTCAATGCGGGCTTGTTTGATAGGTGGTTCAGGAAATCTGATACCACTATGGTTGTTATGTTTGCAAGTGGTACATGGAATAATGGTATGGCAGCCTTGCTCATAAAATCAAAAACCAAAACCCTTCCACGCACATCGATGTAGGAAGGTGTGGGAAAAATGGTGATTGGTGAGAGACTAGAAGTCATGGAAAATGGGTGGGTTTGTGATGGTGGTTCGGGTGTGTACGTGGTAGTATCAAGTTCCCCATATGTGAGACTGTATGAAGATGAGGAGGACCATAAAGGAGGCATTCTCCTATGTGGTGATCATAGCGAGGGTTTTGGTGAAGACTTACATACTCTTGTGGAGTAAAGAATGTTTTGACACTATATAGGTGGTATTCCCCCAGTGAGGCATTGAAAAACACCTTCCAAGGATCGGTGGTTGGTATGTGGGTAGTCGGAATAGATGATGTGATAGAGGTCAATGCGGAGGTGGAGTTAATGGATTGGGAGACGATGGGTTGGTCGTGGAGGTTGTGGCGGCAGTAGGAGTGCAAGAGGTATGTGCGATGGAGGTGGCGGCTGTCTTGGTAAGTGGAAGTTAGGTGAAGTGGTAGGGTTCATGGAGGTAGACGCTTTAATGGGTATAATCACGTCATTGGGTCAATAAAGCATGTTGCATGTTTTAAAAGGTGATGGATCAGCCTAGTGTAGGTGTGTCCCTCATGTTCAAACTTTACACAACGATGCAAAGTGGAAGGAACATAACCTATGACATGAATCCAAGGTTTTCCAAGCAACAAGTTATATTGAAATTCCCCCTCTAGGATGTATAATAGCTCTGGAATAGTGCGGGGCCCACGGAATGTGGAGGATGATGGTACCCGTGTAGAGGTGATAGCATCGTTGAATGAACGCACCATGACATGATGTTTATGAATGTAATTTTTCGGTATGCACATTTGAGTGAATGCATGGGATGAAATGATGTTAATGCTAGCACCCCCATTAATCATTACACATCATACACGTATATCATTGATGTGGACAGAGATGAAGAGGGTTGGGTCTTAGGTCATCTGTTTGGTGTGGTGTGATCTCCTCCTCTGAGAAGCTAAGGGAGGCTATTTGGTGAGTAGGGTGAGGTGTGGATAAAGGTGGTAATTTTGTGAGAGAGGCTACATGATGGGGTGTGATAATGGAGGCTACGGGTGTAGGGTCATTGGGTAAAACCTCAATAGATTAAAGAACCTCCATGAGAGCTTGATGATGGGATTTTGAGGTTTGGATGAGGTCATATGAGGACATTTTGAGGGGAGATTGGTGTAATTTTTTTAGCATGGTGCGATGTGTGACCCCATTAGAAATAGGGTATGTGGGTCTACTGAGATAGTAATCTTAGGTGTGGTTGTAGATGGTATGTTGGGTATATGATTGGTTGGTGGGTCAATTACCTTTTCCTTACCTTTATCCTTCTAAGCACGGGTAGTAACGTGGATCATGTTGATATGAGGGGAGTTGGCAAATGGAGAAAGTGTAGGGTGAGTGGTATAATGACATGACGAGCAAAAACCTACTGGAGGAGAAAAAACCTGTGAGGTGAGCTGGGTGCAAGGACATTTGGGTGATGGTGTGATAAGTTCTCTAATGAAAACCATGTTAATTTCAAATCTTGGAGGTGTTTTTAGGAGCTATGGTGGTGGAGGTCATGGTTGTTGAGTGGGCAGTGAGGGAAGGACTATGGGAATGGGTGTCGGTGAAGTAGTTTCCTCATCGAGAAGGTCGTTATTGTCAAAGTTGGCTTCTGGAGGACACAACTAGATAAGGACAATTTTTAAGGCCTTGTAGTTCTCCACATCGTGCCCTGACACACGATGGTAGGCACAAATTTTATTATCATCAAACCCTTTTGGCTTGGGTTTGAGGGGGTCATAAGGTCTAAGTGGCGGTAATGTGATAACAAAAGTCTCAAGGAGGTTGGTTAATATTTTGGCATAGGACCCCACTAGTGGATCGCAATGGGAAGTGAAAGTGGGTTTGGGTATAGGTATGGCTGATTGTTGAGGAACGGTCCTTGCAGGAGGGGGAGTGGGTTGAGCCATGGTTTTGAGTGCTGGAGTAGTCTTGGGTGTTGGTTATGTTTGTTTGGGTAGGGGTAGGGTAGATGAATGGGCAAGAGGGTGTATGAATGCTTTGACTATGTTATTGGAGGGTTGCGGATTTTTTTTTTGTTACACCTTCTTAGGTAAAGGTGATATGGGTGTATGAGATCTAGAGGGAAAAGTAGATGGGGAAGAGGGCAAGTTACCCACAGGGGATAACGAGGTGTTGTGAAGGTAGATGATGTGGGTCAAGTAGAGGGTGTGATAGACAGAGACTGGAGTGTAGTGGGTAATGAAGAAGTTGCGGAGGTTATTGGAGGTATGGGTGGTAAAGATGTTGTAGGTGTAGGTGTAAGTCGTGTCGGGCTCTTGGGTAGGTTAGAGGTTTGTGAGGAAGGAGTGGGCTATTGTGTACTTGGTTTATTGATGGGTGGAAGTTTCTTAACCGTGTTTTGAAGCTAATGTCCTAAGATGGACGGGGACAGTGCATGTGTTATTAGCGTAGCGGAATATGAGTTCTATGGGTTTGGTTCTTCTCCTTTGGGTGCCAGAGTAGGTGTGGTGTTAACTTTGGAGGATGTAGCTAAATCCAGTTTGATAGGTGGATGAGTAAAGCTAGTGGTTGGGGTGACCCCTAAGGTAGTGATAGGTTTAGTCGAGGAAGATGATGTATGTGCGGGTTTGGATTTAGATGTAGGTTGGGTTATGGGTAAGGGTACGTGTTGAGTTATGATGGGTGTCATGGAAGAAGTTGTGATAGAGGTGGTTGTGTTCGGTTCGATTGGTTGAAATATTTTTGGATAGATAGTGGAAGTATTAGCAAGTGACATCTTCATTTGTGTTGAAACAGAAGCGATGAAGATGCCCCATAATAAGGCTTTGTCTACATAATCTAGGTGATCGACCAAACGTGAGAATGGAATGTCCGTAGGTGATGTTGATAAGGACCTAATGGTTATTCCCATAAAATGGGTCTTAGAGATGGTAAATTAGTTAGCTTCAACTTCCATGGGTAAGAGAGCCAAAAGTAGGTCTGTAGGATCTTGGGTAGCTGAAGGAGAATGCTCGCCTAGAGGAAAAGGTATCTCTATTGGGTCTGTGATAGGGGGAGGAGATGATGGGTGCTCCTCTATAGGTGAAGGAGAGATATGGGTGCTCCTCTATAGGGGAGGAGATGATTGGTGCTACTCTTTGGGTGGAAGAGGTAAACAAGTATCCTCCATGGAGTGAAGAATTACTATGGGTGACGGTTCCCTATGTGGAGAAGCTAGAGGTGAAATGGTCTCAATATTAGTGAAGGGATCCTCCATGGGTGAGGAAGGAGGTGAAAGGTGTTCCTCTATGGGTGGAGGAATAGGTGAGGTAGGTTCTAATGTAGAAGGAGGGTTTCGAGCTAGAATCTCCTCTATGGAAGGAATATGGGGTAATTGGGAAGCAACAGGTGTGTCACTAAAAATAGCATGGACCTCGTGGGTATGGCTATCATGAGTTGAGGTCTCACCAGTTTGATCAGATGAAGGGGCATGATTGGGAAAGGGTTTCTTGAAGATATGTAGGTTTTGATTGGTAGGTGTGTTAGGATTATCCACGGTTAACTCACCTTTCTCAAGCATTTCTTGGACAATATTTTTGAAAGTGATGCAATTGTCCATCACTATGACCCTTTACTTGATGATAGTTACAGAATTTGTGTTCTTTATACCATTGGGCATGGGGCGAGTAGGGTCAAAACTAGTGTGTGGTTTTATAGGTGGAAGGGTGATGGCCCTAGCTTTGATGAGCTTTTCTAAGATAGAAGAGTAGGGCTCCCCAATTGGGGTGTATTTCCATTGTTCTCATTTGAATTGAAAAGTCTAGATGGGTGAGATATTAGATGAGGGGGTAGCCTGATTTAATGGATGATCCGACCAACTTTGAGTATCACTTTGTTAGTGGTGCCCTTGGCATTTGAATAATTGTTTTGTGGTTTGGAAGAAAAAGAGGTATCATTCGACTTGAATGCCGAATTTTTACTATGTAATTGGATTTTTTTCTCTTCGATGGCTCGAATCTCTAACTTTTATTGCCATGGTGAATGCTTCATCAAATGTTTGAAAAGTTTGAACTGCAAGGTTAATGAGATATGTCTAGCACAAGCCCATGTGAAGATTTTGATGAGTTTTGTTTGTGGCGATTGGAAGGTGAGTTGATTGATCGGGCTAGGCCGGTGAGTGAAAAAAATTCCAATAGATTTGTCCTCATATTGACACATGGAGTATAGGTCGATCACGGTAACCTTCTTGATGATATTGATGGAGAAGTGATCCAAAAAGGCTTGGGCTACCTGATTAAATGAAAATATATAGTGTCTAGGTAACCCACTATACTAATCTAACGTAGGTTTTGTCAAAGACATAGGAAAGGTCCTTAAGAGTAAAGCATCATCGTGAGCGATTAGGTAGCACCCATGTTTGAATGACCAAAATGTTGTTCTAGGTTTTCCTTTACTATTAAAGCGGTTGAATTTAGGAATCTCCCAAAATGCACGGGTATGGACGAATAGGAATGGATGGGTGGATAGGCTCATTACAAATTTCACCGTAGGTGAGAGTATTGGGGAGCTAGAAACGATGCCTCGAACATCTCGCATCTTTTCCATCATCAATTTGATTAGTTCGTTGGTAGGTTACAATGATTGGGTTCCTCTGTAGCATAAGAGGGTTGGTGTTGGGTGTGTAATAAGGGTGGCATTCCAAGTATATGGTGTTGACATGTAGGTAGATTGAGAAGGAGGTATTGAAATAGGGGTAACCCAGTTGAATAATAGATGAAATGGGAGGTTGCTGATAGTACGTATATGGAGGTGGAAGGGTCATGGTAACCCTAGTGTAAATGGGGGCTAACGATTGTGGAATGGAAAGGACCACATTCTGAAAGGGGTAGAGGTCACCGACACTGGAGGTGGTAGTGTAGCTACGGGTATATGCGAGACATTAGGGGTGGATGAGGTTACGTTTTGGGTGGTTGTCGAAGGTATGGTATGTGGATGTGGCATGTTGACGGATATAGTAAACGTGGCATCATAGCAGGTATAGGCCCTAGTGTGAAATGACTAGGGTTAAGGTAGATGCGGGCAACACGAAGCGAGATGGGACCGACGTACGAGTGGGAGCGAGAGTTAAAGGGATAGATATGGGCATGTCGTATATCAATTGAGCCGAGGCATCTCGAGTGGACAAGTGGGAAAGATAAAACTACAAGGCAACAGGGTTTTGGTCAAGGAGTCATGTGAACTCCTCATCTCCGGTAGTGATAGTGATAGGTTGGATAGGATCCATGGTGGGTGATAAAATGGAAGGTGATGAAGGGCTAGGTGGGAGTGGTTGACAACTTGCGTGGAATATGAGTGTGCTTGCTTTTTTCAGGTCAACACCATGTGAACCAAGATCTTGATCGAGTTTAGGCCGCTTCTCTGTAAATGACATAGAAAAATAGCAGGAATAGGTGAAACAAGTGGTAAAAAGTGGACTAGGTACCAAATGTTGGCTGGAAAATGACATAGGAGTAACCGATGTCGGTTAGGGTAAACCAACGCCAGTCACAGGTAACCATGGCCGGTCACTTTGTGGGAAATGGACAGTGAGTCAAAAACAAGGTGTAAGGTCAAATCTGATAGGTATGCCAAACCTGATGAGTTTTACAAGGTCAATGGGAATGATAATAGTGACAGGGACTCTGAAAATTTGAAGAAGGTGAATAAATGTCCTTTTGGGTAGGTTAACCAAAATGACAGTGAATCGACACCGGTTGGGTATAACCGATGATGGTCAGGGGGTAATCGACGATGGTCTGGGACCGACACCAATCACTGTGAAATTGAAACATTGATGAAAGGAAAATGGTTGTGAATTAAAATCTAATGTGGAATTAGACCCAAAATTCTAAGAATGATGAGAATATGGTCCAGGCACCCTTAGATGAAGTCGAATACACCAACTATGATGAGGAGCATGCAAGGATAAACAAGAAGAATGAAGAATGTGACCTCTCACCTCAAAACGCAAGCTAAGCAGAAACACTAAGAAAAATGTGATCCTAAGAGTGCCTTTTCTATTATGTTTGTTTAGCTTATGCTATTTAAGGACTGACTCATGAACTGTAGAATAGAATTTTTTGGTGAGGATGGCTTCCTACAAAGAAGGAGATCTAAAAGGTGAGGTTTCGGTATGTTATGGTAGGGGTGGGCTTTGCTCTGAAGTATGACTCGATAGAGTAGTGAGCTAGGGAGTACCTACCAATCCTCAAATCAGTGTGATTGTTGACAAGCATTCCCACGAAAGATGTTGTTTAAGAATATGTATTTGTTTTAAATTTGTGCAATGTGGCAAGACACACAGACACACACACACAGAGAGATAGATGTGCTTTCTATGATTCATTTGTCAACCATCAGCTGGGAATGACTTCCAACGTATAGGTTGCCCTCAATTAATGTGAGCTAATGCAATAAATTAGAATGCAATGCACTTATTTTAAGCCCAAATTGAAATATGAAGTTCGATGACACAAATGGATGAATAGGAAGAGGGATGCTCTTTCACTAAAATGTAGAAAACAAGAAGAAATGATTCTTTTTAAGTACACCAAAAGAAAGGTTTCTTTTAGAGAAAATAGAAAGAAAAAGAGGGTTACCAAGGAAGAAAATTAATGTGTATGCTTTTCAGAAGGGAAACAAACACACAACTTTTCCTATGAATGAATAAAATTCAAGGAACCCCGAATGGGTCCCACAGTGGATGCCAAAAATTTCACCGATTTTTAGACGTTTCTTTGAAATATGAAAGCAGATAGGGTAATGAGCGTAGGAGGAATACATGTTAAAATTTTGGTTGTTGGGTTGTTGCATGCGTATGAATTCTGAATCCACAACTGATCGTGAGAGCTTCCTTTTGGCTAGGAGGAACTACCTGAAATGGGACACAAGACCACCATAAAGAGTTAAACAATATGGGTAGTGAACTGCCTAGTGTGTGCTAGATCTGGGAAGTGTGATACTTCCTAGACATCTATCATTCCATTGTTTAAAACAATTTAATGTTGGTAATGAAATAAATCCAATTGTAATTGAAATGATTTAGGTGTCTCATTAAAAACACAATAAGAAAGATCTAATCTAATAGGATAGGTTAAAATAAGATCCGAAGGTCAAATAGTTGGTTCTGGTTCTCTGCAAGTCTGACAGAGGTCTTAGGCAGGTCACAGGTGATTAAGGGTGATGTGATAATAGGTGGGTAGGTCATTGTTTTGGACTCTATTGGTCAATCTGAGATCGACGCGGTCGAAGGGTGACCGATGCGGTTGGGGGAAACTGTGTGTCGATTACGGTGGAAAAATGGGAATCCACGAGAAATGAGCTTTAGGTCTCCCTTGTGATTACACAAAGGACTTAGTTGGCGAAATGAGGTATTAGGCTATTTGGGTGGGATTTGGTGAATTTTTAATGGGTATGGAGGGTGAGTGTTAATGGAGGTCAATGGGTGGCTAAGAGAACAAAGGATGACAATACAATGATAAAATGAATGAACCAGAGGAGTAAACTATTCTACTTACTTGAAATCTGGTTATGGGTGCTTGTGAGTGATGGATGAAGGTGCTGGTAAGAGGTTGAATGTTGTTGAGGATCACCAAACATTGGAAAGCTCCTGCATGGGCTGCATGTGCATTCCTTTTTGCTTGGTTGGATCAAATCATGCTAGGGTGAGTGTTGGATGCCTATGCAAGAGAAAATTCTTGATCTCCTTCCTTGCATGCGTGTTCTCGCGGAAACTTTCCCTCAAAAGATGTGATATCTCTCAGGAATCGCCAATGTTTGACAACATTTTTGCCAACGTTTTTTCCAACCCCAAAAATAAGGTTGTTTTAGGGATTAAAAAGTGACCGACGGTGGCTCCGTCTTAACCGGCAATGGTTAGGGGTAACCAAAGCATCTGTTAAGGAGAATTTCCTAGGTTTAATAAACTAGGCGAGATCCCCTTGATTTTCTCGGGATCTCATGTCATTAACCCGTGGATCATATTGGAAGATTCTTATTAACATGTAGGAATGTGGTTAGAGGGAACGTAGGCATTGATTTTTAGGGTTTTGTTAAGTCTTAGTTAGTTATGGCAACTTACTAAGAATAGGTCTTAGGGTGAGTTGGCTAGATGAGGTGTCTAGGTGAGGTGTAAGTGTGGGCATTATCTAAATTAAGATATTTAAATAATAAATATGGTGAGGATAATGAATTAAATTAATTAAATTAATATTAGTGGGGTGAAGGGGGCCATGGCTAGGTGAATGTGTTCAATGGTGTTTATTTGACGATGGACCAAAGGGGAGTGTGACCTGATTTTGGTGTCTATTGTTTTGCAACATGCAATTCGGAAGAATGTGTCCTGCTACTATAAGATTTGCACCTCTACAACCCATGATACTAAGGATTGTAGGCTTATTGATCAAATCCATGAGGCCATTGATCATGGTGTGTGACAGACCAGCATTTTCGGTAGTCCTAAGGGTGATGATCACTCTTATGAAGAGTGTGCGAGATGGGGCGCGTGTGGAAGAAGTTGTCGCGGAGGATTTTGTGGTTGTAGTAGCCATGGAGGAAGAAGAAGTGAGTTCCAATAGGGAACATGTTATAATTATTGATCCATAGAACATTATAAATGAGATTATCCAGATCTATTACAATGCTCATGGTGTGGGAAGAAGAACAAGTATGAAGAGTGTCCAGAACTCTATGAGCATATGAACCAATAGCACCGAAATATAAGGGCACCTTTGCTATGGTAAGCATAAAAGGGTCGATCCATAATGGATGCCAAGAGTGGTGCGTGAGTTAGAGATAGAACTGTCTTGGTGACAACACGTGTAAAGGTCACACGCACTAAGGAGATGCCCATACAAGGACATTGGTTTCCGAGAGAGGAGGTACTACATGGAAAGTACCCGGACCACCTTACCCATCGAAAGAGATATACCAGGAGACTCTAAAGGTGATTAGGAGTTTACAAGGGGAGATACAATTTCTCAAGGAGAAATCTAAGTAGGTGGGCGGTGGAAGGATAATGAGGTTCCAAGTGGCCTAGATGAGGTCAAAGAAGTATGTCAAATGTTAAGGAAAGACAATATTATTTCCTTGCTTGGAGAATGGTTGAGGACAAAGTACCACGCACTAGAGAAGAGCGCGAGAGAAAGGTTTTACATGTAAACCTTTCTCCACACAACTCTCAGTATGACAAAGAGATTACTCTAAATTTCATTGTTGATTCATGGCTCTGAGAAATATCCTTATCGATATAGGGGCGAAGTGAATGTTCTTACCTTATATGCTTGGCATCAAACGGGAAGGCCCGTGTTGTAACCATCTTCAAATGTGTTGTATATGGAAAACAAAACTAAGGCAATGGCAATTAGAGTATTAAAGGATACTGATAATAACCATTCAAGGGTCAAGTTCACTTGGGGACTTCATAGCCTTGGCTCTTTTCAAGGTAGATAACTTCCCGAGTGTTTCTTGGGTGCCCATGGTGTTACAAGAATAATGCGACATCGGAGTTTAACAAAGGATATATCAGTTTTGAAAACGAGGGAAGAATGGGTGATCATCCCTTTGATAAATGGGAAGTCAAGCACCCTACACAAAGCCATTGGGAGAAGAAGTCCTTGATAGAATATATGTGCGCTCAATTAGGGACCCTGAGATAATCCATCCCATATAAGGAGTTATCTAGTTTGAGGATGCCCAGTCTATGAGTGATACCACAAGCATGGCATGTGATAATTGGGCAAACAAGACCTATGAGTTAATCGGGAAGCATTTAAGAGGATCATAACTAAGGTGACAAAGGTGCATATAGTCACGGTCCCAGGGAGGAAGAAAACTACCAAGTTACTCGAGAGGGGCTAATCCGGAAGATTTCTTGCAAGAAATGGAGGCCCATTGGAGAAATGAAAAGGAAAGAAGAGAAATGCTCAATTACAACCTACTCGGGAATGGTGTGCACGCTAGTGGCTACACATCAGGATAACCTCTCAGAATGGCACGAGGTGAGAATTTCCTTCTCTATAAGGTTTTGTAGAAGCAACGCGCCAAAATTTATAAAGTGCTACCATGGTAAGGATGTTGCTTCCTTGAATATCCAAGCATGTGAGACAACCTAGATGGGAAGCGCAAAAGCATTGCCACCTTTATTATGGGTTCACAAGTTATACTCCACCCTGTAAGTTTTTGCACGTGCATGGTACATTCATGTTGAGACACACCACTAGACAAGAAATTGGCAAGAGTTAGTGATTGATATCATTCAAACATTTGAGTACCCGAGTACAAAGCCATCCGTACATAAGGCATTGCGGGTTTTAAAGCACCTTACAACGAGGGGATAGTGTTATGGCGAATATAGAATACAAGAATTGCTAGGTGAAGCTAGCACGGAGGTGTGCTTTGAGGAAGAAGAAATATAAGAGATACGGTTTGATCGTGCATGTATAGACAAAGAAAAGTGGAAGATGGTGTATGTTATTGATGGAGAAGAAGTGGAAAACTTGGATGTTGACCATTCTGTAGGGATGCGTAAGGTGTTAGATAGTGTTGATGAATGGCGAAAGAAGGTTAAAATCAGCTCGAAGAAGAGCCTTAAGAGGCTATCATCGGAGACTATTGGTCGATAGGGAAGTCTCCAAGATCATTGATCTTTTACAAGATTTTGAGGGTTTATTCCCACATGGGTATCATGAACTCAAAGGCATTCACCATTCCTTGGCGGAAATGAGAATTAAGTTGAAGGAGGGAATGGGCCCAATGGAAGATACCATACCGAATGAATTCTAACTTTGTGCGTGAAGTTCAAGGAAGAAATAGATAAGATGATAGCATCGGGCATCATTGACAACTTGTTGAAGAGTCATACTAGATAATTCCAATGGTAATTAGCATCAAGAAGGATGGAAGGATAAGGATCTTTGTTGATTAAATGGACCTGAATGTAGTGTGTATCATTGATCATTTCCCAACCCCATTTATTGAAGAAATTTTAGAGGGAGTAGTAGGATGAGGTCTACTCTTTCACAAATGGATTCTCAGGCTATCACCAAGTAAGAATCGTGAAGGAGGACCAGAGGAAGATGACTTTCACCACTAAGTGGGGAATTTTTACCTATACAGTCATGCCTTTTGGATTGATGAATGCACCTTCTATGTTCTCACGCATTGTGGTACAAGCTTTCTAAGACCTCATCCATAAATTTCTTCAAGTCTACCTAGATGATTGGATAGTATATGGGTTAGTGAAGGACCATTGTGACAATTTAAGGTTGACGTTTGAAAGCGTGTGGGCGATTAAGGATATCCCTCAACATTAAGAAATATTTCTTTGTTACCTATTTGGAACATTATTGGGGCACATCATATGTAAGGAGGGCCTACTAGTAGATCCCGCAAAAGTTACATAAATTGAGGGATCCTACTAGTCAAAGTGCGAAGACGTTGATTTCTTGGGCATACGGTACTACGGGAAGTTTTGTTGTTGTAAATCAGCAACACCCCTGATGCAAATCAGTTTCTAAGTTGATGTTTCAGGCATCCAGTGTGATTTCACAACATTGAAACCTCTCTCCAAGTGTGGGACTTGTGAAAATGAGAGAGGAATCTCCAGAATAGAGGCTGGTTCCTCAAACTCCTCTGATTTAGATCTATTATTTGCACAACTGTAGAGGTTCATATCCTAATTTTACCCTAGATTGTAAGGAGACAGGGATAAAAATGCAAAAATGAAACTAAACTAAAGATGGTGATGCACCAAAGGAGTGGTGAAACAATTTTTTCCATGTAAATAGACACAATTTCATGAAATGCAACAAGGGAGAACATACACAAGCTGATAGATACAATTAGAGATCTTAAAATGAAGTAAAAACAATACAAACAAAGGATTGAAAGCATTCACAAAGTTTGCCTTTGTCATTCCCAAATAAAATCTCTTACATTCCACCCTCGAAAGAGGTATAAACCTGATACAATACTTGAAAAGGTCCGATTCTTACAACTATCACTTGTTGGAGGTGAAAGAAGAAGTTTTCTATGCCAAAAAGTGTTCAACCATGGGGAAATGAGCCAAATCTGGCTTTTACAATGCATGGGTCGAGCCCAGGAGAGAGAAAATGTAAAAAACATGGGAGCCCATTCCTCATTGATGGTAAATGCATTAAAACAGCATGGAGGACCTTACAAACCCATACCCTATCATTTTTGACCATATTGGAGAAAAATGTGACACATTCTCATATTAAATTTGGTTGTTGAAATGTCATTTCTAGCCATAGACACGTACCAGAACCGTTTTTGAATTTTCTCTCTCCAAACTGAACCAAAATTAGAAATTGACCATGGAATCATGTATATAATTTTAACATCTTTCCAATGATATAAAGAACGTGAAAATCCGAGCTTTGGATCAAAAGATATGATCGTTTGAAGATTTAGGGAAAAAACGGCCCAAAAACGGATCGGCGGGAAAAAAATTCAAATTTTACCTCTTTTTTGTCTTTGGAAAATTTTTCAAAAATTCCCCACACTCCGCTGGTTGGATGCCACGTGGCAGCTTCCTATTGGTTGCGAGGCCTCAAATGGGAAAATTTTCCACAGAAAATCCACCGAGCCATAACTTGAAAAATATAAGGAGTTAGGAGGCAAACTTTACCTTTCTGGAAAGCTAAGAGAGAGCTCTATCTGATGGTGCCATTTCTAGAAAGCCTTGAGTGCCTTAAAATAAAAAATGTGGACTGAGGCACAAGAGAGGTAAGAACACAAGGAGTTAGCCACAAAAAATGAGTTGGGGCACATTTTGGATAACAATTTTGGTGACTCAGAGGGGTCATCTACCTGCTAGATGAAAGTACCAGTAGCCTGAAGCAGTCCATTGGGCATGGAGCCATCAAATATTCTATTTAGAACCCCAACTGACTTAGAATGTGCAAGGAGGAAGATGGAATATCACATGATGGAAGCAAAGACTATGCAAAACATCTCCGGGACAGCAAGTATGTGCCAAAGCACTTAGGGAAAGCAAAACAAACCTACAAAGAAAACAATGTGCAAAGAATTTGGATGAATGAAAATCTAATCTAATATTTACAAGGTGGTAAATTTCCCTCTAGAAGCAATGCTTGAGATAGATTCCATTGACTGGAATCTATAGTTCTTCACCATCCAATGAGGCCAATTGGAAAGCATTGTTGTTCTTGCACTTCGTGACCATGTATGGGCCACTCCAAATGGCATCAAATTTTGAATGCCTTCCCGGTTTTGCTCTATCCACATCCCATTTCAACACTAGATCTCCAACTTTGAAAATATCTATCCTTGGCCTTCTGTTTCACTCGGAATGTTTCATTCCTTTTAGAAAGAGATAAGGGTTAGGCTAGGAGGAATACACAGTAGAATGTCGAGATGGTGTGCACGTACCGTAGAGAAAGATCAAGCTGATTGTGAAGAACTCCTTTTTGTCTTGGAAGGACTACGGTTATTGACGAAGATGCAGGTCCAAGAACTCTGATGACAAAGGCAGAACTCTAGGTAGGATGGCTTGACACACAGAAGATGAGAGATCTCCCTCCCGATGATCAGCTGAGTATCACAGGTTTCTGGCTATTCCGTCGCAGTTCAGGGCTTGATCTCCTTTTGCTGCAACTCTCCTTGTCTCTTCACTCGTCTCTGCTCGGCCAAGTGAAGATTCGAATGCTCTTGATCACTCCCAATGATCTCCCTTGATTCAAAAATCCTTCGACCTTTGTTTTTGGTTTGGGGAGCCCATTTTACGAGGAACCGAGATGGCGGTTCGTGAATCGACGGCAGTAGGAACCGGCATCGATAAGAAAAAAGTAGGGTATTTTTAGTAAAATAGCCCACCTTCCTCCTTTTCTCCCGAGGGATTAGTTGTAGGCTTGGTCAAGTGACTAGAATGTCGAGTTTTGGAGTGCGAAAGAAAGGGTCCTTAATCATGGGTGTAGGTGTAGACCAAGTTATAGGTATTAATTAGGTTAGTTTAGGGTTAGGGATAGGTCATGATGAGGTGGCAAAATGAGGTGGCAAGTGAGGTGATGGGGATTTATCAATTACAAGGTAATTAATAAATAATTGTGTAAGGTTTAGGTGATGAGGTTAGGAGTTGTGAAATGGGATGCGAGGTCACAAGGGTCGTAAGACACGAATTTGGTGTCTACATTAGCCCCTTATTGTCATGTGTCTTGTTTTGTAAAGCTGCACGGACAATAATATGAAGTGGTTTCTCCTGTTAAGGGTATAGGTAATCCCCCTCAAATCTATCACAGATTGAGGTAGCGTGAAATCAGGGATAGGGTTGATAAAGGGTAAATGGTGTAGAGATAATGGTGAGAGGGTGGGGTAGGTCCAAGAAAGCAGGCGCACGTTGAAATGCAATAGTGCGACTAGGGTACATGATTTGACGATCAAACCAGCAATGCATAGGCAAAGGTCGATAGTTTATCCAAACAAGGGTGATATAATCCTGGTATCCAAGGCATAGGAAGTAGCCCCAGGGTATATAACGGGTAAGGTACAGGAACGTTTAGGCTTGTTCGGCAGTACCAAATGGTTGGTTTGGTTGAGATAAACATCACGGTCTAGGTCTAGGCAAAGTTGGTCGACAGAGCAAGTCAAGGACCCGAATCATGCTAAAACACGAACAGGTGAGCTCAATTGAACAAGAAGGTACATGATGGGTGGAGAAAAGTGTATGTTGTTGATGTTGGGTGAGGTATTGAAGTGGTACGGCCTTGGGTCGGGCCAAGTTGTTGGGTTGCGGCCTTGGGTCGGGCCAAATGGTTGGGGTGAGGCCTTGGGTCAGGCCAAATGGTTAGGTTGAGGCCTTGGGTTGGGCCAAGTTGTTGGGTTGCGGCCTTGGGTCGGGCCAATGGTTGGTTGCGGCCTTGGGTCGGGCCAAATGGGTAGGTTGAGGTCTTGGGTCGGGCCAAAGTAGTTGGTTACGGCCTTGGGTCGGGCCAAATGGTTGGTTGCGGCCTTGGGTCGGGCCGGATTAGTTGGTGACGGCCTTGGGTCGGGCCAAATGGTTGGGTTGAGGCCTTGGGTCGGGCCAAAGTAGTTGGTTGCGGCCTTGGGTCGGGCCGGATTAGTTGGTTGCGGCCTTGGGTCGGGCCAAATGGGTAAAATGTTTGCATGAAAGGTTGATATAGGCGATGTTGGTGAAAAAGGGCAAATAGTAAATAAGGGCAAAAATTGGGGGAAAGGTGGAATACAACCGATGTCGATTGTAAATGACCGATATCGGTTAGGGGACCGATACCGGTTTCTTAGGGCAGAATAAAACCGATATCGGTTAGGGGCGAAAAACCTATAAAAAGAAAAATACGGCCTGTCATTGTTACTTTTGCAATTTGGAAGCCAATTTGAATTGTCTGACGTGGAGAGTGGAGTTTGGAGCATTTGTTGCGTGAGGTGGCGTTATTTGTCGGAGGAGTGAGTTGTTAGCGGGCCGAGTGAGGAGGAGGCGATGAGTTGATTGGTGGAGGACCCGAAGAGGACATTTGGAGCCATGGCTCTAGCCGGGAGGAGCGGGAGGGCCGAACCCGGCTAGACCACCACCACCCATCCCACCACGACGACGTGTCATCGTACGGGTAGGTTCGAAACCCCTCATTGTGTTCATTTTATTACATTATGCTAAATTGGGGGTTTTGGTATGAATCCAAGTTTTGATAAAATAATGAATAAATGGAAGTTGTTTGGAAAATAGAGAGGGTAGGTAGGGTAGTTAGGCTAAAACAAATCTTAGGGTGGGTAGGTTTGTAGGGCTTTTGATGGGTAAAAGGGTAGTAATAGGCAAAAAAATAGGTTTGGGGGGCCGCGTCGGGTTCGGCTCCGTGTTTTTACAGCGACCGATGTCGGTTGCTAAGCGACCGGCAGCGGTCGCAAATTTCAGGGGCAGGGTGTTTTGTTGCTGACCGGCGCCGGTCGTATATCGGCCGGCGTCGGTGGGGTGGTTTTGGGTATTGTGGGTTGGTTTGGGGTTTGTGTGGGTTTGGGTGGGTTATGGGTTGGGCTTGGGGTGGGTATGGTTTGGGGTTTGTGTGGGTTTGGGTGGGTTATGGGTTGGGCTTGGGGTGGGTATGGTTTGGGTTTGGGTTGGGTTGGTTATGGTATGGGTTTGGGTTGGGTTGGTTATGGTATGGGTTTGGGTTGGGTTGGTTATGGTATGGGTTTGGGTTGGGGTTTGGGTTGGGAAGAGGGAGGGGGATAGTGGAGAAGATAGGTGGCTAGAGGGGGGTGTTAGAGAGTTGGGGTGTGGTCGGGGGATAAAAGGGGGTATAGGTAGATATCGTGATGAAGAGTAGGGCTAATGTAGTGGGTGGGTTTTGCAGGCACGTCAGCAGCTGACGATGCGGGACAGGATGCCTCCGCTGTTGGTGCGGATGCGACCACATGTGTCCGCAGCGCACTGGGCTATCATGCGCGAGGTGGGACTCGGCGGAGTCCAGCGATATAGAGCGATCGACAGAGATCATAGTTTGATGGTTGCCCTCATCGAGAGATGGGATCCGGTGACCAATGTGTTCCATCTCCCGACTGGAGAGATGACCATCACATTGGAGGATGTATATCGCATCCTTCGATTACCTATTGATGGAGAGGCCATTTTTCAGGTGGATGCAGAGACAGCCATGGACAGCATCCTACAGGTTTTCGGGGATGCAGCTGCGCTAGTGACATATCACAACAGCGAGCATCGGTATGATGATATGTGCCGTGCGCACCGACATGAGACACGGCTTGCCGTGTGTGTGTCATGATCGATCACACGCTTCACCCTCCCGGACTCGAGAGGAGGCCACTTTCCATAGGCATTGATAGGGTGCTTCATGAGATGGTGGAGAGCACACTGTTATGCTTGGGCACCAGATATATACGAAGCGGTTATCTGAGGAGAGCTGTGGAGCTATCGCGGATGAGGCGATTCGGGATTTTTTCGACATTTTTACTTCAACTTGTTGGCATATGAGCACATCATATGCATTAGACCATAAGGGGTTACCCAGCCCGGCGGGGCCACAGGTCATATACAGATCACGGCTTTTAGAGGTGGTTGGGGGTCGTAGAGCGGACACGGCGGTGCTTTGCGGAGTAGGGACATTGCTTATTATAGACATTTGTTAGAGGGCCCGACAGCGGTAAATATCGTATGGAGACCTTACGAGAGGTCATCACCCTCATGAGAGGAGCCCTTCTGATTGCGCGCCTAATCCAAAGTACACATTCGGATAGCAGAGGCGCGAGGCCAAGAGAGTACGAGAGGATACCCCTGGAGAGGGTACACAAGCGAGATGGGGCTACGACAGACGAGCCACCTCCCTTCCCTCGACAGGAGGGGGATGATGTAGAGGCCCCCACCGCCTACACCACGGCCCTTGGACCCAGACAAGGAGTTCTTAAGAGGCCAGCGGTGTGATGGTGTAGATGATCTTTGGTTGTACGGGAGCATACATGGTGTGGTGGGCTGGTCGAGAGTAGGCCCAGGATAAGCACTGCCGCTGCACTGCCAGACTTAGCGGCCCAGTGATGGCGAGCGAGATCAACTCGGGGTTAGAGTGCGAGCTATTATAGGGCAAAATGGCTGCTACACGAGCACGAATAGGTGTTTACGAGGCGCTTTAGCCGGGCGCGAGTACGAGCACGAGCACGATACCACCATGGCCACAGGCACCACCGGCGCACCATCACGAGCACGGGGGCCTTTGGGTAGTAGGAGTCCTGGGGACCAGCCCAGCACCTACGGTGGCACGAGGCAGAGATATATGGAGGCGGAAGCGGAGGCCGTGACTATCAAGATGTTCTTGATGGCACCGGAGCCGAGCATCGACCATATACGACTTATAAGTAGAGACCTCCCATAGTTAGAGATCGCGAGGAGGTGCAGCCACAAATGAGCGTGTCTATTACGAGCGGAGGCGAGAGGCACCACGAGACCAGCGAGAGAGGTGCCGAGGCGATGGGGAGAGCCGAGGATCCTCGCATTGTTTTGTATATGGACATGGGCACGGTCTGCACACCTGTGTTGATAGAGGCCTACATGCCTACATTTATTCATTTATTCATTCATTTATTGTATACTGCGGCTGCGAGCCGAAGTGCACAGGATTGTATAGTTGATCTGGCCGGCCTACCAAGCCGAGTATATTTTGATATGAGGACCGGCTGCGAGCGAGTCGAGGTTATTGACATTTATTGTGGCTGCGTGCGATTTGTTGTTGTATTATGAGATCACAGAGGCCCCAATGCGGGGCACGTTGTATATTTGAAACTTTGTATATATATATATATAGATATGATGATTTGACCCACATTGTAACATCCCCATTTTATACTTTAGAACAAGTGAAATTTTTTTTTTTGATAATTGCATCCTGGTTCTAAATACATAATTTAGAACTCACAAATCAAATAACCATTCATATAACAGACAACCATATGTAGCTGTAATGACTCGGATTACTTCCGATCTATTCATTCCATGACTCGGTAATCTACCGATCTATTCATGAGTAAAAAGAGTTGGTGTTTTTAGATAACACTTTACTCTTGCGGTTCTCTTCCCTACTCTGGGATTCAGAATGCTCTGTCCAAGGAACCTAACTGAATAATCGTTACTATTATTCATCGGCATCTCATCCCTTAGACTAGGTGAATTAGGACAATGCAATCAGCAGCTTGCGATACTTTGGCCAAAGATTTGAAACATATTGTTTATGTCTCGTATTCCTTAACGACATACTCGTCAATCTGGAATACGTCCTTCACCCCATTCTTATGTTATATAGAATGTCTTATACTGACTACTATCAGTCCTTCCTTTCACAACTGAATCACTCGGAGGTAGATTAACAAGGTGATAATGTGATATGGATGCCCACGAGGATTAGGGATATGGTGACATACTGGTTCAACCTTGCAGTTCAACCAATGTGTCATGATACCCCGAATCTCCTAGGCAGCCTCATAACATGACCACGTTCTTAATCGGACCCTGAGTAACTCATGCGAGATCAAAGTGTAAATCTTAGCGATCAATGCAAAGGGTGTCGCCAAAAATCACCTGCATTGTTGTAACTTCGAGAAGATCCTAATCTTCTCGGAGGTACAACCCTGCAGCTGACTTGTGTCGTCAACCTTTAAATCCGCCTCGAAAAGATCTACTTAACAACATGCGTTACGCACTTGAGTTTAAATTACTTTAAAGACTTTTTCTAAGTTTAGCCTTTCCCGATCCCTGGATTCTTCGTCTTAAGACGACCCTCCTCTATAAAGCCCATTACATGGTAGAGGTATTAAGGTCAAACTCTCGTCAAGGAGTCATTAGAATACACCTGATTCTAAAATAACAGAATTGGACAATATCTCATAACCTTTACTTGAGATTGCCATCTGAACTCCATTTGATTTATATCAGTTCTCATAACTGAATTTATATCATACTTATTAGTATAAGGATATAATTGATTAAGAATCCTATTAAGTGATGTCCTGTCATAATCAAGACTAGGGATCAGTAATTTAATTCAACTTGTTTAGCGTTCTGCTTAGGCTCATTTTTAACCTATCTTCAAGAAAGACAATTATTTAAATCCAATATTGCTTTCGCTAGAACAACAAGATCTGCTAAACACTCATATGAATTCAACCACATTTTCTTGTAAGCTTTCATTGTCAATCACAAAAGCATCCAAATTAAACAAAGATAACATTGCCACTCTGGTATATAAACCGAAGAAGGTCAACCATCAGAAATAGAATACAACACATAAGTATCAAGCACTTATTTCCATTCCTTTCAAAATTATACAATTACATTTTATGCAAACAGCATACTTGATACAATGCTTAACGGAAAAGAAACATCTTTCCACATACAGTACATTTATATAATCAAGCTGTAATTCATTATGAAACACATTAATAAATCTGATCATCCTGTCAGATCTGCATTGCTTTTACCACTTACGGCAACCATCTGCAAAATAGTCAACATGAGTCAGTTCGATGAACTGAGCATGATAAGCACTAACTTTTAAAACAATTGCAATCCATCAATTGTTTTCATTAAACACCCTGTTTAAATGATATCAATAATCCAAACAAGTAAACATGATTCAGACTATGCCTTTGTAATACAAAATGACTACAAATATGTAACTCTATCATTGTTACAGAATAGTCCTAATCACTTCTCAAATATTCCATCGAATATTAAGAATCAAGGAACGAATGTATACAAACAATCATTGAATCCAAAATCACAACATTGGACAGATCGTTTCATTCATCCAAAAAGGAAAATATCATAACAATTCGTGATTCTACCAATATGTTACAAAACAATTCCCACTGTTAGACAGATATCAACAAATATAAATAACTGAAGAGAAAGAAACATATCATTCATACTTCCTTTCACATAAGTTCATTACTGTACTGTCTCCACTTATGAAAAACATTCATCCAGTATGTATATGAACAAGTCCGACAAGCCACAGGAAGAATCACTATTTTAAATCAAGAAATAAAACACAGCAAAACTCCTGTACAGCAGCTAACACATCAACAATCCCATATATCAACCTTAAGCCCAATACTAGTTCCTTTTATACACAGTATGGCTTTTCGACACAAGTTGAAATCAAGGAACCTTTAGCATAACGCTGTAAACAACAGACTTCATTGCATTAAGCAATTTGAGGTTTCCTAAAGACTATGCCAAGACGACCACACAGTAATTCCGAAACATGCTCAGTCTAAATCGGACTGAAGTAAACGGAAAGGAACATAGCATATCTATTCTCACCAGGGCGCATTCAAACCTAAGTATGGTATTCACGACTCACTTCAACAGAGCCAGGATACAAGATAATCATTCAAACTCAAGGAACAGTGACAAAACGACAGTGTCCCAAAAATCAGATTCAATAAGGTTCAAGCAATACAAGATACCTTCCAAGAGTTCTAATGATTCCAACAGTGGTAACAAGTCGAACAATTGCATACTGATAAGGGTTATTATCCATGACCTATATCATAAAGCCGATATACAAGATGTCAAACTATTCACAAAAATCCATCAAGGCCAAATAAACATCACGAGTTCAATCTCAGGCTTATACAGAAGCCAAAAGAAACAAGATACCCTCCACAGGGTCAAACAACAGAATAAACCCAACAGTCCTAATTGAAACAGTTACACTGTCCATCTGTCAAGAATTCAACTGAGTCCTAACAACAGTAACCAAAATAATGTAAGATGATAAATCCATCCGTGCCAACAATGGCAACATTATAATCAGGCAAAAACGAACCAGAATACTGAAATTCCAAAACAAGGAATCCAACGGTACCCTTACCAACATTTCGCACAAGATGGCACAGGAAAGAAACGTAGAATTTCATCCAAGGAGTTTAAACCACAAATTCTTGCAACACAAAGGTAAAATAACAAAGGTCGTGCTACCCGTTACTCTTCGAGTACAAAATCGAATTACCAGTATCCAAATAGATATTCAAACGAAGTTCAACAGTGGTCCACAATATGAATCATTCAATGGACTCAACAGAGTCGTCCGAATAAAATACATATATCCATACTGTACACTGTCAACGGGTTAGATCCCGTTACCAAAATAACAAGGAAAAACAACTACCACCGAGTCGAAAGGAAAACTGTAACACAATAGTTACCTGTTCCTAAACAATTTTAAAAGGCAGAACGAAACCAAAAAGTATCATTAGCCACTGTCATTAAAACCCACGACAGAGCTTACAGTGATTTCATAATACTGAACAAACAACCAGTTCCATCAATATTTCTTCCGACTGTTTCCAAAACAAGAAACGGCGACCAAAGATCGACAACATAACAGTGGTCTATACCCAACACAGGTATATTCTATGGGCTCTCGCCGAACAGGCCGAGCATTCATACCTTTTGTAAATATATATATCTCACATATTTAAGCCAGAATGAATACACAAAGAAATAGAGCCATACTTCGAATTTAATAAACACCCATCAAGGGGAAATTGATAAATCGAACCAGAAGAGATACAGTACCAAAAATCAAACAAGACCTCCATAGAAAATCATCTATTTTCTCAAAACATTTAAGCAGAGTTGTTCTAATGAAATCACTTGAAAGACAGCAAGATTTTTAAAGGTTAGGGCCTAACATGCCTGTATTTTTGCTCAAATTTCTGAAGCAGACCACTGGAAGAGCTCGTGCTTCCTTTTCCTTTTCCAAGTTAGAGCGATCAACAAAATTTTGCTATCTCCATGGCATATATATTCTCCTTGCCAGAGAAAAGAGCTAGATAACCTCATGCTCGCCATGCAACACAAAGAAGATCAAAAGTGCGAAGAACGTGAAGCAGCGAGAGAGATCCGAAAATCGCGACAAGCCAAACAAACCAACAAACTTCCCATTTGCATGCCTTCTCGCGAGTTCCGAGCTCGACTACCGAGAATATTGAATGCAATTAAACCAACTTTCCCGCTCAGACTCCACTTCCACCGACCGCCAGAATTGGCGACAGACAAATGAAAACTCAAGTTCATTTCCAATCTTAGCGACCTGCCACGTCGGCTTAGGTTAGCTGTTGCCTATACCTCCGCCATGACCTGTCCTCCATCCTTATCCTTAGCATTTAATGACATAGAAAACGCCGCCCATGGTTCGCACCCCTCCATAGGCCCCTTTACATTCTTCTCATTAGTTAGGTTAGTAACTTAGGTTAGAATTTAGGATAATACCTAATCTAACTTCCATAACATAGATACTAACTTAGGACATTAACACATAGCCTAGGTCTAGGTTAGATTAACACTAATCTAACCCCTAGGTTAGGTTTAGTCTTAGGTTACTAATCATTTAATAATTCCAGTTAGGTCTGCATTCTGTACACTCAGAAAAGACCTATATCATACCTTCTTAAACAGGGTTAGCTCCTGTTCTACTGCAGAATCGTATGTAACCGAATTATTACCTGGTCCACGATCGAGACCTTCCAGATATACTTCGATATCGGGAATCAATTCATTTCACTTGATCAGCCTGAGTCATACTCCTGACTAGCTTATTCAATGCTGCTAGACCTTGCAACCTGTTCAAGGTCTGTGATTTTAATTCATCACGAACAAACTTAAAGCAATACTTGGATCAATTCCACTGATCCAAGACTAGGCATTATAGATGGATAACTCTATAATTTATTCCGAGATCAGATTAAACTCAGATACAAAATGAAATAGATAAAAGAGTCTAATCATATTCTGACTCAGTCAAGATCTGCAATCTGCAAAGAAATTACAGTACATATCAAGCATGATTCCTTAATCTAGGAACACATCCTTTTTACAAAAGAAATCACATATCAACACTTGTATGCATAGGAGAAAGTAACAACAGTTCAGGTGTTACACATGCTTTGTGTTCAAAATGTTTTTAAGTATTTCGTCAATGGTTTGTGATATAGGTTGTATGATGAGTTTAATTGACATGTTGATATATTGATGATGTTGATGTCTTTTGCACGTATATATGGATGACATGTTATATGATGAAATGTGGCATGTTTTGTTGCTGGTTTGGTGACATTGTTATATATGTATCTGATGAGTTGGATCCAAATGGTGTATAGATTGATAGTTTTTTGATATCCTTAGATGATGGCATGTTTGTTTTGGGTAATGTAGATAGATGATATGGATGAAATCGTAATGAGAAGTGGATTGGATGGAAAAATATGGATAATGGTGTTGTTATGCAGGAAAAGAGGCGGGCGCGATAAAAAATTAGGTAGAAAATGAAGAAAAGAACTATGTTTCAAAAAGGCAGGTGTGTAACCGATATCGGTTAGGTAACGACGCGCAGTAGTAGTAGACCGATATCGGTTACGTAACCGATACCGGTTATTTAGGTATGAGCTTTTCTAAAAATAGAAAAGCTAGGGTGGCAACTTAAGTTCTAATTTTGAGAGCCATGCAAGAAGTTAAATACGCGAACGCGACGCTTTTTGACGACTGAGACAGGTAATTGCATGAGAGATTTGAGTGATAAGGAGAAAAGAGACAGGGAAAGTGAATGTGTTCTGAGATTCAGAAGGCAGAAAGGTGAATTTGAAAAGGGTGGTGATCATGGCAGAACGAGGAGAAGCATCCAGCAGGCAGGGACGAGAGGGAAGACAAGGGCCACCTCAAGCTGCTGCAACTCAAGAGGTAAACGTTTTGGTTGTGATTTGATTACTGCATGTTTTGTGAATAAGATGGGGGAGAGTAGGTGGGTAGATATGAGAAAGAAAACATGATAACAAGGGTTATAAATGAGGTGAGTGTTACGTGGTAGGTAATCAAGGGTTTTGGGTATGTCTGTGTATACAGAGAGGAATAAACGAGCAATTTATTGTCGTAGGTGGTTGTTTAGGCAAGGTGTATGTAATTGACAGTGACCGATAGCGGTTAGGGATAACCGGTATCGGTTACTGAACCGGTACCGGTTATTTATAACCGATACCGGTTACTGGAGGAATTTCCAGAATGTGAGAAAAACCCTTAGGGATTTGATGGATTGAATGGTTGTTTGTTGTTTTGATGTATGCAGGTAGAGGCAGGGTTGAGGATGAATGATAGTGTGCCAGTGTTGTTGTCACGAATCCGAGTGGATGTAACACCAGCGGAATGGACATTGATAAATCGTTTGGGGTTAAGTGGAATCCGCTATTATTCACGAATCGCACGTAACCATGCTATGTTGTAGGCGTTGATTGAAAGATGGAATCCAGAGAAGAATACGTTCTATCTGCCAATAGGGGAGATGACAGTAACATTGGAAGATGTGTTCCGTATTTTGAGGCTCCCTATTACAGAAAACCAAGATATCGAGGCATTACCTAGCAGGCGTGGGGAGCGATAACTTGATGTATTTGGTCCATACGCACGAGATTTGACCTTGCAATGAGGTTTTTCATTCACATATGGGATAATGTATGCAAGACACCACGAGGAGACAAGGTTAAGAGTTGATATTAATGATAGCGGTAGGGTATTATGCATTACCGAGGCGAAGGGGAAGATTTCCAAAGGCATTGATGTGTGTTATCCGGGAGATGATAGAAAGGAACGTGACTTTTGCATGGGCACCGCATATTTGGCGGAGTTATACGAGGGTTTATGGGCTTGTAGGCGAAATCACGGGATGACACTTTGGATTGTTCATACTTATTACAACTTTGTTGGGCCTATGAGCACATTATTTATGTGCGACCAAGAGGCCGATCCATCCAGTCGGGAGAGACCGAGTACGAGAGGTTGGGATTGAGGCGATGGGTCCGCGATGCAACAAGAGGCAAGATCTCGAGCCATGACGGGTGACATTGAGTATTACAGGCAGGTATGGGAGAGGGTGATGATTGCTGATATCTGTTGGAGGCCTTACGGGAACTATATGGTAACAGAGAATATAGCTGAGGAGTTGAGGGGTGTAGAGCGATTGAGGTGGATCGCGGGGCACAGGCCAGGTGAGTATGAGAGGATTCCTCTAGATCACGTGCGGCGACAATTTGGATTTGTGCAGGATATACCCCTGGCTTATAGACCATATATGAGGATCGACGCCGAGGCAGCATTCTCACCTCCCCGGCCAACACCTCCAGAAGGGCCAGAGGAGATAGCAGCCGATCGCAGTGTAATGGATGCAGGAACGACAGAGGCCTATAGGTTATGGTGGGTAGCAGAGCTGCGAGGTGTACGTGATCGCCCTGACATAGCTGTGATTACAGCGGAGAGAGATCGTCTGCAGAGTTTAGTTCAGCAGCTCCAAACGCAGGTGAATGAGGCAAGAGGATTGTTAGCGGTTGCGGAGTCACGGGCGGAGAGACTAGAGGCTGGATTCCTCCATGCGAGAGGGCGTATTCATATGTTACAGGAGAGATTGGCAGATCAGTGGGCGGTACCAATAGCCGCGGTACCTTTGAGGACGGAGAGGCCCGGTGAGAGGCGTCGACGATCACGATCATCTCCTGGGTCGGGATGAATCGTGAGGGTCTAAGTAAATGTTAGCAAGGTATAAGAATAAATAAGGATGCCGACCTGTGTGTCGATGATAGAGAAGATGTATTTGTTTAACATCTAGATAAGACTGAATATGTATGTTGATTTGATAATAATAAGAATGTTTGCGTTGTGATTTTTGGTGTTTTGAAAAAGGATAAAGAGGAATGTGATTAAATAGAAATACACAAAAAATATTTATATTTACCACACATGATAGGTTATGGTAGGGGGTGGTCGAGCTAACCTTGGGAGACCCCATGTCTCCTAAGTGCTGCCTACATAGCCCATTGCACAAAGCAAGGAAGGGCCTCAGACCGATGTAGTTCTCCCTTAGGATCAGGGAGAGGTGAATTCAGGCAATTTGGTACGGTTTAGGCAATTGGTTGGTTGGTAAAAATATTGATATTAATATTGGTAAGGGAAGGTTGTTGGTGTTGGTAATGAATTGGTGATGTTGTAAAAGGTATAAGGGAAGCGAAAGTTAGCCTACCCAAGTCGAGGGAACCATGTCTGATTAAGATCAACACACAATCCTAGATGCAAGGCAAAAGGAAAGAGTGCTCGGTAGGTGAAAAGAGCTAAACAAACCACACAACGTAGAACAAGCTTGAAGCCCTAGGTACCGTGCATAGGCGAGAAGTCAATAGGTGAAAAGAGTTGTATGATCACAATATATCGGGTGTATGTTACATCCCTTGAGTAGAAACAAATGGTGAGGTGAGGTGGATGATATAGCTGAAGTCTGACGAGAACTTGTTACAAAGTGAGTGTTACGATGAAAGAGAACCTACCCTAAATAGACAAGTCCATGACCCAAAAATTTATTTTGAATGAGGCTTTTATTTTACTTGAATATAGGCGATCGATGCGGGAAGTCTACAGGATATTGATTGTACTATTCTTGAGGTCTTCACAAAGCTGATCCATGCGAAAGCTTCGATAAAGGCTGATCCTGTGTATAAAGCTGTCCTTCGAGGAGCATCTATTTATAGTAGCGAGATATGATTTTAGTGCATAGCTGTCCTTCGGGGGAGCGATCTATATATAATAAAGCAGAATAATTTGGCATATAGCTTGTCCTTCGAGGAGCAGATCTATATATAATTTAGATAGCTAGATGTTCTTTTGGCGTGAAGCATCTAGTTTGGTAGGAAGTTTGACTCAAGAAAATCCCATAAGAAGGTGTTATTTTAATACTTTGAAGTCATGGACTAGACTAAAAAGGGGAAGGCATCGTTGAGGGGAGGTGAGAAGTGAGCTTGATTTTATTTGGAGATGTAGGAAACAAAGTGTATGTAGCGGTAAATGAGCTCAAGGACGAGCGGTAGAGGTAGATAAGAAGTGATATAACACTAAATTCAACAGTAGAATGGTCGAAGATGTAAGGCATTAAGGGGTTCAGGCTCAGGTTTACCATTAAGCGAAGCTAAACGATAAGTGCCTGATCCATAAGTGTGAGTGATTATATAAGGCCCAATCCAATTAGGAGCAAATTTTCCACGTTTGCTCTTTTCTAGTTTGGTTACATGTTGATTCTCTTTGAGGACAAGATCACCAACCTTAAAGGTACGCTCCTGAAGTCACTTATCATAAGCACGCTTGATGCATTTTTGATAGATTTGAAGGTGATCGAGAGCTGTAAGACGACGTTCGTCAAGAAGCTCCAATTGGGCTAACCGCTCTTGGCGGAAATCATCGTTGGTGAGAATATCCTGAAGAGATATCCTGAGGGAGGGTATTTGTATTTCAAGAGGCAAGACGGCCTCGGTACCATATACCAAAGAAAAAGGTGTAGCACTAGTGGAGGTACGAATGCTAGTACGATAAGCCCAAAGGGCAAAGGGAATGTGCTCGTGCCAATTTCTTCCGGACTCATTGACAACTTTCATGAGGATTTTGGTTAGGGTTTTATTAGAAGATTCAGCCTGACCATTGGCCTGCGGATAGTAAGGCGATGAGAAACTAAGTTTGATACCAAAGTTGTCACAAAGGTCTTGTAACAACTTGTTTTTAAAAGATTTACCATTATCTGTTATTAGGCGATGAGGAATACCAAAACGACAAATAATGTGATGGTTAATGAATTCGACAATTTTTTCTTTTTTGATTGAAATGAGTGGAATGGCCTCCACCCATTTTGTGTAATATTCGGTCAGCATGTGATTATCCATCGGTGACGTTGTGAAGAGGGACGGGTGAATCTCACCAATAAGGTCTAAACCCCATTGTGAAGAAAGGCCAAAGATCTCGGGCGACCTATGGGGGTGGCTAGGAGTATGTTGAAGGTTGGCGTGTTGTTGACACATAACACAACACTTAACATATTCGTAGCTAGCGATCGTTATTGAGAGTAGGCCAATAATAACCTAGGTGAAGGATTCGTTTAGCCACGGCAAGGCCACTAAAATGTCCACCACAAATCCCATCGTGTACTTGTTGGATGGTATAGGTGACCTCCGCGCCGGTTAGACAGCGAAGGAGGATGCCATCAAAGCCACGTTTATAGAGGAGTCCCCCCATGACAACATAACGCGAAACACTTTTAAGAAAAGCACGTTTGCCGTTACTAGTAAGGTCAGGTGGGAGAACAGAGATTGTAAGGTAGTCGTGAAATTGGTGGTACCAGGTATCCTGCGAATTAGTAGACACAGTATTTATCATACAAACTACCGGGGTTGAGTAGGATGGGGCAAAAAGTTGTTGGACCAAGACGAATAATTCAGAGTCAGTTGATGAAGCTGGAATTTGCGAGGCTAAGCAAGCCATAGTATCCGCAAATTTGTTAGTGGAGCGGGGAATGGTTTGGATAGAATAGTGAGTAAATAAGGCTAGAAGTGAATCCACGTAGTGTTTGTACTTTTGAAGTTCCTCATTTTTACATTGGTAGATGCCCATAACTTGATTGACTACCAATTGAGAGTCGCCAAAAATATTGATAGATTTGATACCTAAGTGTATCGCAACTTGGAGACCCAGAACAAGGGCCTCGTATTCCGCTGTATTATTAGTGCAGGGGAAATCAAGCCGGAATGAAAGAGGCATAGGTTCAGCGTCAAGAGGGATGAGAACAACGCCGGCTCCTCCGTTGCACTGGCATTTAGATCCATCGAAGAAGAGGGTCATTTGATACGACTCTTCCCCGAGTGAAAGAGCGGCGATGAGTTCGTCAGGGAAATTAAAATTGGTGAATTGTTCCCCAGGTAAAGGGGCCTCCGCAAGTTGGTCTGCAAGAGTTTGTCCTTTGATTGACTTCTGTTGTATAAACTCAAGGTCGAGGTCGGCGAGGAGCATAAGCCATCGAGCGATGCGTTGGTTTAGATGTGGTTTGGCGTACATATAATGAATGGGGTCCGTGTTGGTGATGACAAAAGTTTTGTGATTCAGGAGGTAATGTCGGAGTTTGGTGGCTACGAATGATAGGGCTAGGCACAATTTTTCTACATGTGTATACCTAGTCTCGTAATCCACGAGGGTACGACTTATATAATAAACGGCCTGTTCTCGACGTGCCGAGTCCCGATGTGCGAGCATAGCTCCTATAGCATGGTCAGTGGCGGAAAGATAAAGGTAGAAAGGGCGGTCGTCCTGGGGTGGGATAAGCACGGGTGGCTGCAAGAGATAGGATTTGAGAGCTTCAAAGGCTTGGTGACACTCTTCACTCCATTGAAAGGCAATGTCTTTTTTAAGAAGGTGATGGAAAGGGTGACATCGATCCGAGAGTTGGGAGATGAAACGCCGGATGGATTGAAGTTTACCCTGCAAACTACGCAATTGTTTGAGGTTTTTGGGTGGGGGCATTTCTAGGATAGCTTTTACTTTAGATGGATCGACCTCAATGCCACGTAAAGAGACGATAAAGCCAAGAAGTTTTCCCGAAAGAACACCAAAGACACATTTCTTTGGTAGAAGCGAACTGAATATTGCAACGAAGCGATCGAAAATAATGGTTAAAACATCGAGATGTTCACTGCGATGTTTAGACTTGCCCAGAAGATCATCGACATAATCCTCAAGGATAGTGTGCATAATGTCATGAAAAATGTAAGTCATAGCCCGCTGATAGGTAGCACCAGCATTCTTAAGGCCAAACGGCATGACACGATAACAGAAGGTTCCCCAAGGAGTTATGAAAGCGGTTTTATGTTGATCGGGGGGTGCAACCAAAATTTGGTTGTATCCTGAAAAGCCATCCATGAGAGAAAGCATTTCATGGCCCATGAGATCAACAAGTTGATCAATACTTGGGGGGGGAAGTCATCCTTGGGGCAAGTGAGGTTAAGGTCTCGGAAATCATGCATATCAAAAGTCCCCTGTCGCTTTAGTGGCGAGTGCGATGTTAGAAATCCATTGAGGATAGTCAATAGGCAAGATGAAGGAAACAGAAAAGAAGTCGTTGAAGCTCTTCTTTGACCAAGAGGGCAATGCGTGGATGCATTTTTTCGATTTTGTTTGACTGGTTTGGAATCGGGGTTTAGAGTGATGTTATGGACGGAAATGGTAGGATCAATTCTGGCATGTCCGCGTAGGACCAAGCGAAAGCTTGGTTGCGGGGTACGGAGAAAGGGTAGTAAAGGCGGCTTGTTCGATGTGTTAAGGGATTGTCCGATCTTCACAATGTGAGGATCCTCCTCAGTGTGGATGTTGATTTCTATAGTCGATTCATTCAACATGGTTTGAGTTTCAGATGGTAAGGTGCGTTGAATATAGGAGTCGTCCGCCCCAAGGTAAGTGAGGATGGAGTCATCATCCTGGCACTCAACAACATTAATCGAAGGCGAATCCTCTTCGATCATGTCTGGATATAGAAGGGGCAGAGAAGATGGGTCCTCATTATCGCGTTGATAAGTGAGAGGACCTATGAAGATAGCATTTATGAAAAAAAAAAGTTAGGAGGGATAGATTCAGGGTCCATTGATTCTGTGGGTGATGATGGCAAAGTGGGTGATGATGGTTTGGTAGGGGTGACGTCGTCTTCTTCCAGGATACAGCTGACACGAGGTGTCTCCTGTGTAGGTGTTTCAGGAAAACCGAGACCACTGCGATCATTGTGTTTGTGGGTAGTCACGGGAATGAGTGTATGTCGGCCTTGTTCATAAAGACCAAAACCAAAGCCTTTCCAAGCACAGCGAGTCAAGAAGGTGAGGGCGAAACGACGATTTGTCAAATATTGAAAATCGGATTGGAAGGGAACCACACCAAGAGGAGGTTCAGGGGTAATGGAAGATGCGTCAACACCCCCATATGTTAGGTTGGTGCGGCAATGGGGTGGTCCGTAAGAAATTACCTCCCCCACGCGACGGTCGTAGGTGGGATGTGCATGTAATTGTCCGTACTCCTGCGGGGTAGGGAAAGAACTAACGTTATATAGGTGGTATTCCCCCAGCGTAAGGTGTTGAAAAACATCTACTAAGGGGTCGGAGGTTGGGATGTTATCTGCGGGAAAAGAAGTAATATTTGTAACAGCGGTTTCATTGGTTGAAGGTGTAGGTGCGTCGGAAGTAGATGGCTGGGTTGGATGAATGGGTGTCTTGACTGGTACAAGTACATCATTAGGGCGATACAACATATTGCAAGTTTTGAAGGGGGGAGGATCAGCTTTTACGGTGTAGGACTTCCCCTCATACTCAAATTTTATGCATCTATGTAAGGTGGAGGGAACGCATCCCATAGCCCGGATCCAAGGGCGGCCTAACAACATATTGTATTGGAACTCTCCCTCAAGGACATAGAAGAGTTCGGGTAAAGTACGTGGTCCTACACGAATGTTAAGGATCACGGTGCCTAAAGTAGAAGTAATAGCATCATTGAATGATCGCAACATGATGGGATTGGCACACATGCAACTAGAAGGGATATTCATTTGTTGGAAGGATTTTGAAGAGATGATGTTTAGGCTGGTGCCCCATCAATCATAACACGACGTACCCGGATATCCCGAACGTATGCTGAGATGAAAAGAGCAGGGTCAGGATCTTCGGTACCAAAGTCGATAATTTCATCTTCGGAGAAACTGACAGCAGCGGCTTGTTGTACAGAGCCCGAAGTGGTTGGGGAGATAGGTTGTTTAGTGAGTGAAGCAACATGATTGGGCATTAGAATAGAGGTAACAGGCAAGGTTTCATTAGGTAAAACCTCTATCCCTTGAAGGATCTCAACGAGAGCTTGTCGATGAGATTCAGAAGTCTGAATGAGATCATACAGTGTCATTTTTACGGGCGATTGGTGAAGTTGTTTGATCATAGTTCGGTGGGCAATGCCATTAGAGACGGGATAGGCGGGTCCGCGAATAACCACTTTAGGTGGTGGTGCAATCGGGATGGTTGACGGAGAAAGAGATGCCGCAGGTGTGTTTTCTTTCGTTTTCCCATTGTTTTTCTGCCCTCGAGTAGCAACACTAATCATATTGATTTCATGAATACGAGAGGAGGAAGACGGTAGGGATAGGTCATGGTCTTCGAGAGGTGGGGCTGTAATAATGATAGATCTTGGTGAGGCGGGAAAGGTGGTATAGGAGAGGGAATTGAAGCTAAAGGTCTCTCTCTTCGTAAGTTGTCTTTCTTAGCTTTTCTGTCTGAGAGAGGTGACGGACGAAGTATGGCTTTCAACGCTTTGCATCCCTCTACGTCATGTCCTGGTGTGCGGTGGTAAGCACAGATTTTAGACTCATCGTAACCTATAGGTCGAGGTTTAGATGGATCATAAGGTCTAAGTGGGGGTAGGGAAATGGTCGCATTCTCCACCAACATAGCAAGGATTTTGGCGTAAGACCCTTTGAGTGGGTCAAAGTCAGAGGAAAATGAGGCTATTGACTGGGTCGATCTTGGTGATGACGTGGTGTGGTTGGTTTGTAGAGGGGGTTGTTTAGCCAAGGAGTTTTGATAATGGATTTTCCCTAACCGTGGTTTCTTTGACGTAGAAGCTATGTTGGATGATGAGGCCACAGATGATGTGGTATCAGAAAACAACCACGGGGAAATAGGAGTGACCGAAAACAAATCTTTTGATGCTGGAATTTGTTTAGGGTTGATAGGTGGACAGGATACGCGGGGTGACGGTGTTGTTATACCCTGGGATTTCTGTATGGGTGCAGAAGGCGTAGGTTGCTTTAAAGAAAACGCAGGAGGTATGATATATTGATGTAAGGTAGAGGGATGGGGTCCCAATATGGAAGGTAGGTGTGACGATGATGGTTTTAGTTGTGATAGAGGCATAGGTTGAGGAGATTGAGTCTGTCTCCTAATGGGGTGGACGGCTTTATTTTTAGATAAATCAAGCCGCTTAGGTGGGTGTGTTAGACTAGGTATGGGTGAGGTCCCAAGCATAGGGGAAGATTTGGTTAAGTTAATAGAAGTGGACGGGGCATTTGGTAGAGGTGAGGGGGGTGAAGGTGAGAACATGGGCATTTTAAGCTTCTGTAAACACTTCGGGTATATGGTGGAGGCATCAGGATCGGTCATTTGCATTTGAGTAGAATACGGCGTACTCAAACGTTCCCATAGGACCTGTCTATCTTCTGTGGAATGACAGTCCTCACGTGTGAATAGGAACTTTTGTATGGAAGAAAGGTGGGTTGTGATTCCAGTCCACTGTGGGTGTGATACAGGGGGTAGATGAGGCACTGTATCAATAGATGTTAAGAGGTCGACTGGTCGTTGAAAAGATTTAGGTGATGAAGGACTAATAGGTAGGAGGGCGTGTTTGAGGGGATCTGTCATGTTTAAAGAATGTGGTGATGTCGGTTCAAGAGGTTGCTCATCTAAGGATGACAAAAGAAGTGGCGAGCCTTCCTCTTGTACAGCAAGAATGGTAGAAGGAGACGTCTGGGAAATAGATAAATTAGATAACATCCACTCACAGTCTTGCAAGGATGTGGTATAAGAAGGCTCATTTGTGAGAAGGGAACTCTGGGCAGCTAATTCCTTGATGGGTAAAGGAACGGCAAGGATTTCAGTTTGTCTTGATGGCGAGGAAGGGGATTCGGTTTCCTGCGTTAGTGAAGAGGCTTGATTGAGAATTTGTTCGATAGAGGTCTTTGGCTGGGAATCGAAGACTGCATGGATCTCATGAACACTCTCCTCGGCTAAGATATCTTGATTTAGATTACTGTTAGAAGAATGATTCGGGAATGGTTTGTTGAATATTTTTAAATTTCGGTTAGCAGGGGCGTTAGGATTATCGAGGGCTATATCCCCCGCATCAACCATTTCCTGCACTATGTTTTTCAACATCTTGCAGTTCTCATGACTGTGTCCCTTCACGCGGTGGAATTCTGAAGTCATTTTCTTTGTACCGGGAAGGTATGGCGCGAGTGGAATCAAACCGGAATGAGGTTTAACAGGAGGTAAGGTAATGGCTCCTGCTTTGAGCAATTTTTCCAATATCACACCATATGTTTCTCCCAAGGGAGTGTAGTTGATGGGTTCTGCTTTATACTTATAAGTGGTTTTTGGCGGGGTATTAGATGGTGGTTGGGATTTGACCATCACCGCATGCATGGCCCGCTTTGATTTCAAGCGGTCGATGGGTGAGGATTGGTGGTGTTAGGTTTGTTGGTGGAATCTGAAGTTTGGAAATTGGGGTTTTTGTTACGCAACCACAATTTCTCTTCCTCTAAGGCTCGAATCTCTAGTTTTCGAGCCATAGTAAAAGCCTCATCGAATGTACGGAAAGTTTGAATTTGGAGGGTAGGGGAGATGTGCTTAGCGCAGGCCCACGTAAATTGATTCGATAAGTTCGGTTTGAGGCAAGGCATACATAAGTTGGTTGATAAGGCCCGCCATCGTCCAACGAAATCTGCGATAGATTCGTCCTCAAATTGTCGGATGGCATAGAGGTCGGTGATAGATACTTTCTTGGCAATGTTAATGGAGAAATGATCCAAGAAAGATTGGGCTAGGTTTAGTTAAAGAGAAGATCGAGTCTTTGGTTAAAGCAACATGTACCACTCAAGCGCAGTCTGATAAGGACATGGGAAAGGTGCGAGTAACAAGGCATCATCATGAGCAATCAAATAACAAGCATGTCTAAATGATCGCAAGTGTTGTTGAGGATCCTCTTTACTATTAAAATGAGTAAATTTGGAAACTCCCATTGAGGAGGATATGAATGAAGGGGACGGATGGGTGAATAGGCTCCCGACAAACTTGCTCGTATGTCAGTGCGCTATAACTTCTGAAACAAAGCCTCCGAGGTTTTGCATTTTTCCATCATTTGTTTAATTAAATCAGTAGTTGGATGAGATGATGGTGTGGTTGTGGTAAACGGAGGCAAATTGGGCCAAGGACCACCGCTAGACACTGGTGGGGTTAAGTGTTGATAAGGTGTGGAGGATGAATATGTTGAGGCGACCGAATAAGGATGTCCCATATAGGATGTTGAGGTCACTGGATACGTGTATGGGAATGAAAAGGTAGGCGGAGCTTGAGAAGGAAAGCTCGTGTGGATAGGTGGCAGAGAGCAAGTCATGAACGGAGCGGTCTGCAAGAGAGATGAGGTAGGGGCAGTCAGTGGTAGTGATATGTGGGGTCCAAGATTAACCAAAGGGAAGCTAATTTGTGTCGTATGAACCTCTGAAGTCATCGGGTTGGGAGACGGGGCTAAAGATGCGGGAAGCAAGGCGGTGTCATCAGGCGGAGTGGGAGCTAAATGAGCAGCTATACTAATAGGCATACCAACAAGGAGCTGACCATTGGGCGTACGGTCAGGGGCATGAGACAAATAGTATTGTACAGCACTAGGATTAGCATCCAGAAACTTGGCAAAGTCTTTATCTCCCACAGGAATTTTAGGAACCTCGGCTATATCATAGGATTCCCACATAATGTGAAGGGGTGATTCGGGCAAAAGCAGAGCAAGCATGTGAAACCATGGTGGCGGCTTGCTTTCGAGTGATAACAACCATGGACAGGAGTTCACAGTAGGGTTTCAATCTGTCAGGAATAGAAACAAACTCAGACCGGTAAAATTGGTAGGTTCTTTGGTTTGTCGAGAATTGGAAAAGGCGATGGCGATATCGGTCTAGTAACCGATGTCGGTTATACTATAGCCGACGTCGGTCAAGTAACCGATGTCGGTGTAAGAAGTCTGGGCTAACAAGATATAAAAGGCTGCTAATTTGATTTTTAACAACATTTAGTATACTTGTCCAATTATTGATCACAGAAGACAGAGTATGAGAAAGAAAACGAGAACTAAAAACAAGCAAGATGGACACGCAAATCCAGAGATTAACCCTAGGGTTAATTTTAATTATTGTGGGCTTATGCCTTTAGACGTAGAATGATGTCAGAATCCTAAACAAAAGACTTAGGGAAATGTCAAGTTTGTTTTGGCTTATAAGGTTACCTCAATCGGGGAGGAATACCGCGGAAAAGGGGGGATGTTTGAGCTATTGTGTTAATTGTGAAGTGATTCGGTATGTGTTGTGCAGTGAAAGTAAGATTAATTTCTTGTCAATACCGTGGATATCACCCCACGTGTACAACTCGTTACTTAATCTATGTTCACTAGAATTGAAAACAGCAAGCAGTAATGCAATGCACGTGTTTTAAACCCAAATCGAAAATGATATTCGATGAAGCAAAAGAGATGACTTTCACTAATGCGAGATGTAAAAGCAAAGCAAGTTCTTTTATCAAAATAATACAAAACCTTGTGAATATCTTTTAGAAGAAGAAAACAGCAAGTATACTCCCTATATGAAAGCAAGCAAGAAAGAAAGAAACCCAAAATGGGTCCCACCGGGCGTGCCAAAATGTTTCACTCGGAATGTTTCATTCCTTTTAGAAACAGATAAGGGTTGGGGCTAGGAGGAATACCTGTAGAATGTCGAGATGGTGTGCGTGTACCGTAGAGAAAGATCAAGGCGATAGTGCGAAGAACTCCTTTTTGTCTTGGAAGGACTACTAGTTATTGACGAAGATGCAGGTCCAAGAACTCTGATGACAAAGGCAGAACTCTAGGTAGGATGGCTTGACACACAGAAGATGAGAGATCTCCCTCCCGATGATCAGCTGAGTATCACAGGTTTCTGGCTATTCCGTCGCAGTTCTGGGCTTGATCTCCTTTTGCTGCAACTCTCCTTGTCTCTTCACTCATCTCTGCTCGGCCAAGTGAAGATTCGAATGCTCTTGATCGCTCCCAATGATCTCCCTTGATTCAAAAATCCTTCGACCTTTGTTTTTGGTTTGGGGAGCCCATTTTACAGGGAACCGATGGCGGTTACGTAACCGACGGCGGTCGAGTAGGAACCGGCATCGGTAAGGAAAAAGTAGGCTATTTTTAGTAAAATAGCCCACCTTCCCTGCTTTTCTCCCGAGGGATTAGTTGCGGGCTTGGTCAAGTGACTAGAATGTCGGTTTTGGGTGCGAGAAAGGGGTCCTTAATCATGGGTGTAGGTGTAGACCAAGTTATAGGTCTTAATTAGGTTAGTTTAGGGTTAGGGCTAGGTCATGATGAGGTGGCAAAATGAGGTGGCAGGTGAGGTGATGGGGATTTATCAATTACAAGGTAATTAATAAATAATTGTGTAAGGTTTAGGTGATGAGGTTAGGTTGCGAAATGGGATGCGGGTCACAAGGGGTCGTAAGACACGAATTTGGTGTCTACACTTCCTATCAAAGGTCTTTTTATCAAATCTTGATCCTTTTCCATTGCTTGGGATGCCCGATTTCGACCTCCTGCAGCTCCATCAACTCTGCATATCTCACCTCCATGGGCTTAAACTCTAGCAACTCTAATTGCTTCATGAGTTCCAATGTTGGCAACTCAAGTGACATAGGCAAGATTTCCTCTCTTCCATAGATAAGTTTGAATGGAGAGTTACTGTGGATCTCTTGGGAGTTATCCTATCAGCCCATAAGGCTAATTTCAGTTTGGTATGCCAAGACTTCTGATTCTCATCAAGATTCCTCCTAATGATCCTCAACAAGTTCTTGTTTGTAGACTTGGCCTGGCCATTACCTTGAGGGTAATAGTTTGATGAAGTGCTTAGGTAGATCCCGTTCTTGACAGCCCACTCAGTCACCTTGGATCCAATGAATGCCAATGCATTATCTGAGATTATTGTAGCAGGTATACCAAATCTAGTCGTTATCCCCTCATAAAAGTCTAAGATGTTGGACTCATTTGCTTCTTTGAGTGCTACTGCTTCAGTCCATTTGGTGAAGTAGTCTGTGGCTGTCAAAATCCATTTGTGCCCTTGACTTGAATTGGGATTAATGACTCCAATGAAGTCCAAACCCCATTGCATGAATGGCTGGTCAACTGAGATTGGATGCAATGGAAGGGCAGCAAGTCTCTCTTTTCCTGTGAAGAATGCACAATTCTTACACCTCTTAATCCATGCATAGCAATCACTGAAAATTTTAGGCCAATAATAACCAGCCTTCATGATTTTTAGAGCTGTCACTCTTGGTGCAAAATGACCACCAGCTGGTCCACCATGGAACTCTTCCAACACCCTATGAATCTAATTTGTGCTAATGCATCTCAGCAGCACTCCATTCACATCTTTCTTGAACAAAACTCCATCAACAATGGCATATGGGACAGCCTGCAATTTGAAGTGTCTTCTTTGGGTCTTGTTCATCTCCGAGGGCATAGGCCTGTGCTTAGGAAGTGTATAATACCTTGGGTCCAGCAAGGAGTGGGGGCAGCATTGTCTTCTTCTTGATTGCCACTTGGCTCATGGCTGTCCTGGACTGTCAAAACAGCCTCTTCTTCATTACATACTTCTTTTGCTTCCCCAAAACTAGCTGCTCACACAATCCTTTCCCTCTTACCAGCTTGGTGATCTTGATCTCAATGTCATACTCCATGACACGGGTGATCCAACCTGCCCTTTTCTCGTTCAAATATTTGTTGAGGAGGAAGTCCTTAACCCCAGCATGTGAGACCAGCAACTGGACCTTGTTGTTCGAGACTAAATGCTTGAATTTCTTCAAGCTTCTGATTACTACCAGCACATGCTTCTCAATAAAAGAGTACTTCACCTCATAGTCATCTAGGCTCTGGCTGAAGAAGGTAATTGGTTGCTCATCATTATCCTTGTTCTGTTGTACCAAAATGGCAGAAATAGTGTCATTACCTCCAAATGCATAGAGGATGAAATCCTTGGAGAAGTCCGGGTTGATGAGAGTTGGTGCTTGAGAAATGGCTTCTTTGATTGCTTCAAAACTCTCCTTGCCTTCTGTTGTCCACTTGAAAGCCATGCTCTTCTTTAACATTTTGGTGATGGGCTTGACAAGGGCTATAAAATCTGGGACAAACCTCGAACAAAGTTTATCCTCCCAAGAAACTCTGAAGGGCTTTCTTGTGGCTTGGCAATGGTAGTGCTCTTATGGCTTCAACCCTCTCTGGATCAATTGCTAATCCTTCTTTGGAGACAATATGGCCAAGGAGCTTTCCTTCATGTGCAAGAAAGATACACTTTCTAGGATTTAAAGACACTCCAAATCTCCTGCACCTCATGAAAACTTGTCTCAAATGAGAGAGGTGGTCTGCTGCATTTTTGGAAAAAACAGTGATATCATCAAGGTAAATCAGCACCACGTTGTTAATCAAACCTTTGAATGCCATGTCCATTGCCCTTTGGAAGGTAGCACCAGCGTTGGACAGCCCAAATGGCATTTTCCTGTATGCAAAAGTTCCCCATTTGGTTGTGAAGGCTGTCTTGAACTAGTCTTCCTCCTTCACCATAATTTGATTGTAGCCTGAGTAGCCATCAAGTAGTGAAAACCTCTCGGAGCCAGCCACAACTTGCAAGATTTGCTCCATGGAAGGGAGTGGGTAATGGTCCTTGAGAGATGCTCTATTTAAGTCTCTGAAATCAACACACAATCTGATCTCCCCACTCTTCTTTCTGACTAGAACCAAGTTGGTAACCCAACTAGAATGCTTGATTAGGAATATGATTCTTGACTCAATCAGCTTGTCCAATTCTTTCCTCATGAGAGGCTCCATGTGTGGATTGACTAGTCTTTGTTTCTACCTGACAGGCTTAGTATTTGGATCCAATTCAATGGTATGTTGAGCTAAGTTGGGATTGAAACCTTTCAAATCTTCATAGCTCCAAGCAAACACATCTGGGAATTCTTGACACAGCTGCATGAATTCATACCTTTCTTGTTCAGTTGTCATCTTTCCAATTTGCAATGGTTTGTTCTCTTCTACCAAGATGGATACTGAATCCTCTCTCTTGACCTGAATGTTTGCTTTCTCCTTTCTAAACTGATCATTGGGATTAAAAATGGACTCCAAAGTGATAAGTCCCTTGGGCAGCTTGTTAGTTCTCAGCTGTACCACCTGGTCACCATATTGCTGTTCCAACTTTTCTTGATTCTTAGTGAGAACTCAACTTCTTCTTACAAGAAATGGATGATTTGCTGGTCATTCTCAAACACTTGCCAACTGACATTGTTATCGCACTGAAGGCCTCACAATCACATGGATGTTTGGCTGTACCTTGTCTTTTTGAATGCTTTCCACAATGTCAAAGGCTGCCCCTACTGCTACAAGCCTGTCAGCAGCTTGATTCTCTTTCCTAGGAATGGATTTGATGCCAAAACCCTCAAAATCTTCCATGAGGTCCCACACCCTGTTCTTGTAGCACTTGAGTAGATCATTCTTGGCAACATGTTGTCCCTTGACCTGATTTACAATCAATTCACTTTGTCACCAAAGACTTGCAAGTTCTTTATTTTCTTCTTGATTGCCCAATGCATCCCTTGCACCAAGGCTTCATATTCAGCAATGTTATTGGAGCATGCAAACTGAAATCTAAAAGCTGAATAGTACTTTACTCCTTGAGGTGAAACAAGCATGGCTCCACCTCCTGCACCTTGTCTACTCCTTGATCCATCAAAAAACAGCTGCCATACCTCATTTTCATCTTCATGGTTTGGCTTGGTGATGCTAGGAATAGGCTTATTTTCTTCGTGTATGCAATAGACCCCTAGCTCAGATTCTTCCACTTCTTGATAAGGATCAAAAGCATGTACCTTGTTTTCCCATTCATCAAGAGTTAGATCCGAGATGCTTCCAACCTTGGTGTCAGCTTCATCGGTGCTTGGGTGGTCTTCTTGATCAAATGCTAAACAATTGGTGTTGATCTGACTTGGAGTGTAAGGCTCAATGTGGAAGTTTGCAATAGGTTCAGACCTGATTGTAGCCTTAGTTCCATACCTCATTACGAGCAGCATGTGTGACCAATCAGCGAAAAAAATATCCCCCAATCTTGGTCATGTGAAGTCCCTTGACAAGCATAGGGCAAAGAGTGGTGGAAGGTCTATGACTGATACATCTTGTAAAACAACAACATTTGGACATGCATGCAAGGTAAGACTCAAGTTTCTAATCACCCCAACTGTTGTTATTGTTGTCCCATCCAGCTGCACTACCCCTTTGGATATGGTTTCATACTGGAGCCCTAGCTGATCAACTATTTGTTTAGGCATCACTAAGCTACTTGCCCCGGAATCTATCATGTAATTGTGCACTAACTGATTTCCAATGATTAATGAAACATAGAAAGGAGGGGGCTTCAACATTTTACCTTGCTGTCCTCCATGATTTCCCTCAGGCTAGGTAGCATTTGTGAGCACTTTCTCTTACATCTGAACTTGCTGATTCGAAGTTAGCCAGTCCTTCATGGTAGCTTGTAACAAGTCTCTTTGGCCTGGGATAGATAGGGATTCCCACATTGATATATTAACATTTTTCTTCTTCATCTGATCAATGATACTGAATGGTGATGAAGGATCTCTTTGCTGTCCCTTTGCTTGTACATTCACTCCTTGCACATGGGCAGCAATAACTAGTATTTGAGTTGGTCTAGGAGCTGTTCTTTGCTGCCCTTGTGCATTTGAAATTGGATTTTACTTTCCAACCATTTGTGGAGCCATGGAAGGTTGTGGATTGGTTGGATCTAATGGCTGTTCTTCACCCAAATTCCTTCTTTTTTACCTTGTGTTGGTTGCAACACCTTGAGAAACTACTTGATTCATGCCACAGAAATCTTCTGCTTGCTAGTTTACCAATGTGGTGTCATTTGGGGCTGATTGTTGTTGGAATGTTTCTTGTTGTTGGTTGTTTCCTTGACTACCTTCACCCTCCACACCAGTAGTTGTCACCATTAATGCTTGATTCAAAGCACCATTGAAGCACATAGATTGGTTATGAGGTTCATTGCATGGAAAACACCAATCATACTCTTGAGCAATGTTGTTTTGTGTTGGCACCAATGCCTTAGAGGCAGATATGGCATTAGGATTATAGGGCTGAAATGGTCTATTGGCAGGAGGCCTTGTTTGATTTACATTTGTAGCTAGATTAGGAGGTCTTTGTGGTTGGTATGGCTGCCTGTTAGGCTAAGCTTGGGGCTGGTAAGAAGGTCTAAAACCTTGGGCTTGTTGCCTTTTGAGAGTAACCAGCTCATTGCCTAGGTTTTACAATTGCTTCATGACTTCTTGAAGCTCATTTGGGGCACTTGGAGATGAAGTAGAAGCTTCATTTGAACTCTAATTTCTAGGAGTGGGAGAAGGAGCCAAATTAGGTGCTTGATTGGTATTTGGACTCTCTAAACTTGGAAACAATGGCATGGGAGGTCTAGGGGCTAGTTTTCCAGCTTGGATCAAACAATTTTCAGCCCTAATGGCAATGCTATAAGCCATAGGGATAGTTATGCCTCCCATGGACTGAATCAACATAGAAATATCAGAATTTAGAGCTTTGAGATAATAGAGAAAAGCACCTTCTGTTGTTGGCCTAACTGCCACTAGAATTCTCTCCCAAGTCTTTTGAAATCTGAAGTTGAAATCGGTCAGCTGTTCATTGGGAGCTCTCTTGATGGTTGTCAGCTGCTCCAAAAGAGACAAGTTGTCTCCCTTCTCTCCAAATTGCTCATGAAGTGCTATACACAGCTGATTCCAATTTGTGATAGAACCAGCTCCAAGGCTTCTAAACCATTGCAATGCTTTCCCCTTGAATGAAGATGCCAGCAACTTGACAGCCACTTGCATCTCATTGATTTCATGAATTGCACAAAGGTTAGCAATATCCTTAACATGATCACCTAGAGTAGTCTGATTTTCTCCAGTGAAGTATGGAATGTTCTTCAAGGCTGCAATAGGAATTGGATGTTGTGCATTGAGGGCAAGTGGGCTGCTGCCTATGAAGTTGACATAGGGGTTGTTTTGCGCCATTCTAATTGGTCTTAAAACCCTTGTTGACTGAATGAAAGGCCTACCAGGTGGAGGAGTTGAGAGAGTTCTGTTTGGTGGAGATGGAGACCTTTGAATCCTTCTTCCACTTTTCCTTACTCTTAGAGATAACTACAGATATTCAAACAACACCTCTTCTTCTCCAGCTCTTGACCTTGTAGTGATTCTTCTCATGAGTTTTCAAGCCCGCACTCACTTGAAACCAGTTGGTTCTTCCCCTTGAAGTCGCCAAATATTCAAATTATAGCTCTTTTCAAGCAAGAAAATTGCAGCAGATGCACATCAACTTTGCTGCAATAAAAATGAGACCTCTAAGGTCCCACCGGGCATGCCAAAACTGTTGTTGCAAATCAGCAGCACCCCTAGATGTAAATCAGGTTTCTAAGTTGATGTTTCAGGCATCCAGTGTGATTGCACAACATTGAAACCTCTCTCCAAGTGTGGGACTTGTGAAAATGAGAGAGGAATCTCCATAATAGAGGCTAGTTCCTCAAACTCCTCTGATTAGATCTATTATTTGCACAACTGCAGAGGTTCAGATCCTAATTTTACCCTAGATTGCAAGGAGACAGGGATAAAAATGCAAAAATGAAACTAAACTAAAGATGGTGATGCACCAAAGGAGTGGTGAAACAATTTTTTCCATGTAAATAGACACAATTTCATGAAATGCAACAAGGGAGAACATACACAAGCTGATAGATGCAATTAGAGATCTTAAAATGAAGTAAAAACAATACAAACAGAGGATTGAAAGCATTCACAGAGTTTGCACTGTCATTCCCAAATAAAATCTCTTGCATTCCACCCTCAAAGAGGTATAAACCTACTACAATACTTGAAAAAGGTTTGATTCTTACAACTATCACTTGCTGGAGGTGAAAGAAGAAGTTTTCTATGCCAAAAAGTGTTCAACCATGAAGAAATGAGCCAAATCTGGCTTTTACAGTGCATGGGTCGAGCCCAGGAGAGAGAAAATGTAAAAAACATGGGAGCCCATTCCTCATTGATGGAAAATGCATTAAAATAGCATGGAGGACCTTACAAACCCATACCCTATCATTTTTGACCATATTGGAGAAGAATGTGACCCATTCTATATTAAATTTGGTTGTTGAAATGTCATTTCTGGCCATGGACACGTACCAGAACCGTTTTTGAATTTTCTCTCTCAAAATGAACCAAAATTATAAATTTACCATGGAATCATGTAGATAATTTTAACAGCTTTCCAATGATATAAAGAATGTGAAAATCTAAGCTCTGGATCAAAAGATATGATCGTTTGAAGATTTAGGGAAAAACGCCCAAAAACGGATCGGCGGGAAAAAATTTCAAATTTTACCTCTTTTTTGTCTTTGGAAAATTTTTCAAAAATTCCCCGCACTCCACTGGTCGGATGCCACGTGGCAGCTTCCTATTGGCTGCGGGCCTCAAATGGGAAAATTTTCCACAAAAACTCCGCCGAGCCATAACTTGAAAAATATAAGGAGTTAGGAGGAAAACTTTACCTTTCTGGAAAGCTGAGAGAGAGCTCTATCTGATGGTGCCATTTCCAGAAAGCCTTGAGTGCCTTAAAATAAAAAATGTGGACTGAGGCACAAGAGAGGCAAGAACACAAGGAGTTAGCCACAAAAAATGAGCTGGGGCACATTTTGGATAACAAGGTCATCAAGGGATATGCCAAGATCTCTACACCTTTAGAAGAGTTTCTTAGACATAAAAGTGCCTTTCATTAGGGAGAGGCACAGCAAAAGGCATTCAACACTTTAAATGATAGGCTTGTCACCATGCCCATCCTACATTTCCCTTCTTGGGATAAGCCTTTCCATGTTCATGTGAATGCCTCAGGAACCGCCATTGGAGTAGTACTTGCATAGCCTAATGAATGGATTGTTGATCATCCTTTTTGCTTTGCAAGCAGGAAGTTGACACCAGCAGAGTAGAATTATACTACAACTAAGCGTGAGGCATTGTCAATGATCTACGCACTTCACAAATTCAAACAGTATCTATTGGAAACTCCATTTATATTTTACACTAACCATATGACATTGAAATACTTGGTGAAAAATCCCGTTCTACAAGGGTCCATATGTTTATGGGTACTTGTTGTTCCAAGAATTCAACTTCATAGTAGTTTTCAAACCAAGTAAAAGTAATTTAGGTCTGATCATTTATCTAGGATTGATTCAGGATATGATGCGTAGAGCATTGAAGAGAATATGTTAGACGTGCAACTATTTAGGTTATAGCGTGCACCCTCGGTTTGGAGGACATTATGGTATTCCTTAAAATAAGTGTGGCGCTAGGTGGAATGAAGGCCTTGAAGAAGAAGAAGTTGGCTATACATGTCACGCCCTACATGCTAATTAGTGGAGATCTATACAAAATGGTTCGTGATGAGGTTATGCGCAGATGTGTACTAGAACATGAGCACATTACAATTATGGAAGAGGATTTTATTCGTAGGGCTTTAGTGAGAGACCATTTATCAAGATTACATTAAATTTTGCAAGGCCTATGACCATTGCAGGCGCCTTGACAAACTCGTAAAAGGGATAAAATTCCCTTGCGACCAATAGCAGTATGCAAAACCATTTGAGAAGTGGGCTATCAAAATTTTCAGACCAATCTTGCTAGTGGTGCAAAGTTGGTTGGCGGTATATCCTCACTTACAAAGTGACTATTTGACAAGGTGGGTAGAAGCGCGCCTACAAAGGATTGTACAACATGCTACAAATACTAGATTTTTATGGGAAAACATAATTAGCAGGTATGGATGCCCATTGAGTTTTACAAGTGATAGAGTACGCATTTCCTTAATGAAAGGGTCATGATTCTATTATCGTAATTCATGGTGGCCCATCACAAAACTACTCCCTATCACCCTCAATCAAATGGAACTACTAAGGCGTTTGATAAAATAATTAGTCACACATTGACTAATATCGTGATGTGGGTAGGCGGTTAGGATGATAAGTATCAACCATTCTTTAGGCATATTGGACAACCTACAAGAGGTTAAATAAGGCCACACCATTTCAATTGGTGTTTGGAGTGGAGGCTATCCTACCAGTTGAATTCATGTTACCTTTTATACGTATAGCACACATAATAGGATTAGATGATGGACAAGCGTTGGAAGAAAGAATTGATAAGTTAATGCAATTGGACTAAAGATGATTACTTGCCAAAGGTGGAGCTAGAAGACTGGAAAAGAAAAATAAAAATGCATGGCATGATCATCACATTAACAACAAAAAGTTTAAATTTGGGAAGATGGCTTTTCTTTATGATTCCAAGTTTCTGCGCCATCCTAGGAAGTTAAAATTCCATTGGTTGGGCCCCTACATCATCTTGTACATCCTTTATTTAGGCGTGTGCCGATTGTAAGCGTTGCATGGGATGAGATTTCTAGAACACTTCAATGGGAGTAGGTTGAAGCCCTACTATAAATAAGTCTTATTAGTGCTTGTAATAAGGTAGTATTGCCAAATAGATTAGGATTTTCTTTAAATCATTTTCTTTTCTTGTGTTTCCCTTTCTCGTTGTTGTTTTGTGCTGCACCTTGGGCATTAGTAACCTCATTACTTTTTGAAGGTTTTGAATGAGTAGACGACTGTGCATCATTTTAGTTTGGGTGGAGTAAGGTGAAAGAAATTTCAAAGTGTGAAGTGCCATGAAGGTTTGTGTTGGAAAGCCCAGGTTGGATGGCCTGGGAAGGAATTACATGGAAGGAAAGGTGAAAAAGGATGGTTAGTATCAAGGTAAGGCTATATTATGGATCCACATACAACGAGAGGAAGAAGCACAAAAGCAACACGAGGTAGGTGAAAGAAAAAATCATGATGGAAATACCTTCGATGCTTAGTGATGCATGCACAAGATTCTCTTATTAAGATGGATTGGTTGCATGCCGAAAGTTGGGGATTATCCATGCAAGGTTGGGCGCATGAGTTAAGGCGCTAAAGTTGGGTTTTGTTGAAAAATATGCATTAAGTGTTGAAGTATGGTGGTAGGTGAGGTAGCATTTAATGTTAAAAAGTGGGAAAACTATAAATAGAAGGTTGGACATTTCATTATTTACATTGAAAATACAAAGAAGGAAGAGATTTTGCAAACTAGGGTTTCTAGAATTGATCCGTGTGAAGAAAAATTGGAAAAATTTAACCGTGAGTGACTAGTTTGGATTTGTAAACCAGGAGGGAAGTAGTTCATGGGCATAGAGAGAGTTGTGGAGAAGTGTCATCTTGTGAAAGGGATATTCCAATTAGGGTTTGGCAGCTAGGGCACGGGTTGAAAAGGATTTTCTTCACAAGTTTGAGATCTAAGCTTGGAAAGGGTAGAGAAGCAGAGCAAGAGAAGTTGAAGTGCAAAGATAACCTACACAATGGCACCCAAGAAACCAACTGTAACACCTAAGAAGGGCAAGGGCAAAGGTAAACAACCAGAAACCCCTGCAAGTATGAATGAAGAATGGTATGTAAAAATGTAGTAAACTGATGGTGTTTTGCTTGGAAAGGAGTGGGAGTTCCATTTGAGAAACATGACAAGTAAGTAATTACAACCATCACACAGAATGACTGAAAATGAAATGGCACCGGAGTTAGTGCACCCGACAAACAAGAGGACACGAGAAAGGTTACCCATTTATAACGATGAAGTAAAAATGAAGTTGGAGAAGGAATGATTGTTGTTGCAACTCTATGAGTTGCCCTACTTTGGGAAGCCTGAGTGCCTCTATCAGTGGCTGATGTCACACGTACATGAAGACCACTTTCACTTTGTAGTGTGCAAGATGTGCATAACACCTCGCTTGATTTCAAAATTCACGTGTCTCATCTATGAAGGAGAAATTATAGAGGGCGACCTATGCGACAAAGAACCCAGCCACATATGCATATAAGAAGGGTTCAAGGTACTTTGATATTGTGGATATCCAAGACCTAGTGATGAGAATTCCCGTGCACTGGAAACTAAAATTAATGACCAAGAAAGGTGGACACAAGTGAACAAGTCATGGCTCAATGTTTGTAGAAGGATCTCAGAATGTGCCATCTATAAATTGTCTGCGTACATCATGGATGAGATCATCAGTAGTGCGCAGGAAGGTGACAAGATAATTTTCAGCAATGTCCTCTTACCTATTGTGTTTTCAAAGATCGAAGTACCGGATGTAGTAGATAATTTTGTTTAGGAGTACCTAGAGGAAGACACCTCGGCCACAAACAGATTCAAAAGTACACTTGCATACCATGTCGATTGTTCACAAGGCGCACCTCAAAAATGGTATAAGTACTTACAGGATGTGTTCATGGTAGAGTGGAGGATCCTAAAACAATAGCCAGCACTCACAGAGGGAGAATTTGAATTCGCAGCATACCAACAATTCTACATTGGCATATTTAAGTTGGTTGATGAAATCATGGGCTCTGGTGCAAACTCCCTTCTCCTTCACCACTCAAGATTTCCAAGTAGGGGTAAATTGGTTTAAAGAGGCCAAAAGACTAAGGTTCGACCTTATTGAGGTAGATCAATATCATAGGGATCTGCATAGTGAAAGCTCATTTACCCCAAGAAGATCACGTACGTGGAAAGTTATGTCTCCCATGAAGTTCAAATGACAAAGCCCCTGACTTTTCTAATAGCAAGAGAGACCGCGGAGAGGGTACATCTACGTATAAGACCAAATTTTGAGAAGGGAACATACCTGAATGTGATGTCTCCATTCTTGAAGACCCCATGGGAAGAAAGAAGCATGTGCCAAGCAAGGAAAGGAAAATAAGAGGTGCAAGGGAAGAAGGAACGAAGTGTCCAAAGTACACCACAAGTGGGCACCCCAGGGACAAGCGCTAGAACTAGTACTTATACACATAGGAAGAGGTCCAGAGGTGTCGAACAAGAAAATATCATAACAAAGGAGAAACCACTAGAGGAGGAAGAAGAAAGAGCTAAATCCCCTATACTGGAATCCCCAGTTAGGAAGAAACAAAAGGTGATAAAGGAGGTTGATTCAGAGGACACAAAGAGCTTGGAGAACTACGGGGGTGAAAGGTCCGATGATGAAGATGATGACCCTTGAGGAGTCCAGAACCGCCATTTTTGATGTGCATGATTCGAGAGGAAGAGGGTGGAGAAGAGGAAAATTATTTTACTTTCATACGAGAAAGGGTAGCCGAAGGAGGAAGGTGCCCAAGATAAGGGAGGAAGTGAAGAAGAAAGTACGAAACATCGACTCCAAGCCTCACATAGGAGCAGAGATAAATGAGGTAGTAGAAAAAGAAGCAACAAATATCATTGAAGCCTTCGTAGAACAAGAGTTGGAGTGCACAGCACTATTATGAATGAAGATAAAGAAGTAAGCATAGGAAAGATCATGGTAGCGCATGAGGCCCTGTTTGACTGGTAATTGTTCTCGAGGTCATGCAAAAGGAGGAAAGTGCATGGAGATCTAGAGACCAGAAATGGACTATATTGATGATCCAAACAAGGTGTTACATGCCATTTCCAAAGCATAGTGCCAACAGACAAACTCTTGGCTATGGATTCATTTGATGAGGAAGGTGCATACCCTAGGATGAGGAAACTACTCTCTTAGGAAATCGAGTCCCACATATATGAGCTAGAATTCGAGTTAAGCCAAGGGGAAATGATGCGGATGCCTAAGTCAAAAGGATATAACCCCTTGGTGAGTGCTCAATAGCTTTCAGATGAACAAGTTTGTAATGTGTTGAATAAGGTCTTATTTGAACTAGAAGCCATGTTATTTGGGAGGAATAAGATTGTAAAATTCCTAGAGGAAAAACTATAAAAGAGGGAAGAAGAGATAGAAGAAAGGACCAAGCACTTAAAACAGGAGGAACTAATCAGCGTGCAACTAAAGCATGAACTAAGGGAAGAAAAGGAAAGGGTGCGTGAGGTATACAAGAAGGTAGAATCCATCACATATGTCATTGTTTTGAAGCATCCGGACCTAGCACCACCCATGTAAAAGTATGGATCTTCCTAGAGTGCCTAGAAGACTTAACATGTATCCTCATAATGGGAAGGCAACCATTGGCCTTAGAATCGAGGAAGAAGTGTCACCGCACCTAGAAAAGGAGGAAAAATTTAAGGTTGTAGCAAGAATCATTTCGAGTACAAAAAAGTTTTTGGTGATGTGAAAATTGCTACCCATACTACCGAGGCCATGTATAGCAATTACGTAGACGAGATAGAGTGGCGTGTTATGTTTGTGGAACCTATTTTCATGTTAGAGTGTGGTACACCTTCTATGTGTTACACTCGGTATTTTTATGGCGGGTCATGGGGGTTCGAGGATGAAGCCCCCATGGATGGGGGCTCGGGGCGAAGCCCCAAGATACTTTTCATGGGTGGTTTATTAACCCATGGGTAATGGGTAACCATTATGGGCTGTTTTTGGGCCCATGGTTTTTCGGGTACCCATTGTTTTGATACCACAATTTTTGCCCATGGTTTTGATACTCACGGTTTTTATTAAATTGCTTAAGCAATTGTCTATTTATATGGTCTTATGCATATGATAGATAGACAAGAAAATGTATTGCAGATGTGTTTTGAATTCGGGTGTGAATTTTGTAGATTTTGTTAAGCATAGCTCCAAACGGATATGGTATTGTATTGAGAGAGTGGAGGCTTGTAATAAAATTTGAGCAAGTTATTCTTGATGGACATAGCCCAAATTGGGTGAACCATGTTAAATCTTGTCTCTCTGTGTTGTGTAATTTATTCTGCACTTTTATTTGAGATCTATAATATTTTCTACGCATATTAGTTTCTACTATTGTGATTCTCGTAAGGGATTATTCCACATATTTTATCTCTTATTTCCTAACATGGCGAGTATTCTGGTCACCACTCACGAGGTAGAGCTCAAGGAATTCCAAGAGAAGAACAAAGGAAACATAGCGTAGTGGGAGAGGATCCTAACCGAGGTTGAGAAGAAGTCAAAAGCTATTGAAACCTTACGAGGTTCAATTAAAAACCGGCTGAAGGAGTTGTACCCACAAATTACAAGAAGATTTATGTGTTTAAGTATGTGGGCAAGGAATGGAAGGAATTGTTGAAACAATGAACACTTGAGGAAATGGACTAGGTTTTGAGGAGGTAAGCACCCTAGTCGGCGACCTCTTCCAGAGAGCGTAAAATGAATTCAATGCCTGAACAAGTTAGAGGTCAACTTGCAAAGATATTTTCCTATCTTATTGCAGTAATGACAACACTTCCCCATTCTTTCATCCTTTATGATTCTTCATTCCCTTATTCTTTTCCCAAGATGTTAAGTCTAATGTAATTCTTTATTCTTTGAACACTTGTTCCCATAGGTGGAGGATAGGTAAAGTGTGGGGTGTTGTTGGGACCCTAAAATATTAACTAAGTACAAAAAGGCAAATGAGCATGCAAGGCCTAAGTTGAGGGGTGGGCGCGTAAGGAGAAAGTGCACAAGGCAGGGTTCTAGGAGGGTTATGTAGAAGGACCCGTGCTATGTGTCGATAGAACAAGGTATCGGGACTTAGCCATAATTGTCGTATCAGGTAGGACATGAGAAAAGTGTGACCCGCCTACGCATGATGAATGGATAAGGTGCCAGCCTAATAATAGGTTGGCCTAGGAAGGAATATACCTTGCACTAGAAGCTTCTAGAAGACCATCATGGCAAGGAGTAGAGATCTCAGGCCTAGAGGAGCATGCTCCCATGGAGGACCACATTGGAACACTTGTCGACAGATCTGAAGCCTCAAAAAGGTGATTTGGAAGTTCAAGAAGCCTATAAATATAAGCACCCATAGAAGAAAAGGGGAGATATCAATAGAGGGTGGAACTCTGCAGAAATTTTGTGAGGAATTGTATTGGGTTGGGTAGATAAAATATAGGAGAAGGATGCATCAAGGGGCTTGGGATTGTAAATTTTATTTTTGAGAGCTAAGGGATGTAAATCTAGTTATGATGTATGACTTGATCTACCATACTGTGATGTTCTGTAATGGATCTAATGGATGTAATGAGGTTACCAACTTATTTGAATATGATCATTAATGATTTTGGTCCATACACATATCTTCATAGTTCTATTTCATGTATGTTTATGAAATGAGTATGAATCCTTATGCATTTTCCTTTCTGTTTTGGTTCATTCCTATAATATGTTAAGTATCTTTCTATCTGAATGACTACATTGGTCTAGAAGCTGTTCTAAGCTCTATGATGATTGCATGTCTTGTTTCCACTCACTCTCCTTAAGTTCCTATCATAGATGATGTTTCCCACTAAACTCACATAAAGGAGAGACTCGGTGCCCGCACGTGCCTCGGGTGAGTGCCCAGCTCTCCCACCGGGTGATAGGCCAAGGTGCACATGGGATTCCTTTGTTCCTCGATGGGTGTAAAAATGACTACAAAATACCTTGATGCACTATGTCCCCATTTAGTTTTTCTCATGCACAACCTTGGAGCCAAAACAAAAATCATAAATTTTAGGGATCAAATGAATGAATCAAGAGATGATACCACAACCATTAGATTCTAAAGGTCATTTATAGGTGGAATCATATAAAATTTCATCAAAAAACTTGTTGAGAAGATAGAATTTTGCACTAAGAAGAAGACACACAAAGGATGCGCGAAAGCAGAACAAAGCGCAGAAGATAGGATAGGAAACGCGCGCGTAACACTTTGGCTTGAGAATCAGCCATTTTTATGGATAAGGGATATTTTGGAGATAGCATGTAGAGCACATATAGATATGAAGACTTGTGTGACACGTAATGGTATTTTTTGGAACAAGCGGCTGATAAGCACCATGCATGGTTTAAGCTAATAATAGGATTTTCTTCTTAGAGTTAATTATAGGACATCTATTGTTAGAAACCTTGCATGTATGCATGCTATTTTAAAGGTGCATTTCTATTATCAACATGCCACCTATTTTGAGAAGTGCATAGGTGGTGAAGGGAAAGTCCCCACCTCTATAAATATGTATTGAACTATGTAGTTTAGGAGAGACTGATTGATTATAGAGTGATGATGTTGGATCTTGATACGTGCATGACTCATGGAGATACTTTATAGTGTAATAAGATTATGTGTTTTACAGTGTTTAATGCAATGGAGAATATTGGCTAAATAATGGTGTTAGACATAACTAAATCTAGTTCTTGTATGGTTAGCCTCATTATTATCATTTTTAGTACATGATTCCCTAAGATCTAGATCTGGTTTATGCACTGTGAAAATGTTTATGATTAGTTATGGATTTGAATATGTATTATCATCATCACACTAAAATCCTTAACAAGCAACTCTAAAGAGGGATTGGTACCTTTTCCCACTTCAAGTGATCACTCGGCTTAGGGCCGAGTGATGTGTCAACAGACTGGGTTTTTTCAGTGAGAGATTCTAGGCCGCATCATTTGTTCCATTGTTGGGACCTCTTTTTGGTTGTTTTTAGGATGTTTCATGATGAATACGTATGGATTGACCCTAGAAAATATTGAGGAGTGGATAATAGATATGGAAGAAGAGTACACTTGGATATTTAGCATTGGATCTAAGATTGATGCACGCATGTGGGTGGAACAAAACTTGTATGACTGTTTATATGAGATTTTCTTTTCTATCTTTCCGATAGAGTTTGCATTTAGTGGCTGGTTGCTTATGCGTCTAAAATGAATTGGAGGTATCACACACTTGTCTAGATGTAGGAATAATTTTAGGCCCTCTATGATGTTGATTTGATTTGGACGCGTGTTGTGGACACTTGGTTCCATGGTGTTCTAAATAGCTATATTTTAGAGTACTTAATTTCCACTTACTCTTGCCCGAGAGGTAGCTGAGTTTCAATCTTTAAATTATGCTACAGGGAACTTATCTCGCAAGGCATCCCACCGTAATCAAAATCTTGATGTTAACCTTGAACATGGAAGAAAAGCCAATGGCTAGCTAAACCCCACCACACATGGGCGAAGGAGCAGGGGTTGGTGAAGGACGGCATATCTAGCAAGAGAGAGGAAAATAGAAGAAAGGTGGAATAAGTACAATGAGGATCATGAGTGGGAGATAGAGAAGCATCATGATATTTCAGAATGAATGGCATTGAGGAGAGATATTACTCTTCAAGGACATGGAGCTCACATAGAAGGCGTGGAGCCAAGCATTTGGAACTCCCCATTTGGTAAAACATAACAGAGAACCCTCAATAGCCTCATATGGGAGTGCATAATCAAAGATGACATGGGTCATGGACGCGCATGTGAATCTACCTAGAAACCTAGCCCTTGCTCTTGGTTTTCCAGTATCTAGTACAACCAGTAGTCAACAAGCTAGTTTGGGAAGTAGAAGAACATGATTAAATCAAGTAGAAAGTGCATATATGGCCAGGAAAATGTCTTCTTTGTTATTTGGAGGTACCTTTTTAGGCACATCATCAACATAGAATTCAAGCACACATAATTTTTGACTCACTTTGGGGAGTAATACCACCTTGTAGACTCTAGGAATTCATTTTAGTACCATTTTTTGAAGAGAGGGTAGAACATCCACTTGTCCACTTCTGGCTGCAGTGGAGGATCAAGGGGCTCGTGGCTCTAGTTCTGGTGGATCTGGTGGGTCTAGAGGTAGAGGTAACACGAGGTTTTGGGTTAGGTGGGCAAGGTCCTCACCAACCCCGAGAATACTTACATGGATATGCCGCTTCATCTTCCATGATATAGGGGAATAGAAGATGTTGTTGAGCATGTGCACATATGTGAGATATTGTGGTGCGTAAAAGGGATCACGACTTCTGAGCACAAATCAATTTATTTTGTAACTATGTTGCGAAGGACATGCACATAGTTGCTACAAGAAGTTTGATCCCGATCGGACTTGTGTAGATTATGTAGCAGCTACTAAAAAGTTTTCCTTAAGGAGTTTTATATCCCTGAGTTTGAGAAGAAGAGTATAAGCGTGCTCAAAGATATTAAGTAGGGTACTAATGACATCATTTGAGAATATGATGCTCATTTCAAAACACTTAATTCTAAACTTTTGTATGATATCCATGCAATCCAGTATGCATAATGGTTTATTAGGGGCTTGATCACACCATTTAGGAGGGAATTGTCACATAAGACATATATAAACATGAGTGAAGCACTTAAATCAAGAGTTACATGCACTGACGCAATCAAAAGTATAAACATTAGAGTGAGCCCATTACTAGAAGCACATATTACGATATGGTGAAGCATTTGGAGAAACTATCGGCCAATTCATCACACGAGATGTGCACTAGGATTTGGTGTACATATTCTGAAGTGGGAGGGCACACTAAGGATAATTTTCCCCATAAGTTAGTACATTCATTATTTCTAGACTGTGAGATATGTCATTTAGACCATGATGCAAGTTGTTGCATGTTATTACAATGCGCAATCAAAAGAATGTATCTTGCTATCGTATGATTTGTTGTTCTAAAACTCACAATACGTAAGACTCGCAGTTGATTGGTCATATCCATGATGCCATCGATATTGGTGTGTGACAGACAGGAGTATCGGATAACTCTAAAATTAAAAGTGAGCACCATGATCATGATCACACTTAAGGGCGCTACGATAAGAATGAAGGGAACTTTAAAGGAAGTAGTGGAAAAGGTTGAGGATACTATGGTGGATTTGGGGGCTGAGGTCATGGTGGTGGAAGAGGCAAGTTTCCTCATGGAATGTGTTATGCATGCGGACCCTAACCACTACATGTGTGAATTCCCTCAAAATATTACTTTTTTAGGCTAGAATCATAACTATGAGGAATGCGTAGACTTATATGAGAATCTTAGCAAACAACATAGATAGGATAACAAGGGCACGGTATGGTTAGAATACTATGCGCCATGGAAAATTAGCGGATGCCAAAGTTGGCACCGTAACATGAGGTAGTACCTGTAAACATTACTACATGTGTTGAAGTTATGCATGCCAGAGAAATGTTACAATAGAAGCCTACCATTACTAAGGAGGAGGTTTTACATGTAAGGTACCCAGATCCTACACATCAAAAGGAGGTTTATCAAGAGACCATGGAGGTACTCAGAAATATTCAAGGTGAAATATAGTGTTTAAAGGAGTAGTCACAGAAGTTGGAACAAAAGAAGGCAGCAAAGACGGTCCAGTCAAATGTTGATGATTTGAAATAGGTATGCAAGATGTTGCACCAGGAGAATATTATTCCCTTACTAGGGAATTAGTTAAAGGGAAATACTTTACGCACAGGTATTGAGAATATATGGCACATCCTACTTGTTAATATTCCACCTCATAGATTGGATTATGATAAGGAAATAAATCTGAATTTTGTTGTGGATGTGTGACTTTTGAGTAATATATTGATTGACACAAAGCGGAAGTGAATGTGCTTACTTTAGATGTATGGGTGCGAGATGGGCACTCCATTACAACCATACTCTAATGTACTGTTTATGGCTAATCAAACTAAGACCACTCTAATAGGAGTTTTAAAGGATGCATCCATTACTATACAAGGGGCCAAGTTCACTGGGGACTTTGAGGTTTTGCACTTGCAGAAGCGGACAATTTATGAGCTCTACTTGGGTGCCCTTGGTGTTATGCAAATAATGTTGATCTATGGTTCAACAAGGGGTATATAAGTTTTGAGAACAAGGAATAACAAGTTATTATCCCTTTAACATATGGAAAATATACACCTTATGTTGAACCTTTGAGTGAGGAAGATCTTAAGAAGAATTTATGTGCATGCCATTCAAGATTCGAAGCCCTTCATCCCATATAAGGAAGGAATCCTCCATTGGGAAGATGCATAGTCTATTATTGATACTATAAGTATTGCTTGTGATAATTGGGCACATGATACCTATGAGATGGTTGGGCATGAAGTAAGAAGTGTATTTTCACATAGGAGAAGACCTCATTATATTAGGCGGTTAGGTAACAACTTTGTACCCCAGTACACTATAGAAGGAGATCCTATAGTATTCATGTGTGACATGGAGGAACAATGAATGGCTCAAGTGGAAAGAATAAATATGTTAGTGTATACTCTGCGTTGGATGGCAGTATGCGCTGGTGGATGGTTCACATGGATAATCTCATAGAATGGAATGAAGTAATAATTTCTATAACAACCCAATTTCTCAAGAGGAATGTGCCTACTTAGATCTGCATATATCATGGTAATCAACATATTTAGCACCACGTTCCGCAATATGAGAGACTCGGGCGAGAGGGGCAGGAAGTTTTACCACTTTCATTTTGGGTGCACAAACTTTATTCCACTTTGCAAAGTTGTGCACGTGCTTGGTATGTTTATGTGGAACTACATAGAGAGACCGACAATTGGTAAGACTTGATTGTAGAAATGGTATAGACTTTTACTACTTATCTACTAAACCTCTGTGGAAGAGGCATTATGGGTTATGAATCACTTGACTATGGGAGAAAGTGCAAAGGTGAAATAAATCATTTAGGATTTATTTGGTGAGGAATAACATGGAGTGCACTTTGATGAAATGGATGAAACAAATTCCAAAATATTTAAGCACGCACTTGATTTGAGAAGGAGAAAGAAAGATGGTCTACATATTAGATGATGAAGAAGTAGAAAATTTGGACATTAATCATTTCAAGGTATGCACGAGGTTTTAGATAGTGTAGATAAACACACGCATGCTTATAATAAACCTATGAATACCAAGAAAGTGAACATTAGTATGGATGTTTGAATCTAAGGAGGCCATAGTTAGAGATTATTGGTCCGATTCTAAAGTAGCAAAGATAATTGATTTACTAAGTGATTTCCAAGACTTATTTCCAATGGGCTACCATGAGTTAAAGGGGGTGCATGAATCAATAGGTGAGATGAAGATTAAGCTAAAGGAAGGAGCACACACTGATCAATAAGAAACCTTATAAAATGAACCCTAACATGCACATAAAGGTTAAAGAAGAAATTGACAAAATGCTTAAATTTGGCATCATTAAGCCCCTAGAAGAATCAAAGTGGGTTAGCCCCATGGTAATCAGTATAAAGAAAGATGGTTAGATTAGGATTTGTGTGGATTACAGGAGCTGAATGCTACATGTGTGATTGATCCTTTTCCTATGCCTTTCACCGAGGAAATATTAGAAGGCATTGCAGGGCACAAAATTTACTCTTTTACAAGATGGATTCTCTTGGTATCATCAGTAATAATTGCACATGAGGGTGAAGAGAAGATGACTTTCACCACTAAATGGGGAAGCTTTATATATACAATGATTCCCTTTTGTTTGAAGAACACACCTGTTGTATTTTCATGTATAGTTATTCAAGCATTCCAAGATTTTGTTCGCAAGTTCTTACAGGTTTACTTGGATGATTGGACGGTATATGGGCTTGCTAAAAGTCATTTTGATAACTTGCACTTAATGTCCTGAAATATGTAAATAGCTAAGCATCTCTTTAAACATCAATAAGTGTGTTTATTGCTACACCTTTTGGGGCTTTGTGAGGGCATATAATCTACAAGGAAGGTTTATTAGTAGATCCAACTAAGGTTGCAATTATTATAGGCTTGCATGAGCCTACCAATCAGTGATGTGCGTGAATTATTGGGCCATACAAGGTATTCCAGAAAATTTATCAAAGGATATTCAAATATTTTCATGCCCTTGGAGGAGTTACTAAAAGGAAAAGGGAAATTCTATTGGGGAGAACTGTAACAGTGCACATTTGAGGCATGAAAGGAGAGACTTACTACAACGCTTATTTTGTGTTTCCCTCATGGAACCAATTGTTTAACGTACAAGTGGACACCTCTAGTACAACCATTGGTGTAGTGTTAGCTTAGCCTAGAGAAGGTGTTATAGATCATCCTATTCGCTTTGCTAGTAGAAAGTTGACTCCTGAAAACAAAACTATACAACTACAGAGTGCGAGGCCTTGTCAATTATCTACACACTACATAAATTCGTACATTTCTTGCTAGCAACACCTTTTGTATTTTACACAAATCACATGGCACTAAAATATTTGGTAATCATTTTATAGGGCGCATATGTCAATGGGTTATCTTATTCAAAAAATTTGACTTTACAAATCGTGATAAAACTAGGTAAAAGTAATTATAGCCCAAACCACTTATCAAGAATTAAATCAAGAGAGGATGCGAGAGAAATTGAAGATACAATTTCGGATGCACGGTTGTATAGGTTCTATCACGCACCTTCGAGTGGAGGATATTGTTGTCTTTTTATGCACATTTATGGTGTTAGAAGGAATGAAATCCTTAGAGAATAACTAACTTACAATTCACGCAACACCCTCCATGTTGATCAAGGGTGACTTATACAAACTAGGCCAAAATGAAATATTACGCCAATGTGTATTAGAACATGAGCACACGGATATCATGGAAGAGGCTCATGGCGGTATGCAGGTGGGAATTATGCATTTGATGCCACTATGCATAATATTCTACTCATTGGATTATGGTGGGAGACCCTATACAAGGATTGTAAGGAGTATTGTAAGGCGTGTGATCACCGCGATTGCCTTGGAAACCTGGACAAAGATATGAAATGCCTTTGAGACATATTACTAGTGTAAAGTTGTTTGAAAAATGGGAAATACAATTTGTGGGTCCTATTTCCCTAGCTACACATAGACCTAGATCATGCTACATCATTTGTAAAGATTATCTTACACAATGGGAAGAAGCAGCACATACAAATGATTGTACATTAGCTACATCAAAAAGGTTCTTGTGGGAAAATATTTGTACTAGGTATGAATTTCCGTTGTGTTTGACAAGTGATAGCGGCACACACTTCCTAAATGAGACAATCGGGATATTTTGGATTAATTTATGGTCGCACACCACAAGACTACACCTTATCACCCTCAAGCAAATGGGACTCACTTGAAGACCTTCAACAAGATATTGAGCCGGACCTTAACAAAAATTTGTGATGTTGGAAGGAAAGATTAGGATGATAACGTTTTTTTGTTCTTTAGGCATATAGAATAACTTATTAAAGGTTAAATAAGGCCACACCCTTTCAGTTGGTTTTTGGCATAGAAGTAGTTCTTCCCATGGAATTCATGTTACCTTCTTTACGTATTACACGCATGGGAGGTCTAGCTGATGAGAAAGCATTATAAGAAAGAATTGACAAGTTAATACTGACTTGATGAGAGGAAAAGGCTAGGAAGAAGGCATGGCATGACAGACACATTAGTGATAAGAAGCTTGAGGTTGGATAGATGGTGCTTCTTTATAACTCTTAAGTTTTTGTACCATCCAGGAAAATTTGAGGTGCATTGGTTGGGACCATATGTTATCACTCACATCCTTGAACCAGGGCACTTGTTAGTTAAAGGTGCTCGATGGAACATGATTACTGGTTACTTCAATGGGAGTAGGTTGAATCCCTACTATAAATAAGTCTTCTTGGTGTTTGTAATAAGGCAATATTTCCATTTAGTATATATTTCCCTTTTTGTATTTATTTTAAATGTATTTCCTTCTTCGTCGCTATGTTTTATCAATTTAGTTTGGTGTTTTGTGTAATAAGTGCATTTGTGCACTCGAAGCTAATTACAATTTGAAGTATTTTTATGTGCAAAGGACTACACATACCATTGGTGTGGGGTGGTTTTTATTCAAAATTGGGTACACATGAAAACATACTATTACAAGTGTTATTCAAAAATGGAAGGGAGCTGCTAGAAAGAAGATTGCTCTTAAGGAATACCATAGCTAGAAATAAATGAATGAATAGTATAACATGAGGTAGGTGGCAGCTGTAGAAACTACTAGAGGAAGGTACAGGTGGTGATGTAATTTAATGTATGGATGTGTGTAGAAGGAGGTCTATAGGCAGAAGGTAGGAAGGCATACTAGAAGGTTATAGTTGTGGCGCGTAGGTGTATCATGTAGAAATTGGGAAAATGGTCAATTAATGAGAGGATCGGTGGTAGGTAAAGGAGCAATAAATGCAATAACTTTTCAAACTCTATATAAAGATGTGATGCAGGTTTATTTCTACCTTTGTGATCACAAGTATTCAAGCGAGCTAGTTGTGACCAAACCAAGCAAAACATGTTGAGGTGCAAAGAGTTGTGAAACCAGTGTGGAGAGAAGATTTGTGCATAGAAATGGCTTGTGTTCCCATTGGAGAAGGGTTTGAGCAAAGCATAAGCATTGAGAAGGAGCTAGGGCATGTGATTTTGAGCTAGGGTAAATGAGTTTCAAGCTAGGGCACGAGATCTTACTCGATAGAGGGAAAAGGTGAAATTTTACCATGACACCAAGGAAAGCACTTGGAGCAGGTATGAAGGGGAAGAAAAGGTGGAAATCGAGGTCAAAGATGCTTCCAAGAGTAATTTTTCAGAAATGCAGTCTCTAGAAGGAGTGATCATTGTACAGGATTGGGATTCCCATATCCGTAGATGAAAAGTAAGTGACTATAACCACTGCACCACTGACAACAAGAAAGAGTTTGATGCATTGTTGAATAAGAAGACCAACAAGTGCATGGTGGATGACATGTCAGTATATGATGATGCTAGGGAGAATTTTCTCAAGAAGGTAGGGGTGTATCATCTGTATGAATTTCCATATTTTAGAAAACTAGAAAGTTTATACAAATGGCTTATGATCAAATTCCATGAGGACTTCTTCTATTTTTCTTAACGGCGGATAAGGATCACCACGCCTTTGATTGCCATGTCATAGGAGTAAATGGGGCATAGATAGAGGTTAGTAGTGATCTAACTGATAAGGCAGTTGTTATAGCACAAACAGGAGTTGGGATGCTCCAGGGTCTACAGATCGAGTTAGGAATTAGAGGACAAATATGTGGAAACAATTCCTCAAATCACGGTAGAGGAAACTATATAGCAGAAGTATACATGCAGAAATATAACAACATGATTAAATAATGCACAAAAGAAGACAAGACAAGATTTAACTTGGTTCACCCAATGTGGGCTACGTCCACCAAGAAATTTCTTAAATTTTATTATCAACAAGAGTAAAACAACTCTCACAGTCTTCTCTCAGTTATGAACTCACAACAAAAATCCAAAGATGCTAAACCACAATTGAAACCCAATTGCTTAACCTTGATCACGAAGAATCAAGACCTCTTGAACACACAAGATATCTTTAAGATACCCTAACACCTCTATTTATAGGATTACAATCCTTTAAGAAGTCCAAAATCCAACCCTAGAAGTTTGAAATTCATGACCTTTCATCTTCCCATGGATGGAAAAGAAACTATCATGACCTTTCATCTTCCCACGGCTGGAAAAGAAACTATCATGACCTTTCATCTTCCCAATTCAAACTCCATACTTCAATACTAATTTGAGAAGACCAAAAATAGGCTCCACACCCCAACAATCTCCCACTTGGAGACTGTTCCTACTAAGAAAAGTTCTCAACCCTTCATTATCAACCATGAAGGCCAATCAAAGTTGAACACAACTTCAACTTCTCCCTTGTGACTACCTTGGTCATCATATCCATAGGATTCTGACTGGTATGAATATTTTCCAACTTCAACTTATCTTCTTCCAAAGCTTCCCTGATGAAATGATATCTTAGTTGAATGTGCTTTGTCCTAGAGTGAAAAGCGGAGTTCTTTGCTAAATGAATAGTGCTCTGACTATCACTATGTAGTCTCTTAGCTTCTTGCTTATGACCCAACTCATCAAGAAACTGTTGTATCCAAATCATCTCCTTTCTTGCCTCTGTGGTAGCAATATACTCAGCCTTTGTGGTTAACAAAGCCATAACCTTTATAAACATGAAATCCAACTCACCGTTGTATCACCAACCATAAATACATAACCTGTCATGCTCCTCTTGCTATCCAAATCTCCTACCATGTCTGAATCTACATAACCACACAATGTAGTGTCTCGATCCACTGAAACACAATGTTTCTCCCATGGTCCCTCTCAAATACCAAAGGATCCACTTCACTACCTGCCATTTCTCTCTACCTAGATCACTTATAAACCTTTTCACTTCTCCCACTGCATGGTCAATGTCAAGCCTAGTGCATACCATAGCATACATCAAGCTACCAACTATTGATGAGTAAGATACCCTAGACATCTAGATTTTATCCTCCTTAGTCTTGGGACTCTTCTCCTTTGATAATTTAAAGTGACATGCCAAAGGAATACTAACCAATTTAGCATCTTGCATACTAAACCTCTCCAAGACCTTCTTTATGTACTCTTCTTGAGATAATACCAGCTTCCTCTCCTTCTTGTTCTGAGTTATTCTCATACCAAGGATTTATTTTGCTACCCCAAATCCTTCATAGCAAAGGAGTCACCTAGCTACTTCTTTATGTTCTTCTTCCTGCAACAAGAATATCAACCACATACAGATCACAAAATAATATAACTACCATCAAGAAACTTCTTGATGTACATGCAATGGTCTAAGTGACACTTGGAGTAACCTCTGCTCCTACATAAAACTGTCAAACTTCTTGTACCACTATCGTGGAGCTTGTTTCAGCCATACAAGCTCTTCTTCAATTTGCACACTAACCTCTCCTTCCCTTTGACCTCATAACCTTGTGGCTGTTGCATATACAATTCCTCCTCCAACTCACCATGAAGGAATGTAGTCTTCACATCCAATTGCTCTAAGTGTAGGTCTTCTACTACTACTAAACCAAGAACAATCCTAATAGAATTCATTTTAACAACAAGAGAAAAAAATTCATCAAATTCTATACCTTTCTTCTATGTAAATCCCTTGACCACCAATTGGGCCTTGTATCTTTTCCTGCCTCCATCTTCCTCTTTGATTCTATACACCCACTTGTTCTGTAATGCTCTCTTTCCCTTGGGTAGCTCCACCATATCCCAAGTTTGGTTTTCCATAAGAGATCTATGCTCTTCATCCATGGCCTAATCCCACTTCTTCTGGCATCCACCTGCACTACTTCCTCAAAGCACTCTAGCTCTCCACTATCAGTGAGTAATAAATAATTCAAATATGGAGTAAATCATTCAGGTTCCCTTCTTACCCTATAAGACCTTCTCACCTCAGGAGTTTGGGGTTCCTGATGATTAGGTTCCTGAACTACCTATGTCGAAACATGTTGAACTGAGAATGGCCCCTTGGACACCTTACTGTCTACAATGTCCTCTAACACTATGTATTCTTTCTTTGATTCCTCTTTCTATTCCTATAACTAATCTTTATACATGAATTTTTCATTAAAGACAATATCTCTAGAACAAAATATTTTCTTTCCCTTAAGACTCCAAACATGGAAACCAAAGTCATCCTCACCATATCCAACAAAGGTGCATTTCTCAGACTTAGCCTCTAACTTGGTCCTATCATCTTTATCAATGTGAAAAAATACCTCACATCCAAATACTCTAAGAAATGAGTAACCAATTTTCTTACCAGAGCAAGCCTCCTCAGGTATACCTCCATCCAAATCCATAGAGGGTACTCTATTAATCATATAAACAATTGTGCTCACCGCTTCTGCCCAAAACATGAGTGGCAGCCCCACATGTAACCTCATGCACCTAGCACGCTCCATGATTTTCCTATTCATTATCTCTGACACTTCATTTTCCTGTGGATCCCATTTACCGAACGGTAATCAAGAAATTCATTGCTACAATACTCCCCTCCATTATCCAACCTAAGACATTTCAACTTGAGACATGTTTCATTCTCAACCAAGGTTTTCCATCTTATGAAGGTTTCGGACACATCAGATTTCTTTCTAATGAAATATACCATAAATTTTGTAGTTGCATCATCAATGAAAGTGACATAATAACATGAACCACCAATAGAGTTTACCTTAGCTGGCCCCCATACATCTGTATGCACTAAATCCAACTTACCCTCCTTCTGGTAGGTCCAACCTTGAGGAATCTCACTCGCTTTTGTTTTCCATAAACACAGTCCTCACAGAAGTCTAAATCTAACTCCTTTAATCCAAGCAACCTTTCCTTTATAATTTGCATGCCCTTTTGACTCATATGATCGAGTCTCTAGTGCCACAAAGTTGTATCCCCATCTATGCAGCTAAATTACAATAATCAGCACCACTGGTTAAATACAAAGTACCAATTTTCTTACCTCTTGCAACCACAAGAGATCCCTTGGTAACCTTATAAGAATCCACTGTAAAATTGATTGTATAGCCATCACTGCCTAGCTGACCCACTGATATCAAGTTCTACCTCAACTTAGGCACATGTCTGACATCCTTAAGTAGCTATGTGTTCCCATTCTACATTTTCACCCAAACACAACCTTTCCCTACTATTATACATGGTTCATCATCACCAAGATATACATGTCCAAAATCTCCTTGAATAAAATCAATAAAGCAATGTCTATGTGGGGTGGCATGGAAAGAAGCCCCTAAATTTAACACCCAAGACTCAACAATATTATCTAAGAAAGAATTAAGGCATCCTGACAAAAATCACCTACTACCACATTTACCTTTGTAGTTTTCTCCTTGTTCTTCTTATCCCAAAGAGCCCAGCAATATTTCTTAGCATGACCAACCTTCCCACGGTGCCAACATTATAACTTACTCTTGTATTTTGACCTTCCACAATCATTTGACTTCCCATGGTTACATTTCCCTCTGTTCTTTTGTCTCCCTCTGCTCTCCACCATCAAAACATTTCCAAAAGTAGAAGAATCTCTAGTGCTCTTCCTTCACATTTCTTCACTTAGGATCACACCTATTACATCCTCAAACTTAACCTTTTAATTATTAGAGACCGAATTACTTACAACCATAACCAAGTTGTTATGAGTTATCTAGTCAGAGCACAAAATCAACAAATCCACGACCTCGTCATCAAAGTCAATTTTTACCGAGTTTAACATACTGTAATAACGGTATTAAATTCATTCAAATGAACAGTAATAGAACCATTCTTAGACATCTTCATATTAAATAACTTTTTCATCAAAAATATTTTATTAGAGGCAAAGGGTTTTTCATATAACTTCCCCAACGCACTCATGAGATGTTTGTAGTCTTCTCCTGTGATATGTTGAAAGCAACCAAAGATGAAAGACATAATCGAACTGCCCCGAGTACCTTTCTATCTAGCAACTCCCAATCCTCATCCGACATGGCTGTAGGTTTCTTTGCTTTTCCAACCAAAGGAACATAGAGGTCCTTTTGATATAAGTAATCCTCCATTTGCATCTTCCACAAACCAAAGTTCTGCCCATTGAACTTCTCAACCCTTGATCTGCCCTCATCTGCCATAGCTCCCACTCAAGCTAAACTTTCCCTATGATTTACCACTTCAAAAAAAAAAAAACCACCAAAGCTCTGATACCAATTGTTAGGAATTAGAGGAAAAATATGTGGAAACAATTCCTGAAATCATAGCATTAGGAAACTATATAGTAGAAGTATACATGCATAAATATAACAACATGAATAAATAATGCACAAAAGAAGACAAGATAAGATTTAACATGGTTCACCCAATGTGGGCTACATCCACTAACAACTTGCTCAGATTTTATTATCAACAAGAGTAAAAACACTCTTATAGTCTTCTCTCGATTATGAACTCACAACAAAATTCCAAAGATGTTAAACCACAATTGACACCCAACTGCTTAACCTTGATCACCTCTTGATCACTAAGACTCAAGACCTCTTGAACAGAAAAGATATCTTCAAGATACTCTAACACCTCTATTTATAGGATTACAATCCTTTAAGAAGTACAAAAGTGACCCTAGAAGTTTGAAAGTCATGACCTTTCATCTTCCCACGGACTGAAAAAAAGCTGTCATGACCTTTCATCTTCCAACGGCTGTAAAATAAATGGTCATGACCTTTCATCTTCCCGATTCAAACTCCATACTTCAATACTGATTTGAGAAGACCAAAAAATAGGCTCCACACCCCAACAGAATGGACATCTACAAATTAAGGAAGTTCCTAATGGTGCGGTGGTCGCGCATCTCGCTCACTAAACTGAATGATTGGGAGAGGTTGTCACAAGTAAACACAATGTGGCTACATGTTACCAAGAAGATGTCATACGAGGAAGTCTATAATTTAGTAGGCTACATATTAGAAAAATTGAGGAAGTGCACGTAGGAGAAAAGATATTTTTGGTGCTATCCGTGTTTATAGAAATTGGAGTGCCCGATGGGCCACATAACAAAATTTGCAAAATACCTTATGGAAAATAAGTCCCTCACGAGATAGGTTTGAGAAGTATTTGTGTGAACGAATAATTAGTGGCCCATTCAAAAAAGAGAAGAACTATAGTATGATTGAATTCGTGGAGCCTTTGAGGAGGAATGGCATATCCCAAAGGAGTTACCATCAATAGTGGGCAAAGCAAAGGCATTTTGTAGTGTATCAACATTTTTACATCACACAGTTTGCAATGAAGGATAAAATATGGAGTCCTTGGAGAAAATTGGCATACACCTTCACATCGCTTCCAAGAAGTAGTACACAGTTTACTAATGCATATCGGTTGAGCTACAATGCGAGACAAGGTATAATGTGACTATCATACTCTAAGGAAAATGTATGTATATCCCGGTCAATCTGCCTACATTGAGAGTCTTATTTCAGATGTTATAAGTATCAAACGGGTAAGTTTGGCTATTGGGGATAGTAAAACCATGCTTATATATCTTTAGCTTAAGCCTATGTTGGAAAATAGAAATTATGTGGAGAATGAGTTTATGCTCTCATGGCCACCTAAGGGCAAACACACAATGGAGAATGTGGAAGCTCCAAAGCCTACCTCTATTAGTTGTGGAGCCTGATAGTGATAGGGGTTACAAGAGGGGGCTTCGCCCCCTTGTGAGGTTTGGGGTGGCCCCCAGCGGGGGTCCGTGGGCCACGCACCCCGGTGGGGGTTTGGGGAGCACCCCGAAAGCCACATTTTATATGTATTTATGCATTGTGAAATATGGATTATTCCTTATTAGGTCATAGATATAACAGGTGGATTTTTGTGTTTCCAAAAATATATAAAAACCCTAATATATTTAAAGGGTCATTATGTATGAGGCTCATTGTATTAGTCACGGCACTATGAGAGAGAGTTTGGCTAGACTGAACAAAAGGATTGGTTGTTTCTCGTGGACGTAGCCCATTTTGGTTGAACCACGTTAAATCGTGTCTCTATTTTATTGCACTCTTTTTGTTTTACATTTTCTGCATTATTCATTGCATGCTTGTTTATCTCGTACAAACCGGTATAATCCTAACAATCTCGACCATAAAAGGAGACAAGGAATAAGAACTCATTGAGGATAGTGGAGGCTTGGACCATATAGGCCATAAGAATCCGACATATAAAGTAGAAAGTGAGTGTGCGATACTCCCTCATAGACGTAAGGAGGAGAGGAAGACTTGGACATGGGTACAATCCATGAGGAATGCCATTTTAAAAAGGTATTCATAAGAACTATAACCCAAGGTGCAGAACATCTCAACCTTTAAAAAGGTCACCTCGACTCTCCCCTCAAAAATAAGCACTGAGGGAAAGAGAAGAAGAAATTTGAAGCTTAACAAGGAAGAGGAGGAGTCTGAAGAGAGTGCACTAGGAACCTTGGTCCAGCCTAAAGATGTGGAGGAACCCCAGGGATGAAGAAATGAGAGATGAAGAGGAAGGGGTGAAAGAGGCAAAAGAAACTATGCAAGAACAACCTAGCGCATCTCATACAACTTAGGTAAGAAAAGGGACAACCTCATACCTTTGGACCCAAGTTCCTAAGGGGCCAAGAACAAAAAGAGAAAGAACAAGTGAAGAGTATGTTGTCCCTAATATGGGCTATACTAAGGACACCAAAGAAATCATCTACATCTAGCTTCGAGTAATGTGGGCGTTAAGAATTTATATGAGTGGGAGCTAATGGATCTAGATATGGCCACTTATGTGCACAAGTAAGTAATTAAAAATCCTCTTGGAGCTCAAGTTATGGTCCTAGAAAATCGGTCTCCCAAGGCACAGGCTCAAATAGTTAGCCAAATTTTGGGCTAGAAAACCAACCAATAGGAATGCAACACACTTTTTTACACCAAGTGCACCAAAATTTTGGTGCAATAGGTGCAAGAAAATTCTCCCCTCCCCCATTTGAGCCCCTAGACCTCTAGATGACCACCGTTCAGCCCTTTCTCTCAAGTTAAGCCCCAGGCCTCATTTCCTAACCCCGCTTCGTGTAATCACATGCCGCAAAGTGGCCCAATCAAAATATGACACTTTTTGCACTAAAGCGCACCAACATTTTGTGCATCTTATGCAATAAACTCCCCATCCTTCCCATTTAGTCTCATAGTCACCCATGTGCCCTTGGCATTACATAATGATCTTTTTCTAAGCCCCCCACTCAACCCATCATCAAATCGTGTGCTACCAAGTGGACCAAAAGGGATGTGGAACATTTTTTTGCACCATGTGCACCTTTGGTGAAATTTGTGCACAAAAGTGTTCTTCTCCATAATGCATCGAAATATGTAATTTTTCTAACTTTCGGGATGTCACTTGTTTCCATTCTTCCTACACACGCACAATTTCTCCGCAATTGTCGGGATATCTTCCTCTCCTCCATTACTGCTACTTCCACAAAATTTCCATCACCTCTAACATCATTTATCCATCACTCCACATTGATTCAATGTGAAGAATGGGGATTTTCAAGCTAACTCCATAGCCATAGATGTTAGAAACCCAAGGGCGAGAAAATCACAATTTACTCATATCTTCTAAACCGTGCATCTGATCCCTACCATATTTTGAGAAATATTCCATACCCAAATGCTTTAGGGGAGAAAAAAACAAAAAAATGATATGGACTAGAATTTTGGCAATAACCATTCAAAAAAATTCTCCTCTAGAACACTTTTCCTTCAATTATTGTCAAACCGTGCAAGTGCAATGGCCGACTTGAAAATTTAAACAGAGCATCAGAGAGAAAACCCAAAAAGAATCCATAATTTTCTCATCAATCTGACACCATGATTTTTATATTCTAAAAATAATAAGTTTCGTTGGTTCTCACTTTCCATTTTTAGTAATTTTCCAAAAAAAGGAAAACTCCTCTAGAAGAACAGAACAGTGAACATTGCGCAAACTGAAAACTAGGGAACAAGGGTCGAAAAAGCCAAAAAAGCAAAAGGAAAAAAGAAACTTTCCTAAAATTTAAATTTATTTGAATTGACTCCAACACACTTGTGGAAAACTTAGAACATGAAGGAAACACTTTAGTGTAAATGACAAGGCCAAAAAAGCAACCTACCCGAAAAGCAATCTCTAGGTTCGATTTCCAAAAATAGCAATTTTCGGTCTCGGTTGCAAAAACTTTCTATCATCTCCATAGTACCTTATATCACTAATTTTTTTCATCCTCATGGGATTTCAAGATGATTCCAAAGCTCAAACAAAGCATTGATAACTAAATTCAAGTGTGCTCAGAAGTAATGCAAGGCATCGCAAGGCGCAAAAATGAATCCATCTCCATCACTCAGAGAGCTAGGTGATTCAAAATGATCTCAAGTCATGGAGAGCTCAGTGAGCTTAATTGGTTAATCAATAAAGTATACAATAGGATCATTATAAATAGAACCCACGTCCATCTCAAAATCACATGGGGAAATCCTAAAATAGTGTTTCTCAACACTCATTTCATGACCCGAGATGTCTAAGCATCATGTACCAGGGGGAAGTTGTGATCACCATTGACAAGGACAAAGTGTTCAAAATTCACTTCATCAAATATTTCTAATGAGTACAACAGTGTGGCTATGTAGCAGAATGTCATCAAAGATTGTTCTCCATCCTCCAACTTCTTTAAAGTGAACCTCAACGAGCAACGTTTATGGTCAACCAAGTGATAATTTGGAAGTGTTTCTAAACACTTAGTTTGAGGTGTTCATGCATCATCCAAAGGAGGTTTCTCATAGTATAAAAAGGTCGAGATTCATATTTCACTTTGCATTGGTATATTTCATCGTTCGGTCGAGAAACGAGGTGAAGGTGGCATGACATTATCTTCACCAATGTTCCTTATTCTTTATATTATCTCATTCTTCCTCCTCTTATCTACTCCCTTTCTAATTTTCATTATGAGCAATCATGAAATTCATATTATTCATTTAAATCTATCTTTAACAAACATAGTAAAAATATTCCCTTGAGTAATATAAATGGAACTTAATTTCATTCCTAAGAATGTCAAGAGTCACATTTTGTGAGGGCAAGTGAAAGGTCATGTAGGGGGTAGCCGAAGATTCACTTCTTGGTTAATATAATGTAATGGCATACTCTTACTTAAGGGTTGTCAATTTTGTACCCTCAAGAGAGAGATCTATTGAGAAAGATAAGAGAGATAACATTCTTCCATTCTCCTTCACTATTTTCCTCCATTCCTTGCATTGTACAACTTAGTAAAAATGTCAATCAAGAAAGGAATTGCTTATTTTCATGACTTATGAATGTGTACAACTTTGTGTGTATGGTTTCCTCTTGTTGTTGGCATAATAAACTTGTTGTTTCTTTTTAATTAATTATGAATGTGAACTTTCTAATCAACCCTGGTGATAATATGATTTTCTACTTGCAAATTTGGTTTTCCTTATCTAATTTCTTGCTCCCCTTTCCCCAAATTTTAGAAAATTCCTCCCTTACACCTCATTTTAAGAATTTACCACAGGTACAATGGAGTGTACATGTTGGATCCTTGGCCTCTTGTCCAACCACATATTTCCCATTTTTTCATTCACAATAAAGTGGAGTTGCACCACCCAAGTAGAGGAACCTAGAGTCCCAAAGACGTTGGCTAGAAACCCACAAATTTTTCCCCAAAAAATTTTCTCACCAACACAATCAAAATAAAAGAGGACAAATAAACAAGGAACCGTAAAACAAGGTCGGCAAACATGGCAGGAGGAAGAGGTGAAGGACTGTCTAACTTATCTCCCTAGCCATAACTAAGGTGAGTCATGCTGAGGATTATCAAGAAAGATAAATTGAAATGGTTAACCATGGAATTTTATTTAGGGAGACCAACCTACTCCACCAAGGTAGAAAAAAACATGGCCCCGTGTGTGGGGAGGAGGGTCGAGGCCGAATGGACCACCGTCATCAAGGAGTGGAGCTTTGTCAACTATGGGAATGACATATACAAAACCCTCATACTTGGGGAGGAGGGGGAGAATGGTGTGGCCATGACGGTGAGTGGAGGAGAGTAGGATCATTAGGAGAAACATGACTAACCATGTAAGGGCGGTGGCCCAATGGTCAAGTAGGCATTGGTGGTGTTCAATCTCTAGCCAAAAATTTTTGGCCTGGTTTTGAATCTCAAGCATCACAATGGAGAGAATAGCCACTTTATTAGTAACAGAAAATTGGAACATATTCAAAGTTGATATTTTATTTCACCTTTGGAAAGATAGAAACAACACTTGTTTTGCTTTAACATTACTTTTATCTTTCTTATCTTTATTGCTTGATTATTTTGGACTTATGCCTTACAATTTTGCACACTAACCAACATCTTTTATAGTCTTGATTCCACTATTTTATCTTTTTGGTACCTTGTATAGTACCACCCATTAGGAATAAGAGCACTCGGGTGTTTTTATCTGTTTGGGTGCTTATGTCCTCCTCCCTTTTTTAAAAAATTTAGATGTTACATCTTTCATGTCTTTGTTTACTACCCTAGGTTAGCCTTTCACTTGTTAATGAAGAAACTTAAGTTAAGGAATCATAAATATACATGTCATATTTAGCTTTGATTAGGGGAAAGAATTCAAGAGATATATACATCTACAAGGAGCTAATATTTAATATCTATTATACCCAAAACTGCATTTTGGGATTACATACTTCACTACATAGGAGGTTCTATTCTAAATTCCATACCACAATTTGCATTGAGACAAAGTAGATGTAGCTCGCTAATCTTTGTAAAACTGAACTAGGGTATCCTAGCTCAAGAGACATAGTTCCAATCACATATACACACTAGAACTAAATTGATTCTAAAATGTAATGTAATGCTTGGTGACAATCACATTGGGGTGACTACCAAGGTCAATTTGAACTCAAGAATATGTGTATCTTTCTTCATCTAATGTGCTCTTGAGTATTGTGTAGGTAGTTAGGGCTTCCTTTACATGCAAAAACATGATGTGACCTTTAATTAAGTAAATTTAAGAAGAAGCAACACAAGAAGAATCATAATCATAATTATGTTACATACACCATTCTTGAACAAACACTAGAACCTAGTATACCTTATTTCATTTGAAGCGCTCTTCTCCTTGAGATCATCACATCCTAGAATCGAAGCAGAGCTTACACATTCCAGAATATGCCCTTTCGGATCAATCTCTAGCCTAAAATCAATTCATACCTACATAGGAAATCTAAGTCATTTTAAAAACCTTATCTATCACTCTTGCTTGTACTTTTTAGCTAGATCTTATATATTTGCTATTATATCTATCTATTAGAAATTTCCTTACTTAGCTTTAAATTTTATTAAATTATTTGGTGAACCTAACATCCTTTCACGCATATCTTATTATTTCCCTTCGCATCATGCCTAGTAGCTCTCATGACTTCTCTACAAAGGGTCTCAATGAACTCAATCCTTATCTTGCTTGAGATTCTTGAAAGCCTAACCCATTAATTTTTGCTACTTGTGAGGAATCCTAAATGATTACTACCTCGATTCTCTTGCACCACTATTTTTACTACTACCACATATTTTATCTCTCTTTCCTCCCCCCTATCAATGTGGGATCTTCCATCGGCCATATTCCTACATCTACACCCAATCCTAGTCTTTCTTCTCCCCTTATCTCCACATTCATCCTAATTCTTCTTCAAGTAACCCATTCTTTAGAGTCGCTTTATCATGATTTGCAAGCACAAATTCATCAGTTGAAATAAGCCACTTCTTCTTCCTCTTCATCCCTTGATTCTTCACTTCTTCTTCACAGTCCTCTTAAACCCAAAGTTTCATCTCATCCACTCCCTACCAATTTTGTTTCACCAAAGTTTTCTCTATTTGATGGCCATGGAGACTCTTAAGATCACGTTAGATCCTTTCATGTTTTTTTCTTGGACTATGCATGTGATGACACCCTCTTGACCAATTTGTTCCCTAAGAGCTTAAAGGATTATGCCTTTTAATGGTTCTATGACTTTCCCTTACATTTTTTTAAATCATTTACAACTCTTTTTTATTTATTTTTATATCATTTTTTCTATGAATATTGGAAAGAAAATATCTTATGCACAAACGGATAAAATTAGACAAATATCTAATGAACATCTTACTAATTATGTATTGTGTTACAAGAACAATCTTTCTAAAATTAAAAATGTATTAGTTGAATTTGAATTATAAGATCTATTTATTAAAAAAATTGTCTCCTTTGGAAGAATGTGTAATTTTTTATTCATATCATTCCTTTGACCATCTATGTCATACCTTGAAGACTCGTGACATTAAGATACTTTCTTTAGGAATATCAAATATGGTTCTCAAACTTCTGATCTTTCATCTTCTAAATTTCCAAGTAAGGTTCCCTTTAAAATCGAGTCTAATGATTGTTAAGCCTCTTCACAATGTTGTTTCTCAACCTCCTAAGCTTTATCTCCATGCCTCTTGGCATAAATTCATTCGATTTCCTTATCGTCCCCATATGTTATTGCTCTAACTCATTGAAAGAAATATAATTTCTCTTCCACCTCCTCTCGAGTATGATCTTAATACGCACCAGGGAAAGACCTTGAATGAGCATGCACATTGTGATTACCATAGATGTAATTTCCATTCTACCAACAAGTACTTAAAACTTCATCATTTGATTCAAGGTCTCATAGAAAATAATGATATCTAGTTACTTTAATCCACTACTTCCAATTCCAAATCTATTAAATACAATGGAAAGTTTAAAATATTCAATGACCCATTACCTAGAAGCATGAAAATTCAGCCCTTGAGCCATATTCCAATCATACCTACTACGCAGTGCCTCCTCTTTCTTATTTGGATCATCCTCTTAGCTTCATTTTCAATGCTACTTCTACGATCCCCCATCACTTGTTATCACTTTCACTGATGCTGATTTTCATGCCTCATTCTCCTCCCATAGATTACATATTGATTCTTATGTTGGGCCCCATGCCATCAACAATGTTATGGTACATCCTACATTCAAGTAAAATGCATTCCATTATCATTCTTCCATTTAATTGGCTTCCCTTTATCTCATATAACATGCAAGTCTCACACTTCTCATGGCCATGTTATTCTACCCATTTTTAGTCGGCCTTTTACTATTTTTCTATCATTCTATTGTTACACATTGTGACATGCTCTTAGGACTCCCTTGGCTTTGGTGATTCAATAGCATCACTCCTAAGGATAACTTAGGCATTTCATGTAATATTTTGGTTTAATTAAGTCCTTAGAGGTCCTAAGAGTCATTCCATTTTGGTTTCTCAAAATGTCAAAAATTCAAACTATGGAGTTTCTAGACATTTTGACAATTTGAATCTTGTTTGAGTCAATTTTTGCTTGGTTGTTTGGTATATGTGGTTAAAAGGTTTCAATAAGTTCATTAGAGGTTTTTACATCATAATGTTGTTTTAGGATATTCTTCTTAGTACTTTGTGGTTATCTAGCTCTTAAGGCTTATATTAGCTCTTTTTCTTGAAATGTAACCTCCATGTAAATATTGAGCATGTAACCATAGGGGTCAATTACAAAAAAATGAAGTTACAAAAACGAGAAAGGATGTATAAAGTGGAAAATGTAACTATTTTTTATTATTGATAAATCGAAGGAAATAATAAATTTAGGAGGTCCAAAGAAGGTTTAATTTCAATGTTTTGTTTCGGCATTTAAACTTAAGATTGAAAAGCATAAAATTCCCCAACTTTGTGTGTTCCTTAGCTTGCAGTGTATTAATTGACTACCTTGGAATGAGAAATTTCATTCTAAGGTTATCAAATTAATGGAAAATATCTTTAAAAGAGATTAATGTGCATGCATTATTTCCATAATTTTATGTGAAAATTATGATTTTGGGAGTGAATAATCTTGAGAAGCTTTCGTAACATGTGAGTTGGGAGATAAACTCATTTGATACATTATTATAATGGAGAATACTTTGAGTAAGATGGGGTGATTGTATGAATATATTGTAGGATTTTGGTACTCAGTCCTCACAAAGGTTTTCAAGAAGGAAAATATAATCTTTAGTATGTTTGGAAACCCTACGGTTAGAGTTTCCCTATTTTGGTGAGCAGAGTAGTTGAATGTTATTCATCTTGGTTCATGGGGGAAGGTATTGATCCATGTTCATATTTAGTGACTTATATAGGTTAAGCCACTTATCAATATTAAAAGCTTAAGAAATCTATCACATATGTTTTAAAGGTGATTCCAAGCATCAAAGTAAGAACAATTCAAATGGTGATGAAAAGACTCTTACCTAGTTGGGATGATTACTACAAAACCCTTAGGGCGTGGAGCAACGTAGGCATTTGGAGGGCTTAGACTCAAAATACAACTTGCAAAATCTTTAAAGGTAACACATCTTCGCACCTTAGAATCATAGATTTAAAGGGACAATTTCCTATTTTGAAACCCTTTAACGAAGGAAGTAATTTGTAAAACGATTATTTTCAAACAATCTTGTTCGGTATTAATAAAATCTGAATATCTTATTAAAATCTTAATGCAAAGATCTACTATAAATTATATATAATGGAGTACAAATGCTAAACAATTTATTCAATTCTAACTATAAAATGAAATGAGAGGGATAAGGTACTTATCTTAATTTTTCTTATCCCAAAGTGATGCGAGTGTGTGGATGGAATAGAATGAACTCCCCTTCCTATGTAGTGTGTATGTAGAATAATGTGCCCAAAATGTAGTCCCTTGAGATATGTAGATAGATATAGCCCTTGATAATAATTTATGTTCCCCCATTATAATGGTATGTATGTTGTGTTTATATAGGGATCTCTTTCTTGAATTTTGACACTAATGACTGACATGTTGACTAGTACCTTGGATATGAGTGGGAAAACAAAAATACCAACCTCAAATGTCAAAAATAAGATCAAACATAAAGAGGGCATGGGCACCCAGGATGGACAGAGCACAGGCACTAGTGTCTAGTCTTGGGCACTAGTGTCTAGAGACAAATGACAAAAAAATGAGTGAGACTGATTGACAGGGATCCTTGTGACCTAACCAGAATTGGGTGTATGAGTGACAAGTGTGAAAGATAAAAGCAATAGAAACCAACAAGACAAGTGGATGGACTAGGAATGGGTCACCAAAGTGAATACTTTTCTTATGCAAGATCCATATATAAAAAACATACTTGGTGGTATAGTAAATAATAGTAAGTGTGTGATTTTGTGTCTACATTTTCCCCCACTTTATGTTGTTGAGTGAAATCTCAGTAACATAAAGTAGATAGAGATGCATACCTAGAGAAAGTCCGAGAAGCCCATGTTGAAAAGTACACACAAATGATGATATTACAAAATATGAGAATGAGAACATATAGCATGGTGAACCATGGATCAACGTGTGTCAATCCATGTGGCATAATGAGAGACGTGGGACCATTATGAGGAGCACTAAGTGAGATTGATGATTTTGATATTGAGTGATTGAGATTTTGATTTTTCATTGATGGAGATGTGTTGGGGTAGGGAGTGATCAGTTCCCAACCCGATTTTGTGTGTGTGAAAAAAATTAAGGATTTGGGCATCCTGCCACCAGAGGAAGAGTGTAGGGAGAGAGGTCTAGTTTTACTCTCCAAATTTAACTACATCCTCAAAAGGTCTAGCCATTGCAGATGGAAAAGACCATATTTTTTTATTGATTTGGATCCATTTTTTATTTCGATCAAACATGAATAACCCATATAGGAGTAGTATAGGAAAGGAAATGACGTCTCATTTCCCCCACTCCAAGGTGTCACCAAATGTGTATGAGATGGCTTCCATGTTAGGTCATCTGGAAGTAGTAGAAAATGTAGAATAACTTCCCATGTTAGGTCATCTAGGAAAGTGGTGATATAACTCCCAAGTTAGGTCATCTAGGAGGATAAATACATTGTGTTGTGTTGATTGATTGATGTGATTTTAATAGTAGAAATTTTTGTTTTCAAGATTTGAATGTATGTGATTGATTGATTGGTTACTCATGGAGATATTTTACGCTTTATTTCCCCCATATTAGGTCATTAGGGGAATCACTAGAAAGTGGTGTGAAATGTCACATGATGTATGAGAAAATTTTTTTGATAATGATGAATTAGAAATGTAGAATGATCATGTAATGGTGTGAGGGGGATTATAGGATGCCCTAATTATATGCCCCCTTTTGGAAAAAGGGGGAGTGATGATGAGAATGAATGTTGAGCCAAAAGTAAAGCATGTGTAATGATGTAATAGTGAATGTATGATAGATATCACAAAAAGTGTGTGTATATATGAGTTGAAATGATGTTAAGGAGGAATATAATGTTTTTGGAATGTGTATGATATGATAGTAGGTGAATTTTGAAGAGAATGATGCAAAAAAAAATCGAGTAGGGATGCTCAAGATATGATTGAAATCATGTGAATGTGTATTAGTTCGAAGGATAGTGTAAATAATGACTATAACATAGTAGTAATGGAAGTTACTATAAATAGTAATATGAAAAAGTGAATAGGAAATTCATTTGATTATTGTGATGAGTGTGATTTTGAGCTTTGGGTGTGTGAAGATGCCTCAAGTGAGAGCACCATGATTGAGTCATTTTGAGATGGTGGCGGAAGTTGTGGCATCACGTATGATAATTGAGCTAGTAAGTGTGATTTTTTTTAAAATTGTGTTGAAATTAGTCATTTTTGATGAATTTTTGCAAAAAAATTTTTTTGAATTTCTAGGCATTTTGACCTGGACAAGAGTGGTGAAGGCACTAATGACCTTTGGGACACTAACACCCAGGCATGGGCACTAGTGACCTGCTCTTCTTAGGTGCCCCAGTCCTCTTGCTCCAGGTGTTGGACCCAAAAGATTGGTTGAGCCTAGAGAGTGTTGTAAATGTGAAAATTGATGTTTTTGATGTTATTGGTAGGTGTATTTACATATGTATGAGGTTTAATGTTGTTTTTTTCATTTTTGTTGTGTAGAGGATATTCATTCATGAGTTTCGTGGTGGCCGTCATTTGAGTACATTATTAGGATTGGGGTTTTCAGATGATGAGTGGGATGTTCTAGACCATGTCATTATGGCACATAGCGAGGATGGGGGATGTGCCCCATAATATGCCTATGATCACAACTTTTGTGTGAGAGGTGGTGTGTAGATACTTACACCTTTTGGTTTCCTACGGGAGATGACCATGTGACTTTAGAGGATGTATATCATATATTGTGATTACCTATTATTGGAGAGGGTTTAGGTGATGGCTATAGATGATGCTCAAGATAGATGAGGGCCATTAGGTGGTATTTTATGGGGACCCAGTTCACATACTGAGGTCCATATTAGTCTAGATGTTATTATGAGATCGGGGTTCCACGATTGGGAAGTTCATTGTTTGTTGTGATTGCTTCATCGTTGGTTGCATAGTGGAGGGTGGTGTAGGCATCTTGTATAAGATGCATGATATTTTCATTGAGATAGGAGGATGGGATGATGATATGGCATTGGTATTGGGCATGATGTGTATTGGCCCACCTATATAGATATCTATATATATTTACACAGAGAGGAGCATGGGGGTGGTATTGGAGCTACCACATTGTTACATGTATGGGCCTATGAGCATATTGATATTGAGGCTAGTTGGTGGACCACGAGGAGAGTGGGTGAGGCCAAATATATTTTTAGGAGATGGGTAGGTGTTCAGGTAGGAAGATGGATATATACCTATAGAGATGATGTTAGATCATATGGGGCCAGAGGTCATGATATATGGAGGCCATACCAGACTATGGAGGATGGCCAGAGGATGTAGTAGAGCTACGATGTATTCAAAACTATGTGGCTAGAGGATCGGTTTCTAGGGGTGACCAAGCTTATTCCAGGTAGAGAGAGTGTTTCATGATAGTTTGGTATGGCCCAGGATGTGCCCCTAGAGCCATATGTATGGGTGAGGGCCATTAGGGCACCAAGGAGGGTCGAGAGCTAGACCAAGGCCCACAAGAGTGCAACTAGTACCTCCTGGGCTAGATGAGGTAGATGTGGTGATAGAGTCGATAGATGTGGATGATGTGGGGTGTATGGAGGGCATACCATGCATGGTGGGTGTCACATCGGTGGGTATTTTTGTTTCCATTTTTTAGATGTGTGGTGGGAGCACCACCAGGGGAGGAGTAGAGGGGAAAGCACATGCCCCGATAATAGCATAGTAAAATGATAATAGAAAGAGCATGAGTATTTTTATAGTGATGTTTGTGATTTTTTATTTGGTTGTTTAATTGTTGTTGTTTTCTAATGTGTTGATCTATGGATGTAGGTGATGCATATTGGTCATTGATTATGGACACATCCATCTACACATTGACATGGAATGTGCCCATCGATGTACTCATAGGTGGTGGTATGCTAGAGTGTGTGGATGTATCATGGGTGAGCATGCACATTTATTTGATCTCCAGTGGCATTAGCAGGCATGTGTACCATATTATTGAGCGAGAGGGATGAGGTGAGAGGAGACATGAGTGAGCTAGAGAGGCTGGTGGAGGTCCCTTAGCACATGATGTATTTGTGAGGTTTGTGGAGCTACAGGGTCATTTTTCAGAGCATTCAACTGAGGTGACATTATTACGTAGGCAAGGTAGAGAGATATAGGGGCCATGATCAACAACACAGATTGATATTGAGTGGTGAAGCTTCTAGTTCTAGAGCTCCCATAGTTGTAGATAGTGATAGTGATGATGAGATATGATATGTATGATGTAGTATGTGTATGGGGGCTTTCCCCCAATTGATGGGATTTTTGTAACTATGATTTTGATGATGATATATATATATATATATATATATTGGTGTATATATATATATATTATATGTTTATGTTATATGATGTATGATGATGTGATATTGGGACTATGTTGATGTATGATGTGTTGATTATTTTTTGCTATATTTTGTTTGTGTGATGTTTTGAGATTTTTTTTTATTGTTTTTGATTTGATTTGATATTGCATTAATGATGTTTTGATGATGATTAATAGATAATGATGAGTAATGTATATGATAGATATAGATAGATGATATATATATAGTGTGATTGTGATGTGATAGATAAATGATGAAAAAATGTATGTATGTATGAATATAGTTGTGATGAATGATAAAGTATGTGTAAAATGAATGATGTAAAAGAGTATATGAATGAGATGGTCATAAAAGTGTACTTAAGTGTGTTAGTATGATGAAGAGGGGGAAGAGAATAACGATGCCCCCCTAGTGTGTAGATGATAAGGTTCATTTATATAAGACCCCTCAATAGTCAAGAATGAACCATAAAGCAAGAGTGTGTCATCATCGGGAAGTGATATGATAGTGTATGCTAGATAAATATATCGATATAATGTGTAGTAGCATGAGAGATATGGTGAGGTTCTTATTATAACATATCCCTCAATATTCATGTAAGAACCATAAGAACATGAGTGCATCATCGGGGGGGTGAGGTGATAAAATCACCTACCAAAGACCAAGCGGGCATGGAGTGGTGGAAGCATGTGGAAGCATGTGGAATGTAAGCAACATGAGTGTATGAACCAAACTAAATGCAAATGAAATGGTGTCATGATGGGTGATGCAATGGTGGGAAGTGCAGATGTGATGGCTTAGGAAGCCAATGTGTAGTAGTAGCATGACATGTAATAGATGAGATGATACAATGGTGGGTGGATGGATGAGATGGAGAGTGTGCATGAATAATAACCTATGGTGGTGGTGGAATGAATAATGACCTTAGAACTAGATGAAGGAGATAAATCAACTAGAGTAACAACACACTTGTGTGGAAGTGGAGACATAGACCACTCATGAGAGTGAGAGCCAAAGGAAATGACACCCTTATCTTCTAATTGTTGTAATCTATCATGAAGGGCACAATAATCATTGTCACGATGGCCATTGATATGATGATAGTTGCAATAAGGTTGATCACATTGGCATTGCAAGTGATGAGGTGGATGATGTTGATTAGAAGGTAAGTGAATCAAACACTTGTCAAGAAAGGCACACAACACATCATGAGGTCTAGCATGATGAGAAAAGTGTAATGGCTCTCCATGAAGGAGATGTAGAAGTCTGAGGTGGAGCCCGACATGGGGAGGAGATGAAGGATTCTTATGCAATGGAGAAGACTTGAACTTTCTTGTGAGGTGGAGGAGATGGAGACCTAGGAGGATGCTCAATAGATGGAAGTGGAGAAGAACTAGATGGTGCGGTAGTAGAGAACTAGGAGGAGGATCTATGACATGTGCAACAATGAGATCCTTGTTCTAGATCAATGACCTTATAACATAAGAGTGTGAATGATTCACATGTGTCATATTACAAGCATTTTTTTAAAGCAGGAATCAAGCCATGACAAAAAGATGAATTTCTTTTCTAATTCAATGGGCTGAAAACTAATTGATGCATGCAAGCATTGAAACAAAAATGTAATCAATAATAGGTTTTTTTTTCCTTGATGTAAGCTAGGTAAATGATCATATGTGACTCTAGGGCCATTGTTAAGTATAAAGCATGAAGGAAGGCCTCTTCCATCTCACAATAGGTACTAATAGATCCAAAAGGTAAATGTGTGTACCATTGGAGAGTGTCATCATCAGTAAGACTATGGAAAAAATATTTTAGCAATAATCATCATTAGAATAAGAATCCATAGCTAGATGATAATGCTTAAGATGTAAATATGGATTTCCAGTACCATCAAAGCATGAAAATGTAGGCATAATGAAATCCTTAGGGAATGTTGAATTGTGAATCTTTTTTGGAATAGGGTTTCATGTAAAGAATTGTTATCGATAGAAGCATAATAGGCTTTTCTTTCAAGTGTGAGAGATTGGACCTGAGATTGTAATTGACCAACAACATGCATGAGTGATAAGATATCATGTGATGGAATAGTAGGAGATGTAGATGGTGTATTGAGTGGTTGTATCTTTCCATTATGAGTGATCATAGGGATGTCAAGAGAAGAAGTAGAAGATATCGATGCTAAGGGCACACTAGATATAGGTGCCAAAGAAGTAATGGTGAGAAGAAGGAGTGTCGATAGAAGTAGTAGGACTAGCATCAAAAGTTATTATTAGAGATGAAGTAATAGAAGGAGATGAATCATGCATGTTACTAGAGACAATCTCAAAAGAAGATGAAAGCGGAGTAGAAAATTCACATTCAATAATATGCAAAGAAGTAGAATCATTACTATCATGTGCCTCATCAATATCATAAAAAAGATTCAGATGCAAGGATTTCATTAAGTGTATCATCAACATATAATGAAGGAGGAGGAGAACTAGTATGTGATGCATTATTAGAAACATTTTCAGAAATGGAAGGAGTATGAGATGCAACTATAGAATCATCCTGACTAGTATGAGAAACAACATCATGCACATGTTTATTTTCATCTTTTTTTTAGCTAAAGCATTATCATCATCAAGATTAAGCATAAAAATGATAATAACATCATCTAAAGTCTCAGTAGAAATAGAAGAAGGTGGAGTGGATAACTAATAACAAGGTCTACAACTAGAAAATATTTCCAGGATCAGAAAACAATGCTAATAGTAGAATGATCAAAGCTAGTAGGCACATTGCATTCATGAGCTAATAGTTTCCTTTGAGTATCATCTAGAAGAATAGTGTTGTGATATAGAGCGCTAAGTTCAGCTATGGTTGCTTCATCATAGATAGGATTAATACTCACATGAGGCATGACTAGCCTAGGAGGAGAAGAGCTATCCTTAGCCATTAGGGTTTTAGTGGATCCTAGGGAAAGTAGTTCTAAGCTACGGGTTCACCAAAATGATTTAATAAAATCTAATATTTTATTAAAATCTGAATGCAAATCTGTTATAACTGATATACAATGAAATATAAGTGCTAAACAATTTATTTGATTTTATATGAAAAAAATGAGAAGAGATAAGGTACTTATCTTAATTTTTCTTATCCCAAAGTGATTAAACTAGAAAATGTGATGGAACAAGAAAACACAACCATCATCGTAATCGGCTCAGAAAAATGTAGAGATGCTCAATGCTTGGACATGGGCACTGGGAAAGGATAGGGGCACCCGTGGGCACCCAAGACCTCTATGGGGGCATTGGAGTCTGCAGAAAAGGTCGAACCTAGTTCTGATATTGTCACTAGGGTTTCACACTTGTTCACCTTTGGTCACCTTTATGTCACACTTGGATCACCGAGGTACTTGTAAACCTATGCACAAAAAATATCCTCCTACAAAAACCCTCAAAAAGACATCAAATCCTAAAAAATAAAGATGCAAAATGAGGGTTCAGACTATCCTCAATTGTCACAATGGTGAACTTACGATTGAGCATTGCACTACATCTCAGAACCCAATGTAGTTCTATGTGCTTGTGTGTGTAATAGTGCTCCTAGGTCACCCTCGCGCCAATGACACCAAGATAATGGGTGGTAGCTAGATAAAATGCAAATGTGTGGATGGAATAGAATGAAATCCCCTTCCTATGTAGTGTGTATGCATAAATAATGCACCCAAATGCAATCCCTTGAGATATGTAGATAGATATCCCTTGATAATAATTTTTGCCATTATAATGGTATGTATGTTGTGTTTATATAGGGATCTCTTGCTTGAATTTCAACACTAATGACCCGACATGCCGACTAGTACCTCGGGATATGAGAGGGAAAACCAAAAATACCACCTCAAATGTCAAAAATAAGATCAAACATAAATGAATAGTTTTCTTACGTAAGATCCATATATAAAACAACATACTCTTTCTATTTTTTTCACTCCACCCATGCCTTTAGTTCTTAGGTAGACTTAGAGAATGGGTGAGCGGATACCACAAACCTCGTAGAAAATATGTTACCTTTATGTGTGTTCATCCATCTGTTGTAGATCCAAAACATTCAAGCACTAGATATGTAGAGCAGACCTCATGCCAACCCCATTGTTGGTTGATTCATATCTTGCACGTTGCAGATGTAGCAGAGAGGACCTTATATGAACCCATTTGGCAGGCATCATTCACCTACATCATCTTCTCTCTTTCACTTTGTTCACTCTTTCCATAGTGTTTCATACATTGTGTTCATAGTGTTCATGCCCCTAAATTAGAAAAAATAAATTTAATGTTCTAGAGCATATCTTTTGGTTGCCAAAAAAATGCTTTTTCAAGAAAAAAATTAGTTTTCATAAATTTGGGAAAAAGGATTTCAAGGATTTTTAAATATTAAGAAAATATCTTTAAATTGAAAATTGAAATATTTTTTTACATGATCTACGGAGAAAATTATTTTTATTACAATGTTTCAAGGTTAACCCAACTCAAGTTTGATAGGACACTCTATAACATTGGAAATCTCAGTAGCGTATTGGGTGAACTATATTTGGATTGAGCTTCCCCTATCGATCCACTCCATAACCTTGAAGAAATCAACTCATCCCCAAGATCCACGAGTTGCATGTTTGGATTTCTCCACAATAATATAATCCCGACTTTACTATGTGTTGGAACTTGGCTTGATTTAGAAACTAGACCTCCAAATCGAGTATTCCATTTAAAATTGATCAATAGACCTATAGTTTGCATTCGTCTCGGTGTGATTTCTTCCCAAAAATGCATCCAATAGATCATGCTTAGACATTTTTTCCACTCTCCACACAAGCAAAGCCGAACCCATTGCCTTGACTCGAGATCCACTATCTTGAGCTCACGTAATTGACTACATTCTAATATTTGTATTCAAACACAATGAGTTTACTTTTATCTCCTCTCGTGAATTTTTAAAAGGTTCTATGCTTATTTACCCTCTCGTGGCACCATTAGCAATGGATAAACTTCATACTTGGCTTCATCAATGTCCTTGGTAGATTTAATCAAGCCCTAACCCTACTCGGTAAAGATTTTATTTTTGTTTTGTCCATAGTCAATATTTATTGATACATGATATTTATATTATGATTGACTATAAATATTAAGATGTGGGGATGGTCAAGTTTTGGAGATAACAATTGTAAGAAGGGAGATATAAAAAATTAAAAAGGGCTTCACTATCATTTTTAATTGGATGCATTATCATTTAACCAACATCTAAAGGGTTTTCACATTAATGAGGAAATACACTCTAGGAGAACTTTTAACAATAAGTAACAACCCAAAAAATAACGATAACGTGATTTTTAGTTCCTCACCCCATGTTAGCACTAAGGGGGAATGTTAGGAAAATAAAGTGATTAGTACTCACATGGGTCTATTTTAGTCTTATTATATTTGTGATTGTATGTGTGGAATAATGTAAGTGAGTTGTAAAAACAACTCACGTAGAGATTTAGGAGTAAAGATAGGAGGGAGATAATTAAGGTGGTTAAACAATCCACCTAGATTTAGTCTGAGAGGTTGGTGGAGTTGTTATAGGAGTTTGAGATCCTCTCCTATTTATATGTAACACATATTATTCAATATATGTTGAATTGATAATTTTTCATCTTACACTCTTTTAAATATGGGGTAAAACCCACATAAATTTTCACATAGAATATAGACCAAAATGGGTACTTAAAATAGTGATTATCTTGTAAATTGAGGCATTGTATCAAAATATATGCTTGATTTTGTCCTGAGATAGGGCTGGTAGGGAATGACTAAGCCAAGAAGGTGAGATGATGAGAAAAGAACATATACATTAAGAATTGAGCCACAAGCTTCAACCCATGCCTCGGGAAGGGAAAGGGTACTCACATCAATTTTCAACTTCTTCCTGGGGCTTTGTAGATTGTTATATCCACCAACTCACCATAATTTTTGCTTTCAAGAAGCTTAAGGGGTAATTTAGAACTAAGCAAGCAATTTGAGGTTTTTGAGTGATTTCATCTGACTTGAGGGTTGTGATGGCATAGTTAGACGATAATAAACCTATTTCAAGCATTTAACACATCACTTTGAGCATTTAGAGAAAACAATTACACATTTGAAGGCCTTCCTAGTATTGAGGAAAAGTGTGAAATTGTAAGTTCTAAGGGAAGTTTTGAGTTATTTAAGAATCCTAACTTGTGTAAATGGTTTTGTGAATTATATTCTCTCCATCATTTGGTATCAGAGTGCAAGATAAAGAGGAAATTTAACAAGAGTAAAAATAGAGAAAATAAGAGAAATTAGTAGTGAGTAGAGAAGAAAATAGAATATTGTCAAGATGCCACTTTGAGAAGAGTGGTCGAAAAGGACATAGAGAGAGGCCAAGGGATAATGAGTTGTTTTCCATGTTGAGAAATATACATAACAAATTAGGTGCATTGGAATTTTCTCATAGAAGAGGGAAATCATTGGATGAAGACAATGACAAGGAAGAAGAGAAAGAAAGAGAGGTAGTAGTAGAAAAATAACCAAAGGAAGACGGACCATAAGTAAGTATCCTAAAAGTAGTCATGGGATTAGGTATTAAGCCAAGGATGAAGGTACCAGAGTATGGTGGAAGCATGCATCTAGAAGATCTAATAGAATGGATAGCAAAAATGGATAAGTATTTTGATTTTGAGAGTATAGTAGATGATAAGAAGGTAAAGTTTACATGTACAAAACTTACAACATGATGTTATTTGGTGGGATTTTGTACAAGAGGAAAGGATGAGATAAAATCATGTGAAAATCTAGAAATTTAATCAGTATGAAATATATCAAACTATCTTATTTAAGAAGTTGTAAAACTTAAGGCAAAGAGAAATTATTGTAGTTGATTACAATGAAGAATTTTACAAATTGGCAATGAAATATGGTGACATAGAAGATGATGCTAAATACATAGCTAGATATTTGAAAGTTTTGAGGACTAATATACAAGGATGAAATCATTTTTTTAATCTGAGAATAGTGGAAGAGGCATACCAATCATCCTTGAAGGTAGAAGAGAAGTTATCTAGAAAATAGACATAATACTTCAAAGGTAGAGGAAGAGGAATGAGAGGAAGAGGTGATCTATAAACTCTCTACTTTGGAATTGTTCATAGAATCACAATTAAACATTATTGTTTTACTTTCGATTAGAAAATTACAGAGATAGCTAGTGAATGAATTTTACTTATGCTTAGAATCAATAATTGCGAAGAGGAAAGAATATAAACTCGTGAACACCAACAAGTTTTATCCCAGATACCTCCGGAGGAGGAAAACTAGATTAAAAGGGAAAATGCTCTTTCTTCCCACTTTTTATGGAACTCAATTAAGAAGTATAGAATCTAGAATAAGTATGAAAAGAAAGTAGATAATATCTCACACTTCCTCCCAATTACTTGATTACTCTCCTCAACAACACTCCTTTCTTCTACTAAACATAATTCAAGCACTAAGAGTTTCTTGCTCACTTACTTTCATGCTTTAATGATCCAAAAATCTTCTTCCTACATATATTTATAGCCTTTCTCATGTCCTCCCGTGCCTGGAGGATGGGAAAGGTCATGGAGGAGAAGAGACTTGGACATCCTTTCCAAAGGTCTGGGATTTTTGTTTCAAATTTTATTTTTCATTCCGAGAGTGTCACGACCACCATCCAATTTGACATAGTGGTCATAGGACCGCCACCTAGGTTGGGCAGTGGTTTTGTAACCACCACTCTACAAAACCCCAAAAGGTAGTATTGTTAACATAAAGATAAAACTTCTATTTCTTCATTTTTCTTCTTCAATGTTGCATAATTGTGATGAAGAAAAATCACTGATCCCTATGGATCACACATCCCCTACTTAGGAGGATTTTTGTCCCACAAAATTTTTGTGGGGAGTAGATGAGGAAAAACTCCCTCACTTGCTCCTTCGAGTACCACTAGGCTTGCCTTGGTATCTTTCCTTTCAATCCAACCTATCAAGACTCTTGCAGACCTCTTCTAGTCTCTCCGACCTTCATTTGCAACACTACATCCTCCTCTAATTCACCTCATGATTCCAAGACACCATCCTCAATGGAAGGTAGCAATTGTAGTCCTTCATCTTCATCTAGCATTGATGGCTCATATAGGTCTCAAGTTCTCACAGTTTACTACTAATTACATCCTCATAAATGATGGCCTTGAATGAGGCCCAATACTACTCGAGGTCACCTAATGACTTTCGGATATATTTCCTTTCCTATATGGAGAGCACATGGGCACAAAGAGGTGAGAGAGGACTAGATCCCACACTTATAGCGCTAAGATCACAAGGGGCCCATGAGACTAGAGATAGGGTTAGGGTGAGGCTACGAGTTCACGGAGGCCAACTCCCAAGTGAGGGTTAGGCAAGACTAAACTAAAACCCCTGGAGGGTGGAGAGATGTTGTTGGGGTGAAATATTAAAGAAGAGAGAGGAGGGGGTAGATGAGACAAGTATGGATATCTAGATGAGGTGACGATTAGTCACTAGATAAGATCTTGTATTGAATTTTGATATATATCGGCATGCATGCCATGATAGTGAGGTTGTATGAGAGTTTCGATATTTTGAGTTTTATCTTGGCATGCACGTGTAAAAAATGAGAGTATGTATCGAGCAATGGAGATACTTGTATTTATTTTTATTATACAATGTATTGATACACAAACTTTCTCATTTATATAGATGATAATACTTATTGTATGGATGATGTACCTATGTTTTTTATTTTCATTGTTATTGTGTATTGAGGAAACTAAGTGAGTTAGGCATGATTGAGTAGAGGTCATTTAGGCATGATTGAGTTTAGATCATTTAGGCATAGTTAAGTGTAGGTCAATTAGGCATGGTTGAGTTTAGGTCATCTAGGTATGTTGGAGTGTAGTATAGGCATGGTGGAGTCAAGGTCATGTAGGCATGATCGAGTTAGGTCATTAGGCATGGTGATTCGGGTATGTAACACCAAATATGCTGTCGTTACTTTCCCACATTTGTTGATATGTGATTTCTTGTAAAAGGATGTGTTCCTCGATTTAGAAATCATGCTTGATATGTTTGTAATTTCTTTGGTAGATTAGAGAATCTTAGCGAATACCATATGATTAGACTCTTTTATCTATTTCATTTTGTATCCAGTATTAATCGATCTCGAATAAATTATAGAGTTATCCATCTATAAGATCTAGTCTTGGATCGTTGGAATTGATCCAAGTAATGCTTTAAGTTTGTTCATGATGATTTAAAATCACGAGACCTTGAAAACTCAGGCATCATTTACATCATTGAATAAGCTAGTCAGTATGACTCACTCTGATCAAGTGAAATGGATTGGTTCCCGATATCGAAGAATATCTGGAAGGTCTCGATCGTGGACCGGTAATAATTCATTTACATACGATTCTTTGGTTGCGACAAAAAGGCTAACCTGTTCAAGAAGGTAAGAGGTAGGTCTTTCATAAAGTGTGGGAATGTAGACCTATTTGGAATTATTAAATGATTAGTAACCTAAGACTAAACCTAACCTAGGGGTTGATTAGTGTTAATCTAACCTAGACCTAGGCTATGTGTTAATGTCCAAGTTAGTATCTATGTGTAATATGGTTAGAATGAGTATTATCCTAAATTCTAACCTAAGATACTAACCTAACTATGAGCAAGAGTATAAAGGGGCCTATGGAGAGGATACGAACCATGGGCGGCGTTTTATATGTTATTAAATGCATGGGATAAGGATGAGGGACGGAGTCTTGGTGGAGGTTTTGGGGACGGCTAATATAATGCCGATGTGGCGAACTTGGCTGAAATGAACTTGGGATTTTGTTTGACTATCGCCAATTCTGGCGGTCGGTGGAAGTGGAGTTTTAGCGGGAAAGTTGGTTTAATTGCATTCAATATTCTCGGTAGTCGAGCTCGGAACTCGCGAGAAGGCATGCAAACAGGAAGTTTGTTGGTTTGTTTGGCTTGTCGCGATTTTCGGGTTTCTCTCTGCCTGTTCACTGGTTCTTCGCACCAGTCTTCTTTGTGTTGCATGGCAAGTATGAGATTATCTAGCTCTTTTCTCTGGCAAGGAGGATATATATGTGATGGAGATAGCAAAATTTTGTTGGTCGCTCTAACTTGGAAAAGGAAAAGAAAGTCTGAGCTCTTCCAGTGGTCTGCTTCGGAAATTTGAGCAAAAATCCAGGCATGTTAGGCCCTAACCTTTAAAAATCTTGCTGTCTTTCAAGTGATTTCATTAGAACAACTCTGTTCAAATGTTTTGAGAAAATAGATGATTTTCTATGGAGGTCTTGTTTGATTTTTGGTACTGTATCTCTTCTGGTTCGAAATTTTCATTTATCCTTTGATGGGTGTTTATTAAATTCAAAAGCAGTAGCATTAATTACTTGTGTTTGCATTAAAAGCTTAATTATGCAAAACATGTGAAATGTAAGATTGCTCGGCTTTTAGTTGGCGTGAGCCCATGAATCATTCTGTGATGGGTATAGGCCATTGATTATCATCGATTTTTGGTCATTTTATTCTTGTTTGGAAACAGTCGGAAGAAATATTGATGGAAGCTGAGTTTGTTTGTTACGTATTATGAAATCATTAGTAAGCTACATAGGCCAAGTGGGTTTTAATGTAAGGTGGCTAATGATACTTTTTAGTTTAGTTTCTGTCTTTTAAAATTGTTTAGGAGCAGGTAACTATTGTGTTCTGATTTTCCTTTCGACTTAGTGGTAGTTGTTTTTCCTTGTTATTTTGGTAGCAGGATCTAACCCGTTGACGATGTACGATTTGGATATATGTATTTTATTCGGACGACTAGAATTGAGTCCATTGAATGATTCATATTGTGGACCACTATTGAACTTCGTTTGAATATCTATTTGAATCTTGGTAATTTGATTTTGTACTCGAAGAGTAACGGGTATACGACCTTTGTTATTTTACCTTTGTGTTGCAAGAGGAATTTGTGGTTTAAACTCTTTGGATGAAATTCTCGTTTCTTTCCTATGCCATCTTGTGCAAAATGTTGGTAAGAATACAATTGGATTCCTTGTTTTGGAATTTCATATTACAGTTCGTTTTTGCACTGATTATAATGTTGCCATTGTTGGCGATACTACGGATGGATTTATCATCTTACATTATTTTGAGTTCTTGTTGTTAGGACTCGATTGAATTCTTGACAGATGGACGGTGTATGCTTTCAATTAGGGGTATTTGTTGGGTTTATTACTGCAAGTTTGACCATTGGAGGTATCTTGTTTCTTTTGGCTTCTGTATAAGCCTGAGATTGAACTCGTGATGTTTATTTGGCCTTGATGGATTTCTGTGAATAGTTTGACATCTTGTATATCGGCTTTATGATATAGGTCATGGATAATAACCCGTAACAGTATGCAATTGTTTGACTTGTTACCACTGTTGGAATCATTTGAATTCTTGGATGGTAACTTGTATTTCTGTCTCTTATTGAACCTAATACTTGGACACTGTCGTTTGTCACTGTTTGAGTTCCTTGAGCATCGATAATTATTTCATGTTCTGGCTCTGTTGAGGTGAGTCGTGAATACCATACTTTAGACTTGCATGCGCCAGGTAAGAATAGATTGGTTGTATTCCTTTCCGTTTACTCCTATCCAGTGTGATTGAGCATGTTTCGGTATTCTTGTGTGAGTCGTTGGCATAGTCTTTAGGAAACCTCAAATTGCTTAATGCAAAAGAAGTCTCGTTGTTCTGACTTTATGCTAAAAGTTCCTTGATTTCAACTTGTGTTGAAAAGCCATCTTGTGTATAAAAGGAACCTAGTGTTGGGCTTAAGGTTGATATATGGGATTGTTGATGTGTTAGTTTGTACAGGAGTTTTGTTGTGTTTTATTTCTTGATTTAAAATAGATGCAATCCTTCTTGTGGCTTGTCGGACTTGTTCATATACATACTGGGTGAATGTTTTTCATATGTGTAGACAGTACAGTAATGAACTTATGTGAAAGGAAGTATGAATGATTTGGTTCTTTCTCTTCTTTTATTTTAATATTTGTTGATATCTGTCTAACAGTGGGAATTGTTTTGTAACATATTGGTGGAATTACGAACTGTTATGATATTTTCCTTTTTGGATGAATGAAATGATCTGCCCAATGTTGTGATTTTGGATTCAATGATTGTTTGTATACATTCGTCCCTTGATTCTTAATATTCGATGAAATATTTGAGAAGTGTTTAGGACTATTCTGTAACGGTGATAGAGTTACATAATCGTAGTCATTTTGGATTACAAAGGAATAGTCTGAATCATGTTTACTTGTTTGGATTATTGATATCATTTAAACAGGGTGTTTAATGAAAACAATTGATGGATTGCAATTGTTTTAAAAGTTAGTGCTTATCATGCTCAGTTCATTGAACTGACTCATGTTGACTATTTTTGCAGATGGTTTATCCCGGATACCGTAAGTGGTAAAAGCAATGCAGATCAGCGAAGGATGATCAGATTATTTAATTTGTTTCATAATGAATTACTGCTTGATTATATAAATGTATTTATGTATGTGGAAAGATGTTTCTTTTCCGTTAAGCATTGTATCAAGTATCTTGCTTTGCAAAAATGTAATTGTATAATTTTGAAAGGAATGAAATAAGTGTTTGATACTTATGTATTGTATTCTATTTCGATAGTTGACCTTCTTCGGTTTATATACCGGAATGGCAATGATATCTTTGTAAAATTTTGGATGCTTTTGGGATTAACTATGAAAGCTTACAAGAAAATGTGGTTGAATTCATATGAGTGTTTAGCAGATCTTATTGTTCTAGCGAAAGCAATATTGAATTTAAATAATTGTCTTTCTAAAAGATAGGTTAAAAATGAACCTAAGCGGAACGCTAAACAAGCTGGATTAAATTACTAATCCCTAGTCCCGAGTATGACAGGACAATATTAAATTGATTCTTAATCATTTATATCCTTATACTAATAAGTATGATATAAATTCAGTTAAGAGAACTAATATAAATCAAATGAAGTTCGGATGGCATCTCATGTGAAGGAGGATGAGATATTGTCTCACATTCATTTTGTTTAGAAGTAGATGCAGTGTATTCTAATGACTCCTTGATGAGAGTTTGACCTTAATTCTCCTCTACCATGTAATGGGTTTTATAGAGGAGGGTCGTCTTAAGACGAAGAATCCAGGGGATCGGGAAAGGCTAACCTTAGGGAAAAGTCTTTAAAGTAATTTAAACTCAAGTCCTCGTGCGCATGTTGTTAAGTAGATCTTTTCGAGGTGGATTTAAAGGTTGGACACAAGTCAAGCTCACAGGGTTGTACTCCGAGAAGATTAGGATCTTCTCGAATGGCCTTCTGACAATACTGAGGAGACTTGCGGTCACCCTTTGCATTTCGGGAATATTACACTTTGTTCTCGCACAGAAGTTACTGGGGTCCGATTATGAACGTGGTCATGTTATAAGGCTGCCTAGGAGATTCGGGGTATCATGACATAAGTGAGGAGCTGCAGGTTGAACCAGGATGTCACCATATCCCTAATCCTCGTGGGCATCCATATAACATTATCACCTTGATAATCCCTCGGAGCGATCGTTTGTGAAAGGAAGGGGTGACGATGACAGAGTTGAGTCGGTGTAAGAGACATTCTATATAACATAAGAATGGGGTGAAGGACGTATTCGATTGGTATTGAGTATGCCATTAAGGAATATGAGACATAGCAGTATGTTTCAAATCTTTGGCCAAAGTATCGCAAGTTTGAGTTACGTTGTCCTAATTCACCTAGTCTAAGGGATGAGATGCCGATGAATAATGGTAACAATTATTCACATTAGGTTCCTTAGACAAAGCATTCTCAATCCCAGATAGGGAAGAGAACCACAAGAGTGAAGGGTTAAGTAATAACGCCAACTCTTATTACTCATGAATAGATCGAGTAGATTAAGTCATGGAATGAATAGATCGGAGTAATCCGAGTCATTACATGATTGAGTTTAGATATGGTTAGGCATATTATGAATGGTTATTTGATTTGTGAGTTCTAAATTATGTATTTAGAACCGGTGAATGCATTATCAAAAAAAAAAAAAAATCGACTTGTTCTATTGTCTAAAATGAGGATGTTACGGGTATAGGCATGCTTTGGTTATGTTTATGGGTTTTATTTAATTTCCAAGTTATTGGTAGCATGGAAAAATGAATGATGATGAATATGTATGTTATGGTGTAAATTTCAAAAATATTTGATATTATGGAAATGTGAAATGATTAATGTATGATATGATGATGTAAGAAATAGGTAGGTATACATATTTGTATACTTGTATGTTCGTTTAATTTCCAAGTAGTGTATAAGGTGGAAACTAACTAAGGTAGAATGTGAATAAAAAAATGGGGGTGGAAATTGGTTAGGGTAGAGAGTGGCCGAGCTAACCTCCAAGGGCCCCATGCCCTTAGAGTGCTTCCTACATAGCCCCAGGTGAAAAGGGGCCTCGGGCCAATGTAGTTCTCCCATAAGCTAGGTAAGAATATGATGAGGTAGTGAGATGGGTTGGTAGGTTTTAGGCATCGTTGAATCTAGGTTAGTTAGGTATGGTTGAGTTTAGGTCACTTAGGCATGGTTGAGTCTAGGTAAGTTAGGCATGGTTAAGTCCTGGATCATGAAGGCATGGGTGAATTGAGGTCATTTAGGTGTGGTTAAGTTGAGGTGTTAATGGCTTGGTCTGTATAGGAGATTCAACAAGTTAATGAAGAAGGTGAAGGGTAATAGGTGACTAAAAGAGCCTCCTAATTGGCAAGAACCATAACAAGTCTATCATACCAAAGATGGGATTATGAACTTAATGCCCTAGAGGTATTTGTCGATTGATTATTTGAAGGGTGACGAAAGTCACATGATCACTGAAATGTCACATTTGCAGCACATCCCTTGAGCGGTAGAAAATTAGGGTAAAAAGGTGATGATGTGAAAGCAGGTTGGTTTTAGTATAACCTAGTGTGAGATAGCATGCCTATTTGGCAAGATACCCAAGATCAACATAGGCAAGTCCATAACAAAAAATTTAATCTTTTTCTTTTTGCTTTTGCTTTTATTTTTGTTTGATAGACTGATCGATGCGAGAATTCTATATGGGATGAGTAGATGATCTCCTTGAGGTCTTTGTGAAGCTAATCGATGTTGGAATCTTTGAAATTTTTATTTTCTTTTTTGCAAGAATAGTCTTCTTTTGATGATAGACTAATTACAATATGGATAGCTTTGTATAGTTGTCCTTCGAGGGAGTAGTCTATTTATAGCGGTGAGATATAGAGAAATATGTCCTTTTAAAGGGAGCCATCTTTTTGTTAGAAGTTTTGACTCAAGGATTTGAATCCAATTTTTCTTTGGAAAGTGTTTTTGTTTTTAGACTTTTAATTCATGGACAAGACTATAGATAAATATTGACTCTTGTTTTGAAGACAAAACTATAGCACACATAGGTTAACTATGAAGGAGAGGGTTTAAGGAATGAACGACCATGGGATTCCATCTTGAAAAAGATGAAAAGTATCCATGAGAATCCTACCATAAGTAGAGTTGTGGTACTTATATTGAAGACAAGGCTGAAAAAGTGACGAGTAATCACATAATTCTTGTTTAGTCGTTGATCCTTAAAATAGGTAAGCGTAAGGTGAATGGTGCTTAATGGACAAATGTTTAATTAACAAAAGGTGATATAGGACTTAAGTCAATAGAAGAATGGTCAAATATGTAAGGCATTAAGGGGCTCAAGTTTAGGTTTACCTTCGAGTGAAGAAAAATGATATGCACCTGATCTATAAGTATGAGTAACGATATAGGGTCCAAGCCAATTAGGAGAAAAATTTCTGGTTTAATTTTTTCCTCTTTTGTTACATGTTGATTCTCCTTTGGGATGAGGTCATCGACCTGAAAGGTTTGTGAATGGACACATTTTTGTAGGCACGTTCGATACTTTTTGATATATTTGGAGGTGATCGAGAGCATTTAGGAAACGTTCGTCCTAATAACTCGAGTTGTGCCAAACAGTCTTGGCAAAAGTCATCATTGTTGAGCATATCTTTAAGTGAGATACGAAGAGACATAATTTTAATTCAAGAGGTAGAATAAACTCTATATTTTAGAAAAGAGAGAAAGGTGTGGCAATAATTGAGGTGTGAATACTAGTACAATAAGCCCATAAGGAAAAAGGAATGTGTGTATGTCAATCCTTTCCAATATCATCAAAAAATTTCATAAGAATTTTGTTTAAGGTTTTGTTGGTTGATTTGGCTTGGCCATTTTTTGAGGGTAGTAGGGTGAAGAAAAACTTAGGTGAATGTCAAAGGCATCACAAAGCTTCCGTAAGGTTTTGTTTTTGAACTATTTTCCATTATCAGTGATGAGACGATGAGGAACACCAAAGTGACAAATGATGTGATGGTTGATGAATTCACATATTTTCTCAACTTTTGTAGAAATAAGAGGTATGGCTTCTACCCATTTAGTGTAGTATTCAGTAGTGGTAATAATCCATTGATGACGTTGGGAAGAATGAGGATTGATCTCTCCGATAAGATCCAAACCCCATTGAGAGAAAGGCCAAAGGTCTCGTGTGACCTGTAAGGCGTGACTAGGCATGTGATGAAGATTATCATGTTGTTGGAACTTCACACAATGTTTGACATAATCACAACAATCATAGTTTAAGGTTGGCCAATAATAGCCCAAGTGGAGAATGTGTTTAGAAACAACTAAACTACTAAAGTGTCCTCCACAAATTCCATCGTGAACTTCCTTGATGGTGTAAGTAACTTCGAAACTAGTAAGGCATCGTAAGAGTATATCATCAAATCCATGTTTATAAATAATACCACCCATGATGACATAGCAAGAGACACTTTTGAGGAAGACTAGTTGTCCATTGCGAGTAAGGTCTGGAGGTATAATTGAAAGGAAAAGGTAGTCCACAAAATGTTTATACCAAAGGTCATGTGGGTTAGGTTGAATGGTTCTAACGAGGTTGATGTCTCTAAATAGATAGGAAGGTGATTGTAACCTTTATATTGTGACAAATATTTTTGAGTTGGAGGGCAAAACGGGTATTTGAGAAGCAAGATATGTCATGGTGTCCACAAATTTATTAGTAGAACACGAAGTGGTTTAAAGTTCATAACGATCAAAAGTAGTCACAAGTATATCCATGTGATGCTTATACTTATGAAGTATCTCATTACAACACTGGTATATACCATTAACTTGGTTTCTGACCAGTTTTGAATCGCTAAAGATATTAATTGATTTAATGTTTAAGGTGATGGTGGTTTGAAGGCCTAATACGAGTGCTTCATATTCGGTGATATTGTTAGTATATTCAAAATCTAGTTTGAAATATAATGGCATAGGCTTTCTGTTAAGAGGAATTAGGATAACTTTGGAAACACCCCACGTTGACATTTGGAACCATCAAAGAATAAGGTCATCGGGTAAATGGTATCGTCCAACGAGAGGGTAGAAATGGATTTTTCCTAGAAATCAAAGTTAGATGGCTAATCTTCGAGAGAGAGGTGCATCTACCAGTTGGTAAGCAATATTTTGGCCTTTGATATATTTTTGATGAGTGAATTAGAGGTCTAGGTCTACAAGAAACATGATCCAACGTGCAAACACATTGATGTTTGTAGGATTTGGCATACATGTAATGTAAGGGGTATGTATTGATGATAATGAAGGATTTTTGGTTAAGTAGGTAAGGGTGAAGTTTAGTGGCAAAAAAAACTAAGGCTGAGAAAAATTTAGCATGGGTGTATCAGGTTTCGTAATCCAAAAGTGTACAAAGATATATAAAAACTGCTTGTTCCTTGTGTTTCTCATCCCGATGAGCGAGCATGGTACCCAAGGAATGATCGATGCATAAATGTAAAGATAAAATGGTTGGTCATCCTTAGGAGGAATGAGCACATGTGGTTATAGAAGGTATTGTTTTAATGCCTCAAAGGCTTTGTGGAATTCATCATCCCTTGAAGGAGACGTCCTTTTTAGGAGATGATGAAATGGGTGGCGATGGTCGAAAGTTGTGAAATAAAACGCAGCGAATAGATTGCAACATTCCTTGCAAACAACATAGTTGGTGAAGGTTAATAGGTCGAGGCAATTTGAAAAAGGACTTGAATTTAGCGGATCGACTTCTATGTCATAAAAATAAATGATAAAACCAAGGATTTTCTGAGAGAGAATAGCAAAGGCATACTTCTTAGGTTGAAGGAAAACACAATAATTGATGAGACGGTCAAAGATGACTTTAAGGACTGTAAGTTTTTCATCCCGATGTTTGGATTTGGCAAGAAGGTTATCTATGTAATCTTCTAATATGTGATGCATGATGTCATGAAAGATATAAGTCATAACCCGCCGACATGTAGAATCAACATTTTTAAGGCCAAAGGGCATGATTCGATAGCATAAGGTCCCCCAAGGAGTGATGAAGGAAGTTTTTGTTGATCTTCTAGGGCAACTAATATTTGGTTATAACACGAGAATCCATCCATGAGTGGCGGCATCTCATGGTGGTGGTAAGATCAACTAGTTGGTCAATACTAGGTAGTGGAAAGTCATTTTCCTTGGTTAGCTCTCACCATAGTAACTCGTGTCTTATGTTGGTGTGCCTAGATGTTATATTTGATCCCATCCTTGACACATATGTATCAGTTTTCCCTTCTCATAAATATAGCATCCCTGATATACAAGTAAGAATCCCAAAAATAACATCAAAAGCATGAAGTGGAATAACATCAGCTTCCAATACATTAATATACTAGGAATTTATCCCAAACTTGACCTTCCAACTTTTTCTTACCTAAATTTCAACACCCTTCTTCACCCAACCCAAAGGATAAGGATGTGGATGCTCATAAGTCTCAAGAATAAGCTTCTTTACAAGCTGCTTGAAATCAAATTAGACTAAGAACCGGTATCAACCAAAGCATTTACCTTAGTTATCTTGATTTGGATTTTGATCTGAAATAGTATACTCTTCTCCTCTTCCTCGTTGTCCATGTTGGTGGTTGTGCATCCAAGCCTCTCATCTACATCGAGTCATCTTTGATTTCTACACCCCCTTCATCTTTACAGTTATCATGGATTTCTTTTATTCCTTGGTTTGGTTCTTCGGATGCAACTTCTAACATGTAGCATTAGTATGATCATTGATATCACATTTCTTGGAAAAAATCTTGTGATATTTACAAGTATTTAAAGTAGTGGCAGATTTTTTACCTTTCCTTTCCACTTACCCTTATTACTTATTTGCCCATGCACTTTCTTCATTGATTTGTCGGCTTCTTTTCCCTTGGCTCTACATCTCCTTGTTTATTTTCATCATCTATGTATTATGTTGCACACATGCCTCATTGAGATCCTTGGGCTTCGTGGAGATGAATTTTCTTCGAAGGTGAGTGTGAAGTCCTCCCAAGTACTTAGTCAGAATATCCTCATCCTCCAAGTCCATGTTCAACAACATGGCTTGCCTCTAAAACTTTTTAGTATAGTCTTACACACTTTGATCAACGCCTTGTCTAAAATACTGTCATTTAATATTTTCTCAGTCTTGTGGCCAATAGGATAGAAGTTAGCTCTAAATAATTCTGTAAATTATTGCCAATATTTCACAATAGGACGTTTCTTCTTTTCACAAGTGGCTAGATGGGTTTCCCACCAAACCAGAGTGTGTCCCTCCATTTTGAGACGTGCATGAAAGGTGATCCTCTATGCCTTAGTGACATTATGGATGCTAAAGTAGACTTTTATCCATTTTAACCATTTATCAAGCAACTATGCATTTACTTGTCCTTAAAAGCTTTTAATTTCAACTTTTGTCTCAACTTTAAAAGGAGCATGATTAGATTTTTCCTTTTCTCTTGCATTTGAAGTCTCTACTTCACGCTCTTCCCCATAATCTTCCTCATGGTGGCTCATTCTTATGCCAAAATTTTTGGCTAATCCTCGAACCACTTGATTCCATAAAGTCTTGCTTAACGAAGTCATCTTACGTAAATCTGTAAGTTCTTCTTGTCTTCTAAACATCCTATCCATCATGATCTCTAGCATCTCGATTCTACGGACCAAGTTCTCTTCATCCATTTGTTCCTAAATTATCTTTTTCCACTTCCTTGTAGAAATATTTGGATCACAAGGTAAAGCCTCTTCGCCTTTATATCTCATCACTATCATAAAAATCCAATAATGAATACCACAAGATCTTTGGGTACTTGTTAGCTCGATAACAAAATGATCTGTAAACTCTCTACTTTGGAATTGTTCATAGAATCACAATTAAACGTTTTTGTTCTACTTTCAATTAGAAAATGATAGAGATAGCTAGTGAATGAATTTTACTTGTGCTTAGAATCAATAATTACAAGAGAGGAAATAATATAAACTTGTGAACACCAACAAGTTTTATCTTGGAAACCTCTAGAGGAGGAAAACCAGTCGGGAAGGGAAAATTCTCTTTCTTCCCACTTTTATTGGCCAATTCAATTAAGAAGTATAGAATTTAAAGTAATTATGAAAGAGAAGTAGATAATATCTCACACTTCCTTCCAATTACTTGTTTTCTCTACCTCAACACTCCATTCTTCTAAAAACACAATTCCAACACTAAGAATTTCTTACTCACTTCCTTTCATGTTTTCATGATCCAAAACTCTCCTACCTACATGTATCTATAGCCTTTTTCAAATGTCCCTCCATGCACTAGAGGATGGGAAAGGTCATGGAGGATAAGAGATGCAGATAACCTTTCTAATTTTGGGACTGTTCATTTGGAATTTTATTTTTATATTTGAGAGTGTTAAGACCACCACCCAGTCTGAAACCAGCGAGTTATAGGACCATCACCCTAGGCTGGTTAGTAGTCACAAGACTATCACCTGGGTTGGGTGGTGGTTCTATAATCATCGTTGTACACATAGCGTTGGTTACATTAACATAAAGATAGAACCTCCATTTATTCATTTTCCTTCTTTAATGCTAGTTGATCTAATGAAGTAGAGTCACTTTGGATCCCTATGGATCAAGAGGACATATTCCAATAGAGGATAAAAATAGTAAATAAGTAATGATGAAGATGTAAGTAACTCATAAACACAGAACACATCTATGGGTGGATATACTAGAGGTGGTTACTCATACAGAGGTAGAGGTGGATTTGGAAGAGGAAGAGGTGAGTTCACAGGAAGATGTTTTAAGTGCAATAATTTTTTTGTTCATAGGTCATTTGAGTGTCCAAAGTATCCACAAGCAAGAAGCGATGAGTGTGAATCAAGGAAACAATTAGATTGCATGTGTTGATGAGGAAGAAAGTGTGGCATCACCATCACTAGTGGAAGAACCATAAATAGGTGAAGCATTGATGATGAGGAGAGTCTTGATGAATACAAGGAGGAAGAGTGAAGAAATAGTTCAAAGAAGTACTTTATTTTGGAACCATGTGCAAAACAAGAGGTAAATGTTGTAAACTTATCATTGATAATGGCAATATAAATAATTTATTTTCTTCTAATATGGTTAAAAAGCTAACTTTGAGAAGAATGAGGCATCCTAACTTTTATAAGGTGTATTGGGTTCAAAATATCATTAAGTTTCGGTTAGCCAACAATTTTTAGTCAATTTCCATATTGGTATATATCATGATCAAGTTCTATATGATGTATTGTCTATGGATGCATGTCATCGTTTTTGGGGTGGGCCATGGAAATTTGATAGGAAATCCAAATATGATGGATGGGAAAACACTTAAACTTTTGTGAAGGATGGATTTAAACACGCATTGAATGCACTAAAGGATGGGAAAGCATGGCATGAATACCATCCTAGATTGATGTTACTAGGGTTGAAAGCATTATTTTAGCAAGGAGAGGAGTATGAAGTGATGGAGAACACAATTGGTACAGTTAAGAAGATGTGGAATTGGTTGAATGGAGGTAGAATATCATAGTAACTTATAAAAAGGATGAGTAAGGAAGACAAGGAAATAAGTTACGTAGAACATGCTTTGAGAGAAAGGACGATAATGAGATCATAGAGGCAAACAAGGAGGGACATAATTAAGACCACAAGGAAGATAAGAAGAAATCAAATATAATGAAGGATGAAAACTATCTTGAAGGGTGTATACAAATAAATCAAGAAGGAAAAGGGTTGCAATAACAAGAAGAAAACAAGAATTAAGAGGAGATGGTGATTAAGAATGGAGAAGAAACTCAAAATTTAAAATCTAATCTTTCTTTAAGTGTTGTTTATAGATATCGATAGGTAAAGTGAAGGTGGGGCAGTCAAACGAGGATGATAATGTCAAGAAAACACCATTATTTTTCAGTTTTAAGGATGAAATGAACCATGAAGAACAAAAGGAAGGTAACATGGATAGTTTTAAAATCCAAGAACATGAATAATCATCATATATGAGCATGGACCAGTGAATAGTATCATCCAAAAGGTGGAAAAAGACATATACACTACTAAAACATCCATCTTTCTCAAGAATCTGATTGTTTAGAGGCTAAAGAGATTGTGAGGAGTATGGAATAGAAAATTAAGACAAAAAAAAAAACAAAAAAACTCAATCAAGGATCACCTTAAAAGTTCATGTTCAACTGGAAAAAAGGAATAAAAAGAGAACAAGCTTACAAGCAAGAAAATATGGAATACTTCTCTTTTCCTTTAGAGTATGATGTAGGAGCATCACTCCTAAGGATAATTTAGGCATTTCATGCAAAATTTTGGTTTTATTAAGTCCTGAGAGGTCCTAGGATTCATTCCATTTAGGTTTGATGAGCTCAAAAGGTCAATAATTCAAACTATGGAGTTTCCCTCCATTTTGGAAATTTCAAAATTTGAATCTTGTTTGAGCCAATTTAGGATTGGTTGTTTGGTATAGGTGGTTATAAGGTTTCAATAAGTTCATATGATTTTTTTACATCATAATGTTGTCTGGAGGTCCTTCTTGGTGGTTTGTGGTTATCTAGCTCTTAAGGCTTAAATTAGCTCCTTTTCTTAAAATGTAACCTCCATGTAAATCTTGAGCATATAACCATAGGGGTCATTACAAGAAACAACTCGATCAAGGATGTATAAAGTGGAAAATGTAACTATTTTTTATTACTAATCAATCGAAGGAAAGAATAAATTAGGAGCTCGAGAAGGTTTACTAGTTTTGTTAACAAACAAACTTAAGAAAAGCAGTTCAAATCGTGTGTGAGTGTATGAAGACTACCTTGGAACGAGAAATTTTAGCCTAAGGTGATCAAATATAGTAAGATATGTTTAAAAGAGAGTGTGCATGCATTATTTAAATACTTTTTGTGAAACTTTGTGATTTAGGGAGTGAATAATCTTGAGAAGCTCTATAACTTGTGAGTTGGGAGATAAATTCAATCAATACAGTCTTGTAATGGGGAATAATTTGAGCAAGAGAGGGTAGTTATATGAATAAATTTTAGGATTTTGGTACTCAGGTCCTCACGAGAGATTTTGAAGAAGGCAAATATAATCTTTAGTATGTATGGAAACCCTATAATCGAGTTACCCTATTTTGGCAAGTAAAGTAGGGAAGGTTTTGATCCATGTTCATATTTAATGACTAATATAACCCACCATCAAGATTAAAAGATTAGGAAACCTAGCACAAATTAATTAAAGGTGATTCCAAGCATTGGAGTTAAGAACAATTCAAATGGTGATGAAAATACTCTTTTCGTGTTGGGATCGTATAAAACCCTTAGGGTTTGGAGCAACCTAGGCATTTACAGGGCTTAGACTCCAAATTAGAACTTAAAACTTTGAAGCTAGTATTTGGGCACCTTAGAATCATATATTTAAAGCATTTCCTATTTTGAAACCCTCTAAGGAAGTAATAATTTGTATCATTAATGAAATAATCTTGTAGCACTACATCGAGAGGCCTAATTATAAGCTAAAATGATGATTCTTTAAGCACTTTTTACAAAAAAATATTAAAAAAATTGCACACATATTATAGGCCCAAATGGGTACTCAAAATAGTGATTATCTTGTAAATTGAGGTATTGTATAAAAATATAGGCTTGTATTTTTCTTGAGATAGACTGGTAGGGAATGACTAAGCCAAAGGTGAGATAATGAGAAAAGGACATACATTGAGGATTGAGCCACAAGCTTCAACCCACACAGGGGAAGGGAAAGGGTATTAAAATCAATTTGTAACTTTTTCTAGTTTGCAGATTGTTCTATCCACCACCTCACTAGAATTTTGCTTTCAAGAAACTTATGGGGTAGTTGAGAACTAAGCAAGCAAGTTGAGGGTTTTGAGTGATTTCATTTGACTTTACGCTTGTGATGGTATGGTTAGAGGATAATAAACCTATTTCAAGCATTGAAATAGTCACTTTGAGCATTTAGAGAAAAAAATTACATGTTTGAAGGCCTTCCTAATATTGAGGAAAAGTGTGAAATTGCAAGTTCTAAGGGAAATTTTGAGTTATTTGAGCATATTAACTTGTGTCAATGGTTTTCTAAATTATATCATCTACATCATCCGGGATGCCGAATATGTGCCTTTTATTTTTCACGTACTCCTTGAGTTCATCCATGAGCTCCATCTTATTACTATTTAGGGCATTCCACCATGGACACCTTTATCCTTGGCTCCTTGACCATCTCATATTCAATTTCTCCTACTCCTAGTGCATCTTCTCCTATTCATGACGACTCCTTAGCCTTAACACCTCCTATGGTATTTTGAGCCCTTTTTTCCTTTACATTTGGCTCCTACTCATAGGCCTCAACGCATTTGTAGATCACATAGCCCACCTCATAAGGATATCTCATTACATCAACCATATGCTTCACATGATCCATTTAGGCATATTTCACACTCTCTTTCTCAACATGTTCGAGTCTATACCTATTCCATATACTTGGTCTTATGCACTCTCCTGTGACCATCGATTCCTAGATCATGTTCACATGTATGGTTATTTTACATAAGCTACTTGTGGACCCTTGTCTATTACTCTCATTGTGTGGATCATTTTGGCATTCACATTTGGGGGCATCCTAATTTCCCCACACCACTTTGAATGACACACTCTTGTTCTTGGTTCATGCTCGACTATTGAGGGCATTCCTACATGAACCTCACTTTACACACATGTATTTGGGGGATTATTATTCATCCCTTCGAGTTGTTCTATTTCACATATTTTCAATTAAAAATCTAAAAAATGTTATCTTAGATCTTGATTGGATGTACTCTTACTTCCTTATACTACTATATGTTGCACTTTTGTTTATCATGTTACTATGGTTTCTAGTATGCTTTATAAGTTTTCATACACACATACATGTTCACATGCTATTTTGAGGTGAATTCAATTCACTTACAGGTTGTTACACAATATATGATGCTTGTCCCTTAAAAGGAATGATAACCGAGATCACACCAAGCCAAGAACACGAGATGTTAATCAAACACCACGATCAATACGATGAAAGTAATTCACCAGAATAACTTTACATAAACCTTTGCAAACAAATGAGCAGAAATAGAATATATTATTATGGAACTCAATGAAATACAATGAGAATGGGCCTTTCTTATATAGGAAAGTAAATAAAATCTAAGAACCAATCAAGGTCGTAGATCTAGTCATAAATTAAGGAAAGAACTATTCATCCAAGAACTAGTCGAGTCCATAGATTTAGGAAATAACTAGACATCAAGGATCTAGTCAATACCATAGATCAAGGAAAGAACTATACCTAACAACTATATAATATCCCCTAGTATCTAAATATATAAAAATAAATATCCACACACATAAGTGGGTGAGGATAAATACAATAAAGGTAAATAATGTACCTAGGTGAACATAAATTAAGGTAAATACCTACTCTAACATCCCTTTCCATTATATGTCCCACTAAGGCTCCCGGGGACATATACCTTTTCCCATATTATCGGGTGTTATCATTGTAATATTTCATATATTCATTCTTATATTCAGTTTTTACATTGAGGCATACTATTTATCTTTCCTAACATGCTAATGGGTGCTTCATGTGTATCATTTGCCTTGCAGGAATCCTTTCAATCATGTTTGTCTAATTTTCTTGTATCTTGTTTACTATTGTTTTGCGGGTTATGCCCTTATTTTATTATTTTCTTGTTTGTACAAGCCATGAAATCTTTGATTGTCTTGTGACATCCTGAGTAATGTCCCATTGTATGCAACCACCTCCTCATTGTGTATTTATTTTTGTTTTACTATATGCTTTTATTAGTTGTTATTTTTGTGTGCATTGTTTATTTCTCACTAACACTTGTATGCTAGCATGTTCCAATTGTTTTTTTGTGCCATGGTAACTACCATGTGTAATCCTTATTCCCCTTACAAGAATCCCTATATCAGATATGCACATCAATTTCATCCTTCCTCATTTGGGCTCCGTTCACTTTTTTTCATCTCACGCACCCCAAATGAGTGGGGAAAAGATCGGGTGAACATTTTCACCCTCCCAATAGTTCTGAAACATCATTTACATAATCAAATTCAGCATGAAAAAGCATAAATCGATTACAAATCATGTCTAGAAACAGACTTGGCCACAAAATTCAGCCTAGACATAACCTCCTAGTACAGACAAGAGATGTGGATACTTGTGTCCTATGTGATCACTCCAGTTGTGGGGAAAAAATAGTTACAAAGAAGTTTTCATAGTTGCACAATTAGTCTTCCCTAGTTTCAGCAATTACACTACTAGTTTCATATTACAATCAAATACTAACATGAACTAAAGTCAATGGCATGTCATAAAGGACTAACTTAGGAACTAAAGTAGGAAAAAATAAGGAAGTGACACTTAGGGAATATGAAGGAAAACAATATGCCTAGAATAATGTGTCACTTGAGGTAAGTTACAAATTGGTCTTGTGATCATCTTGCAAAGTGGCACTTATCCATGGGAAAGCATTAACAATTGGAGGGAATGGCCTATGAGCTCTCCCAATACATTTTCCATTAGCAATGATAGGATTCCTAAATATAAAGTTTTGCATTGGGATGCCCAAATCCCTAGTTTTGAGACAAGATGCCCAAATCCTTCATATTATTCCAAGCAGCTCTTAATCATCAAGTCTACAGAGGAGGAACAAATTTATACCCCTTTCTCTTTCATTATTTCATGTGTACTCTAACCCCTTGGTTTAGATTTTTCCAATACACATTTCCAATTTTACATATTGTTCAAGTTAAATTTCAATTACATTTACCTAGAGCATTGAATACACTTGTTTTCTTTTATAAGTCCTATCCTATCCCAACAAAAAGGAAAAGCACACAAGCAACCATGAAGAAAATCTCAATCACACTCTGGAAAAGATGATATTCCAAGGAACTACATGCACACATCATTATCACTCCACACATGAAAATTTCACCCCTATGATCCTTATCCTTCCCTTCCCTTAGAATTCCATGGTACACATTTTACATTATTCCATTCGACACACTACAACACTCATTTGGTATGCTATCGGGTACAATCTTTTTGGACTCCCTAAGCTATGTTTTTCTTTTCTAAGTTTTATGCTACAAATCCTTATTCACCAACATAAATTTGGGGAAAATGTAGTCACTAAATCACACACTTACTATGTACATATATCCTCTAAATACTTCATTTATATGCATGATTCATAAGCAAGAGAACTAGTCATTAATGACACTTGTTTTCTTTTGACATTGATTTTATCTTTCTTATATTTATTTGTTCATTATTTCTAGACTTACACCTTTCAATTTTACACCCTAGACAACATTTTTCTCAATCCTTATTCCATTGTTTGATATTTCAAGTACCTCATGCACAGACCATCCATTAGGGATAGGAGCATCCGGATACTATTATCCCCTCTGGGTGCTTCTATCCTCCTCCCCTTTTCTAAATATTTAGATGTTACATATTTCATGTCTTTGTTTACTACCATCATTCGGCCTTTCACTTGTTAATGATGAAAATTAAGTGAGGGAATCATATATATACATTTCATATTTAACCTCATTAGGAGGAAACCATTCAAGAGGCATATATACATATATAAGGAGAAAATAATTTATGTCTATTACACCAAGGACTACATTTTGGGACTACATATTTCACTGCATAGGAGGGTCTATTCTAAATTCCATACTACACATTTTGTATTGGGACAAAGTAGTTGTAGCATGTTATTCTTTATGTGAATGGCACTAGGGCATCCTAGCTCAAGGGACATAATTTCAATCACACACACTAAAACTACATTGAGTCTGAAATGTAGTGTAACGCTCAATGACAATCACATTGGAGTGACCATTAAGGTCAATATGACTCAAGCATATGCATATTTTTATTCATATAATGTGCACTTGAGTATTGTGTAGGTAGCTAGGGTTTCTTTTTTAGTTATAGGTGTGACTAAGAAGAAGTGCAGTGAACCTAACACGAATACAATGAAATAAAGGTGATAAGAAGTGACACGAAAGAACCATATTATCAACTATCCTATAGACACTAGTACCCGAACAAACACTAGCGCCTAGGCGACTTGTCCCGTCCCGAAACTCATGTACACGAGATCATCACATCCTAGAATCGAAGTCGATCTTACCCAATCTAGAATCTACCCTTCCATATCATTCTCCAACCCAAAATTATTTTAGACCTACAAAAGGCAATCTTAGTCATTCTACAAACCCTATCTATCACTCATTTTTGAACTTCTTTAGCTAGATCTTGCATATTTAACATTATATCTATCGATCGGTAGTGTCATTATATTTAAATTTTATTAAATTATATGGGAGTTGAGAGATCCTTAATATTCTTGAATGAGAAACCTACATATACTTGTGTATATATATTTTCCACCTCATTAATCATTCAATATTTTAAAAAATTACATAACATGAAGGTTTTTCCTAACTCAACTAATCAATCTTTGATATATCATCTACACCCACTTGAAATCAATCAATTTACTCTTAGGCATGTATTTATATGATGAATACTCACTTTGTACAATCTATCTATTTTTTTTCTAAAGCATTGAAAAAAATCCATATTCTATCAAAAATTACATTTAAACACAACATACCATATAGATCATGGGAGGATATGATGTTAATTTTGGCACCGTCATCGATCATAACACGTTGAATGCGTATATTGTCAATATAGATGGAAACTAAAAGGACGGCATCGAGATCATTTGATTGAGAGTTATAATCTCTTCATCGAGAAACTAAGGAAGCTACTTGATGAGTGGTAGGGGGTGTAGAGGAAGGTGATGAATTGGTGAGAGAGGCCATGTGGTGAGGAGTGATAATGGAGGCCATAGGTGTAGGGTCATTGGGTAAAACCTCGATGGATTGTAGAACCTCCATGAGGGCCTGTCGATGAGATTCAGAGGTTTGGACGAGATCGTACAAAGACATTTTCAGGGAGGATTCATGCAATTGTTTTATCATTGTACGATGGGTGAAACCTCCGGAAATAGGGTATGTGGGTCCCCTAATGGTGATTTTTGGTATGGGTGCAGATGGTATGTTTGGCATAGGATTGGCGGATGGGCTAGTTGCTTTCTTATTTCCTTTGTCTTTTTGGGCATGAATGGCAACTTAGATCATGTTAATATGAGGAAAAGAGGTGGATGGAGAAGGTGTTTCATGAGAATTATAATGGCATGATGGACAAAAACCTAATACGGGGTAAGAACCTTGCGAAATGAGTAGGGTGCACCGGCATATTGGAGGGTTTTTGATAGCTCTCTTATGTGGACCATGTTGATCTTGAATTTCAAAAGTGGATAAAAGGGTTTTGGATATGGTGATGCATGTCATTGAATAGGTAGTGAGTGAGGATGTGTGGTGATAGGTGGGTGTGGAATGGGGTCCTTATCTAGAAGATCATCGTCATCAAAGTTTTGTTCAGGGAGGACAAAGTTGGAGAAGAATAGTTTTTAGAGTGTTACAATTTTCTAGATCATGTCCTAGTACACAATGGTAGGTGAAAATTTTAGTATCATCAAACCCTTTTGGTTTAGGTTTGAGTGATTCATAAGGTCTAAGGGGAGTAAATGTGATGATGAAGGTCTCTACAAGGTTAGCTAGAATGTTGGCATAAGACCACCCAATGGATCACAATGTGAAGTGAGTGTCGGTCTTGATTGAAATGGGGTGGATTTTATGTGTGAGGTACTACATGAGGTGGAATTGGAGGTGGGATAGGTTTGACCACCGTTTGGTAGGTGGTATTATTTTAGGCTTGGGTTATACCTTCTTGGGTTAAGGCGTAGTAGATGAACTAGAGATAGAAGGTATTGTAGGCTTAACTACCTCTTTGGGGGGTAGTGGGTTTTTCAACTTTGGTTGCACCTTCCTGGGTAAAGGTGAGGAAGGAGTACATGATGTGGAAGGAAAGTAGATGACAGAGAAAAGGAAGAGTTATCCAAGGTGATAAAGGAGGTGAGGTGAAGGTTTTGGTAGAGGTAAAGTGGAAGGTATGGGTTGAAGAGAAGGAAATATCATAGGTACTTTGATGTGATAAGCGTAATTGGTGGGGATATTAGTGGTAAGAAAGATGTGGGTAATGATGAAGGTGTGCGCTTTCTTTGGTAAGTTTGGTCTCGATAAAATATCATGACAAAGAGGCGGGCTTTTTCTATTTTTGTTTTACCTTGGATAGGTGGTTTCTTGGACAAGGTCAACGAGTGAGGCCCCGGATAGATGGAAGGTACGAAGGTGACAAAGGTGTAGTGGGTGAAACCGGTGTATGTGGCCTAGAAGGTTGACGCTTCCTTTTAGGTGGAGGAATGGTTTTTCACTAGCTTGGGAAGATGTGGCTAAATCTAATTTGATGGGTGGATGGTCTAGGTTTGATATCAACATGACACCCAAGGTAGTGATGTGTCTAGATGTGGGGGAAGGTGTAGATACAAGTAGGTTCTTATGCATAGGAATGGGTTTCGTTGTTGGTAAAATTTTAAGTGTAGGTGAGGGTGATGAAGAAGAAGTTGTTACAGTAGGCATGGTCATAGTTAGCTTGGTGTCCTGAAATACCTTCGGATAGATCATGGAGGTATCCGTAGGTGGCATTTGTATTTAAGTTAAAAAGGGTGGCCAAAGGCATCCCTAAAGCATGGAGTTATCAATGTAATCCAAGTGATCGGCCAAGTGTGAAAATGGAAATGTTGTAAGAGGAGATGATGTTGGTTTAGTTTCAATCCCTGTAAAATATGTTTGTGAGACAAGGAACTAGTTGGATTTAGACTCTTTGGGTAAGAGAGCCGAGATCATATCAACGAGATCCTTTAATGCTAATGGGGAATTGTCCCCAACATGTCCCGCACTTCTAAAGGATCCCCTATGGGTAGGGGAGATGGTAGGTGGGATGAGGTAGGTTCATCTTTTGGTGGAGAGGAATTTGAGCATGACTCCCCATGGGTTGGAGAGTTAACACCACAAAGTTGTTTATGAGGTGACAAGGTGGGTGGTGAAACAAAGATGTCGGTAGGTATTTTTATCTCTCCCATGGGTGACGAGAGATAAAGGGGACTCCTCTATGGGTGAAGGAGTAGATGAAATAGGCTCCTCTATGGGTAAAGGAGCTCATGCTAGAATCTCCTTGATGGAGGGAAGAGGAAGAAATTGTGGAAGGTTTGGTACGGTGTTAAACATAGCATGTACCTCGTGGACATTACTTGTCATTAGTTAAGGGTTTACCAGTTTGGTTTGATGATGGGGTATGGTTAGGGAACGGCTTTTAAAGATATGTAAATTCTGATTTATCGGTGTGTTCGGTTTATCGAAGACAAGATCTCCGTTGTCTAACATTTACTTGGTAGATGTTTTTGAAGGTGATATAATTACCATCGTTGTTGATTTTTACGCGATGATAGTTGCAATAGTCTTGTTCATTATACCATGCGGGCATAAGATGAGAAGGGTCAAAACTAGTATGTGGTTTGACAGGTGGTAGATCAATTTCTCCAACTTTAAGAAGATTTTCTAATATTGAAGAATAAGGCTCCCTAATTAGAGTGTACTTTCACTACTCTCTCGACCGAACCGGAAAGTTTGAGCGGGTGAAAGGTTGGAAGAAGGTTTCATTGATTGGACGAGTGAGATGGACCAGCTTTTAAAACTACCACGTTTGCATATCCTTTTTATTTAGGATAGTTTCTTTCTAGTTTTGAAGAAGAAGAAGCATCATTGGATTTGAATACGACATTTTTGTCACACAATTGTATTTTCTTTTCTTCTATGGCATAGATTTCAAGCATTCTCGCCATGGTGAATGCTTCATCAAAGGTATGGAAGGTTTAGAATTAGAGAGTTAGTGAGATGTTCCTAGTATAAGAATCGAGTGAAAAACTCTATAAGCTCGGTTTGAGGTAACTAGAATGTAAGTTGCTTGATGAGGCTCTACCAATGAGCAACAAAATTTGTGATAGACTCGTCGTCGTATTGTCGTGTTGAGTACAAGTTAGTCATGGTGACCTTCTTGATGATATTAATTGAAAAATAGTCCAGGAAGGCTTGAGCCACTTGGTTAAATGATTAAATGGAATTTCGAGGTAAACCACTATACCAATCTAACGCGGGTCCTGTTAAGGACATGGGAATGTCCGCAAGAGGAGAGCATCGTCATGAGTGATTAGATAGCACCCATGTTTGAAAGACCGCAAGTGTTGTTGCGGGTCCTCTTTGTTGTTGAACTAGTTGAATTTTGGAATTTCCTAATATAGAGGTATGTTTGAATGGGAATAGACAAATGAATGGGCTCATTGCAGATTTCATCATAGGTTAAGGAGTTGCGAGAGCCAGAAATTGATGCTTCCAATGTTTGCATCTTTTCCATCATCATTTTAATAAGGTCGTTGGTAGGTTGTGATGATTGAGCACCCCCTGCAGTATAAGGAGGTTGATGATGAATGTATGATGTGGATGAAATTCCAGTATATGGTGGTGCCGAGTATGAGAAATGCATAGGGGGAATATATGCAGGTGGAAAATATCTCGAATAGGTGATAGATGAGATTGGGGTTGTTGGTGATATGTGTAAGTAGGTGGGGTGGATGTAGCGATCCTCGTAGTGATTGGAGGTAAAGACGTAGGATGGAGAGGACGATGTTATGGGATGGGGTATGGGTTTACGACATCATGGGTGGTTGTGATGCAATAGGTATATACAAGGTGGTAGGTGCAAACAGGGCTATGCTCAAGGTGGCTAGTGAAGGGATGGTTGACACCATGGGTGCAACTGACATCAAAAGTGCGAGCGATGATTTAGGTGTCGCAAATATTGATGGTGTGGGGTCAATTGGGATACTATGGGTGGTGAGGTAGAAGAATGTAAGGCCGAGTTAGTAGAAGCCAACGTGGAATTGGGGGCAAGGACAGGGGGATGGACACATGCATGTTGTATACCAGTTGTCTTGATGAATCCCGAGTAGATGAATGGGAAAGATAATGTTGTAAGGTAGTGGGGTTGTGGTCAAGGATTCTTGTGAACTCCTCATCACCGGTACTGATGATAATGGGTTGAGTGGGGTCCATAGGTGACAGGATGGAAGGTGACGATGGGCTAGGCAAGAGTGGCTCAAGGCTTGCAGCATAGAATAAAAGGGTGTTAGTTTCACTACGAGTCAAAACCATGTGAGTTGGATTAGGTGTGGTAATATATTCTCCATAAATGGTATAGAAAAATAGAAGAAATGGAGAAAGATAGGTTTTGGGAGGTGAAACAGGTCATTTTTTAATTAAAAATTAAAATAGAGGAACAGACTAAGGTTGTTTTAACCGATGACGGTGATAGGCTAACCGATGCTAGTTATATTAACTGATACTGGTTGCTGTGGGAAATCAATAATTTGATAAATGTTGTAACCACTAATGAAAATGAGACAAAATCAATATTTGATAGTGATTTCAAAGATCAAAGGTATGATGATGCTTCTGAGGAACCTCAGAAAGAGTAGAAAATGTGGTGAATGTTGTTTTTGGTGAAATGGCCAAAAAAGCAAAAAAACAAAGATGGTCGGAGTACCGATGGCGGTCGATGAGTAAACCAATGTCGGTCGCTAGACCGACGCTGGTTACTATGAATTTTGAAAAGATGGAAGAATTTTATTTTTGTGACTTTGATCAGATAAACTATCAACCTAGAAACCTGAGTATGATAATGATGGACCCTAACACACCCAAAAAAGTTAGAATACACCAACTATGATTGTGGGGTGTGAAAGGAAGAAAAGAAGATGAATAACATGACCTCACAACTCAAACAAAAGCTAAGAACAACAAGAAATCCTATGGGTGAATTTTATGTTTTATCTAATGCCATTTTAGACTGACTTTTGAATAAAACAAATTTTTTTGGTTGGGAAGAAGGTGTTCTATGAAAGGTAAGATCTAAGGGTGGTTTCAAGTAATGTTTTGGAGAGGATGGTCCTTTCTCCGAGATAATGATTGACAGAGAAACCAATTGGGTGCCCACTTTCAATCCTCCGATAGTGTGATCATTGACATCTTCTTCCAAATAAGGTGTTGTTTAAGAAGATGTGTGATTTTATTTTTGTGTAGTTTGGAAAATAGATAAGAGAATGTCCTCTACGATTCAATTATTTCAACCATTAGTTGGGCATGACTTCTAGCATATAGGTTTCCCTCAGTTTTAATGTGAGCTAAAAATGCAAACATAAAAGTATTAAATGCAATTATTTTAAAACCCAAATCAAAATGTGATATTTGATGTAAACAAAGAGTGAATAGGAAAGGATATGACTTTCACTAATGTGAATGCAAAAAAAAAAATAAGGATTCTTTTTAGTTCTGAAATACGAATGTCACTGAGGCAAGTAGAAGAAATAGAAGATTTCCAGGAGAGAATTTGATGTTAACTTCCATTTGAAAAGAAACAAATATACAATGGTTCCCTAAAAATGAATAAATGCAAGAACCCCGAATGGTTCCCACTAGGCATGCCAAAATGTTTCACTGGATTCTTAAAAATTAATGAAACAAATAAGGGTTGTAGGCCAAGGAGGAATACATGTTCATAATGTCAGTTCAAGGTCATGCACGCGTTCTGATTTCCTAATCCAAGTTGACTACGAGAGCTCCCTTTTTGCTAGGAGGAACTACCTATAAATGTAAAACAATACCACCAAATATAGTTAAACAAAATAATGAGTGGACTTCCTAGCGGAAGCTAGATCCGAGAAGCGTGATGCTTCCTGAATAGGTTGTCAATCCACTTTTTATATAACAATATTAATGTTATTTAAAATATACATGAAATAATGATCTTATTGGAATTGAAATGATTTAGGTATCTCATACAAAACAATAAGAAAGGTCAAGTAAAAGGTGATTGGGGTCAAAATGGGTCAGGTGATTGGTTGGTTTTGCATTGCAAGTGCAAGTCCGGGCAGTCCTGGGTAAGGTTTGGTAAGGATTAAAAATGGTTATGGGCTATTGGGAAATGGGTATGAGCTCACTGGTCTGAGGTATATTGCCGCATATAGTAACCGATAAGAACTAGATGACTAATCTTGGTTAGGAAAAATGACTGATTTCGGTTGGCTAACCGACATCGATAGGGACAATTATTTGAAATCTCTTAGGATTGGTTTTTCGACTCTCCGTGATTTCACCGAGGGCTGGAAATGGTGAGGGTGAGATCGTAAAATGGTTTTGAAGGCTCAAAGATGGTTAGAAGATGGTAAGAATAGGTAATAGGGCTAGGTATGGTAAGGTGATAGGTTGGTGGGAGGAAGAAAGTATACGGGTGTGGAGAAAGATAAATTGTTGAGATGAATAATAAATCTAACTCGAAAGAAAATGGAGATAAATGAAGACGTGTTAGGTACTTACCGAAAAGTCGATTTGAAGAATGTAGGTTATGAGGATGGTGATGGCGGGATCTAGAGAGAGAAGATTCATTGTATTCATGTCATGGCATTTCAAACCTTTATGCTTCTCTGTTGTGGAAGAGGATGATGGATGGTGACTAGTGTTGGTAGTGCTCCCATGTCTCTTCTTTTACCCGAGTGCTAAATAAATTCGAGTGCTCTAACTATTTTTTCGTATGAGATCCTGAATCAAATGACCAACCCAGAAAAGGCTTTTGAAATGTATTCAACCTAGCCTAGTGATGGTTAGGTGACCAATGTCACTTGAGGTATAACCAGGCGTTGGTCAAGGCAGAATATCTAGGTTAGCAAAAATACCTAGATTGTTGCTATTTTTGCATGATCTCTATCCTTCTTCCAAGTCTTAAGTGATGGATCCCAAAAGATAAATAGGAGTCCTTTTAGGTTTTTAAATAAGAGTTAAGTATAGGTTTAGATTAAGTCCTATTTGGTTAGGATTGGCTTAGACTTGGTCTTAGGTCATTAATGAGGTTTGAGTGGGTCATTTGAGTGAGGTGGCTAGGTGAGTTGGTCAGGTGAGGTGGTTAAGTGAGGATATTAATTAATTTAATCAAGATAATTAATTCAATTAACATGTGCACCGGGGATATGAATGGGTAGGATATGGTTAATTTAATTAACGGGGTTTAAAGGGGATTATGACCCAATTTTGGTGTCTACAAATGTGGCAAGTTTTTTCTAGCGCCGGAGAGAGTCATGTCAAGTGATAGCCAAGTTGTCTTGCGATGGCGTACGTGAGAGGAGATAGTTGAACCCATCTTATTTCGGCCATGTCCGGTCAAAGCCAAAGCAAAGGTCAAGGTTCCCTCATTTATGGATTTTGGGATGTGCATCATGTGATTTACCACCAAACGGCCCTCTATAACCATTAAAACATTAAATGAATGACCAAATCATTTTCAATTAACACCTAAACCACTTACGCATTTTTTCATTTTTCTTGGTTCTACGTCCCGCCAAGGCACCATTCACAACAAATTTTGTTGACTCGATTTCAAATACTACCAACTCACACATCATGCCACACATCTATGACTCCTAAGTTGATTTTTCACATTGATCTTTTTTTGGAATCTTTCAAATTATAGCAAGGATTACAAAGAAGGGTCAAGTGATTTTTAAACATCTCAAATGAATGGATTAAATAAAGTATAGGCTAAGTTACAAAAATAATTTTAAAAATTACTCATTCATGGATTAACATTACGTAGTCCATGTCTGAAATGAGACAATTGTTATCGATTCATAGTTTACGATAAATCTACAATGTCTGTAAACCAGCTTATTGAGCCAATTCAGACATTTTCTAAAGGATGAAACCTAAACAAATTTGAAACAAATATAAATAACTTACATTCTAAATAGAAATTTGTCGACGCATCAGAAATCCTAATTTATAATAGAAGTACATTATATTTACCATAAAATTGTTCTAGGTTTCTTTCTTTTAGAAGTGGGAAAATAAGCTCAAATAAATGGTATCCAAACCATGTAGATTCTTTACAAATAGTAGTACATTAAAGCCATGTTTGAGCCATCGTTGATTAATTTCCTGCTTTCATCTCTCAATCCACACGACGTTAGAAAATTTAATAGATTGCAACATGCTAACAACTAATATGTCTCAATCAGGAGTCAGTTGCTCGACAATTCATTAATCCCTACAATGTTGGTGAGTTTCCCTATACAATTCATTAATCCCTACAAGTATTAATTTTTTAATTAATTTAGTGTTGCAAATGATATCACAATTATTCATATAAGTTTATGTGTCATTTGATGACTTATTTTATTAAAATTGTATAATCACCATAAAATAATAAAATAATTTATTTATCAAATCAAATATTTTCAACTAATAAATAAAAAGAACACTAAATAACTAACTTTGAGTTTGGAAAAAAACAAATATATAATATGTGAACTTTTAAAGAGAGATTTTGAGTGGCCACAAAACAAATTGATTATGAAATGTTATGTGAATAGGGACCATGAAAATATCCAACTAAAAAATGATGGAGAATGATGATTGCACATTTGCAATTGCATGCACCCATAGATTGGAGGAGATAAATTGATATACTAATTTCTTTTTTCCCCACAACTTTAAATATTGATTTATTATGGATAATGATTTCATTAATAAAATAATAATTAATTCCATAAGTCAAAACATGATGAAAAACACATTGTGGTTTTCATCGTGTTGAAAAACATGGTTTGTTTTTCATCTTATTGAAAAACACTTTTTTTTTAGCAAGTTGAAAATGACAATGTGCTTCTCAACACGTTGAAAAACACAATGGTTTTCTACATTTTTGACTGATGTAATGAATATTTAGTGATTAACATGTGGAAAACCTTTGTATTTTTCATCTTGATGAAAAAAACAATGTGTTTTTAAACATGTTGAAAAATGTAGTGTGTTTTTTAGCATGTTAAAAACACAACGGTTTTCCACATGTTTTCATTTATGAAATTAAAATTTTGTAAGTCACACTAATATGACCTTTCTATTTGTATTTAAATTTGTTAACAAGAACCTTAATTAATAAAATGTCTTAAAATCCCCGCACTCTTCTTATTTAATTCAAAAAAAAAAAATAATAGAAGTATACCAAAATTGTATTTAATCAAATTAATTAAGGTTAGTGTTAGTATTATGAAATACAAATGAATTTTGTAGTTTGCTAACAAAATATTTTTAAGTCAACGTAATAATAATCGAACAATAATATAAATATAGTTAAACAAAATGTACACATTTAATGTTATAAGTGTTTGAGATGATTATTAATATTATCTATAAGCATAAATAAGTTCTAGATCTGCATGTTGATTTGTTTCTATCGTAAAAAATATAAAAATTAAAATTACATTTACATGTGATCTTTAGCACTTAGTTTGTTACGCCCTTAATTATATATCTTACATGGGATGGATATAGCCAACTTGTTGCTATCATAACTTAATATCATGATGTATCTCTTTTATATATGATCTATTATCATTGGTTGGTCGGCCTTGTTGATGGCCATAGCATAGGAATAGTATAAATAGGGGTTATAGGTAGTGGATGATCATTATGTTGAGTATTTGAGTCTTATTATATGTTCTGGAGGTTGCCCCCTCGAAGTGGCCAAGCTATTATACTTTCATATTGAGAGAATTTATCTACAATATTGTGTTATTTGGTGTTCTATTGCTGGTGATAATCATAATTAATCAAGTAATTTCATTACAAGTGGTATCAGAGCTTGATCTCGGCCAGGATGGCATCAAACCCTAATTCTGAAGGTTCAGCTATATCTCAAGATTGGTAGTGAATTTTTCTACAATTTTTTTTGTGGTGAGGCGAAATAAGTCAAGTAAGCTTCTCTCAAAATTTCAATAAGTTTTGACTTGTTTTGCAAAAGTTATTATGGTTCTATATTTATTCATAATTTGGCTCCCTAGGGCATAATTTTTGGAAATTTTTCAAATTTCTTATATTTTCATAAACCCTCCAAAAAATAGCTAGGGTTTCTATTTTATAAATTCCTATATTTAGCCAAAAAAATTATGAAACCCTAAACCCTAAAATTCTGCCCTATTAAGTCTACCCCTAGGCCCACATCCTTCATCATGGCTGGTAGATCTACCCGAGGCCAAGGAAAAGGACAAGCAACTCTAGGAATGACCCCAAATAAGGAAGATATGGCTTCAGATTCTACTGGTTCAGGAGTATCTGAGGTGGTCATCCAACTTCAAGAAAGGGTAAACAATATGGTGAGTAAGGATGACCTTAATGTTGAGCTTCATCAACTGAAAGGTAGCCTTAGGAGTGAGATTCAGAAGGATTTTCATGCAATGCAGCAGGAGTTGTTGAATGCTATTTCTAATACAACTTCCAATGCTAGTCATATGGGTTCTACTAGAAATGGTCACATAGATCCAAATCACTCAAATCAGGGAGGATCCTTTAATCATTCAAGTGGATCTTCTCACCAATGGAGGGGCATGATTCCAAAAGTTGAAATGCATAAATTTGATGGAAAGGATCCACTCAATTGGATTACCCAAATGGAAAATTTCTTTGATCTCCATCAGATCCCAGGAGGACAAAAGGTAACTGTGGCATCCTTATACCTAGAACTTGATCAATTTGTTTGGTATCATTGGTTATGTGCTCAAAGGCAGAAGAATGGCCTAAATGTCACTTTGACAAAGTGTTCTTTGAAGAGCCTCAATTACATTATAGTTCTAGTGTTTAAGAATTACTTCAGCCAATTAGCAAAGTTATGCCAAATTGGTTCAGTTAAGGAGTATATCCATCAATTCCAAACTTTGTCCTTGTGTGTGGAGGATATTACAAAAGAGTATTTGAATGACCTATTTCTTGGGGGTCTTAAGGACCACATTAAGCATGAGGTATGCATGTTTAACCCACTCAAGGTTGTTGATTCTATTATCATGGCATGTCGAGTAGAGGAAAATTTCTTTCCAGTAAAAGGAAGACCTTTTCTAGCATAAAAGATCATAACACCTTATCTCCTTCTTACCCTCGGCCAATTCGGTTGACACCTCAACAAATTGAAGAAAAAAGAGCCAAAGGGTTATGCTTTAACTATGATAGCAAATATGGACCAAATCATAAATGTTCTGAGAAAAAATTGTTCTACATTGAAGGATCTAGTGATGAGGAAGAATATGAGGCAACATCAACAGAGGAAGTGGAAAAATTAGAGGAAGAATCTGGAGATCCTCAGCCCACTATTTCATGCCATGCTCTATCAGGTATTAGTACTCCACAAACCCTTCAAGTTGTGGGTTATCTTAAGAAGAAGAAGGTACTAAATCTTGATTAATCCAGGAGCACACATAATTTCATCAATCATAAGTTGACAACAAGACTAAATTGTTTCATCTACCCAAAGACCGAATTTCAAGTAATGATTGCAGATGGTGGCACAGTCCAATGTTCAAGTAAATTCCATAAAGTCAAAATCATGATGGGTGATTACACATTGGAATCTACGATGTTTTTATTCCCATGGGTGGAGTGATATTGTCTTAGGTGTTCAGTGGCTCACTACCTTGGGCACCATAGAGATAAATTTCTAGGAATTGTTCATGCGCTTTCATTATGAGGGTAAAAATTTGAACTTCGAGGTCTACAAGCTAAAGATCCTCTAGTGGTGAGTTCTCACCAAATGCAAAAGATTCTTAAAAAGGGGTCTGAAGGTTTTGTAGCACAATTATTCTCTATATAATTCCAACCGCAAATGAAGGTATTACATCCTGATCTTCAAAAGGTTATTAATCAACATGTAGTTGTCTTCAAGGAACCAAGAGGATTGCCACCTAAAAGAGAGCATGATCATTCTATTCAGTTGATTCCAGGAAGCCAACCCCCCAACATTAGGCCTTATAGATATCCATATGTGCAAAAGAGTGAGATCGAGAAGATGGTGGAGGAAATGTTGGAAATGGGTATTATTCGTCATAGTCAAAGTGCCTATTCTGCTCCCGTGGTGATGGTGTGTCGCAAGGATGGAAGATGGCGCATGTGTCTAGATTACAAAGAGCTTAACAAGTTCACTATCAAAGATAAGTTTCCTATTCCTATCATTGATGATTTATTAGATGAGTTGCATGGTGCCATTTATTTTACAAAACTAGATCTGTGTTCTGGGTATCACCAAATTAGAGTCAAGCAAGAAGATATTCATAAGATAGCTTTCAGAACTCATCAAGGCCATTATGAATTCCTAGTGATGCCATTTGGCCTTACCAATGCTCCCTCCACATTCCAAAGCTTGATGAATTTAGTATTTAGACCATTCCTAAGAAATTTTGTCTTAGTATTTTTTGATGATATACTCATCTATAGAAAATCATGGGAGAAACACTTACATCACGTCAATATTGTCTTAGAAGTCTTAGAGAAACATCAACTTTATGCCAAGCCTTCAAAGTGTTCTTTTGGGGTACAGGAAGTGGAATACTTGGGCCATATTGTTTCTCATGAAGGTGTTAAGGTGGACCCTCACAAGATCCAGGCCATGGTGGAATGGGAAACCCCAAGAACCCTCAAACAATTACGAGGTTTCTTAGGTCTCACAGGGTATTATCATAGATTTGTCAAAAACTATGGCAGTATAGCAACACCACTCAAAAAATTATTGAAGGACTCCTTTCAGTGGAATGAGGAAGCATCTAGGGTATTTGAAAAATTAAAAGTAGCTATGTGCTCCACTCAAGTATTAGACCCCAGCTTCTCCAAAACTTTCGTAGTTGAGTGTGATGCTTCAGGAAATGGAATTAGAGCAGTACTAATGCAAGAAGGACACCCCATTGCTTTTGAGAGCCGATAACTAAAAGGAAAGAATTTGTTAAAACCCACATATGAAAAGGAAATGATGGAAATACTACATGCAATCAAACAATGGAGACCATACTTGATGGGTAGACATTTTAAGGTAAAAATTGATCATGATAGTTTGAAATATTTCTTAGAACAACATCTATCTTCAGAAGAACAACAAAAATGGGTCACTAAGATGTTGGGATATGACTTTGAGATTGTTTATAAGAAAGGAAAGGAAAATTTGGTCACTGATGCTCTGTCTAGGAGGGATGAGTCCGCCGAAGCATTGTTATGTGCCATCTCTATACTACATGTAGATTGGGTAGATCAAACACGAGAAGAATGGAAGAAAGATGCAACCACACATACTCTCATTCAAAATCTCCAAGCAGATCCATCCATATCATATCAATTTATATGGAAGGGGGATACATTGTGGTACAAATATTAGTTATATCTATGTAAGAACTCTACACTTAAACACCATGTTATTTCATAGCTACATTCTTCTCCAATAGGTGGCCATGTTAGGGTCCTGAAAACATATCATAGAGTTAAGAAGGATTTCTTTTGGGAGGGGTTGAAAGGAGATGTTCAAAAATTTGTGGCAGAATGTTTGGTTTGCCAAAAAAAAAAGGGCAAGACCATTAAGACACATGGTCTTCTCCAACCTCTATCTATTCCTAGTGAGAGATGGGAAGAGGTATCAATGGATTTCATCACAGGATTACCTAAATCAGAAGGGAAAAGTGTCATCATGGTCGTGGTAGATAGACTTACCAAATATGCTCATTTTTGTGCCATGGCTCATCCTTTCACAGCTAGTACCATTGCCATCTCTTTTATGGATACAATTCAAAAGCTCCATGGCACACCAAAAATTATAGTAAGTGATCGTGATCCAATATTTACAAGTAACTTTTGGACTGATTTGTTCTCTTGTCTAGGTACCCAACTAGCCCAGAGTTCCTCTTATCATCCCCAATCAGATGGGAAAACTGAGGTGGTAAATAAATGTTTAGAGGGATATCTTTGATGTTTTACTTTAGATAAACAAGAACATTGGGTGCAATGGTTGCCACTGGCAGAATGGTGGTACAATACTTCATTTCATACCTCCTCCAAAATGTCTCCATTTCTGGCACTTTATGGGTACCATCCTCCATCACTCATATCTAGCTTGAAGGTCAAACCAAAGGTGAGAGCATTGAAGATCACATTCAACATCAACATGAGGTAATCTCTAGTCTTAGAGAAAATTTGGCATGGGCACAAAACCGTATGAAGCAACAGGCTGATCAACATAGGAGTGAGTGACACTTTGAAGAGGGAGACTTTGTTTTTGTAAGGTTACAGCCATATAAGCAATTATCCTTGAAACAACAGCAAAAGGATAATAAGCTTGCTCCTAAATACTATGGTCCTTACCAAGTTTTGCAGAAAATTGGTAGTGTGGCATATAAGCTAGAGCTCCCTCCAGGAAGTAGAATACATCCAGTCTTCCATGTTTCTTGCTTAAAGAAAGTTATTGGGCAGCACATTTCCACCCAATCAATGCTTCCAAAACTAGACGAGGAAGGAAGGATCATATTGGAACCTGAAGGCATTCTTCAGACACGCACCAAAAGACTGAGGACCAGATTCATTACCAAGTACCTAATCAAGTGGAAGAATATGAATATTGAGGATGCATCATGGGAAGATGAAGCATTCATGTAGCAGCATCTAGGGCTTCCCAACATTGGGGACAATGTTTCTTTGAAGGGGAGGGGCATGTTACGCCCTTAATTATATATCTTACATGGGATGGATATAGCCAACTTGTTGTTATCATAACTTAATATCATGATGTATCTCTTTTATATATGATCTATTATCATTGGTTGGTCGGCCTTGTTGATGGCCATAGCATAGGAATAGTATAAATAGGGGTTATAGGTAGTGGATGATCATTATGTTGAGTATTTGAGTCTTATTATATGTTCTGGAGGTTGCCCCCTCAAGTGGCCAAGCTATTATACTTTCATATTGAGAGAATTTATCTACAATATTGTGTTATTTGGTGTTCTATTGCTTTGGTGATACTCATAATTAATCAAGTAATTTCATTACATAGTTGTAATTTCATTGCTCTCAATTGTGTTAAATGGAATAACATTAGAGTAAGTTTGATTTTCAAATGTGTAGATAATTTATATATAGAAATTTTATTATTATTTGTTATATTTTAGTAATTGTAAGGTTAATGTATGATGTAAGTAAGCAACAAAAATTCATCATGTTGTCATACTCTCACTCTCATTTCAATATATGGAATAACATTGTAATGTACGTGCAACAAAATTCATTGTTGTCATACTCTCACTCTCATTTCAATATATGGGGCACGTGCCTCTTGCAAATCCGGGGGCTTGCCCTTATCGAAGGGGCTTGCCTTAGGATGCCACATCGATTCACCCATAGTTGGTGGTAGACTTTGTTGTGCAGAGGTTTTTAAATCTACTGTTGAAGAGAAATTATTCATATATCAATTTTTCTTGGATAGTTTTTCGAAATTATATTTTCCTTTCTGTATGTTTTTCATATTAGATTATGCATATTAGTTTTTCTTATAACATACTAACATTAATTGTATGCTTCTTTTTGGATGTGTGGTGTTGTATTTAGTTACATTTTTGTTCAGTGAATACGAATACCAAGAGCTTCATTCCTCCCAATCCTATTGGTAAAATGAAGATGTACAAAATACGAGCCTCCACATAAACTGAAGAAGATGGGAGTTCCCAAAGAAAGTTTGAAATATGCCACAGTTTGTAAATATAGTGCACAATTTATTCATAATTTATAAATTATATGTATATTTTAGACAATTTAGTATGTCATTGAATACTAGTTGTTCATAATCTATATTAGCAACATTTCTATATGTATTACGATTCAAAATTTTAGCACCATTTCTAAGGTTCAAATAAAATGGTGAAAAATCTACACATTATAATATTGAGTTTATATTATCCAAAAAAATTGAAATAGATGCATTGTGGAAAATTTAATATGCTAGTTATTTCTATTTTTTTAATAATATACACTAACAAAATATAAGTAAAACTATAGTTGTATATAATCTACACTACTATAATTTATTCACGGATGATAAATCCTTAAACAAGGTAAAATTATTCAATCATGAATAATATACATCACCTCCAATTTTAACATTTTGTTTCGATAATCTGCATAATAACCCAAATATTATTTATGAATATTTTATGAAACCAAAAATAATAACAATCATTAATTAAGTCTACATATAAATTATCTACGATAAATTTGTGTCTTCTCTAAAATATTATATAGATATTTCACAATATAATAAAAGTCAAATTTATGATTTTAAAATATCTATATTCTTAAAGTTTAATTATGAAAAATTATGCTTTCTTTTCATATTTTTAAAAATTAATCTTTTAAAAATAGAATTACTACTAGAAATAGGGTCATTTATCTACATTGTTATCCATAAAAAATATGAGTTTGTTAAAAATTTGTGATTTACTAATATAAATAGATAGCTTTTATAATATTTACTGACGATTTTCCATAATTTCATAAAAGGAAAATTAATTTTTTTCATAATTTCATAAAAGACAAATTAAATTTTTGGAATATCCACATTTTTTAAATTTCATTGTGGAGAAATCAAATTTTTCAATTTAAATTTTTTGAAATATCTACATTCTTGAACTTCAAATTTGTAAATTCACTTTTTGGAAAACATAATTATAGATGGATAAAATTTAATGGTTTTATTTTATCACACTATATATGAAACACCACTTAATACTTTTCTTAACTCTTACAATTGTTAATTTACACTATTCAAAGATGAAAATATGTGATATTTTCTCTTATTATTTATCCTAGTAGGAATGCAATTTTTTTTGCATCACCATTATTAGTATAAGGGTCATGTTATGTTAAGGTTTATGTTTATATGTTGCTACATACAATCCTTATGAATAAATTATGTGGGATTCATTTTTTGAATGAGTAATGTTTTGTCTCATAGAAGCAATTCAATGATGTAACAAAGAGGTGTATCCAAATATTAAGAGGAAAATGTACATGTGTTGTAGATATTTTATATCCAAAAAGGAGGAGAGGGAAATATCGAGTAGGAAAACAGACTCATCTCACCACCAATTAACCATAGTTATGGTATCACCCATGTTTACATAAGAATCCTAAAATTTTGAGTTTACATTTCCATGGAGCAATCTTGTCAACCAGTTTGGGATTACTTACTTGTAGATTATAATGGATATCCATAAGAAGCTAGAGTATAAGTAAGGTATATGGGTGTTGCTGAAATAAGTGTAGAGCATAGTATGTAGACTATACCGTCTGTAAAGGGTGAGAAAATGTGAAGTGGTGGATTACAACTATAAAATTAAAATAATAGGTTGTCTTAGAAATCGCCACAAAAATTCCTTTTCTATTATAGTTTTTTAAGATAAAAATGATTTTACATAGATATCAACATCTATATCCCATGTTAGAATGAAGATAGATGATCATATCCTTATAGTGATAGATGATCATATTGTGATATGCTTCACACTAGAAGTAGTAGGCAATCCTGTAAATTGTTGTTTTCCTTGTATTTGAATACCCTCTTTTATACATGTGTTTTTTGAATTAGCCAAAATTTTATATTTTCCAATGATTTAAGATGGTATTCATGTTGATGATGATCAATCACAACTCAAAATTTGTTTTGGAAAGTATGAATAATTGTTTCATTAACAATGCAAAATTCATGTGATAATTGTTAGGATGGGAAGGAGGCACAAATGGGAAAGCATGTACAGTCTTCCTATCCAAGAGATAAGAGAGGAAAATATTCAATTTTCAAATGAAGACTTGGAATGGACCCCAATCGAGGATGAGCCTAACATCGACCTTTGTGCACCATCCCGCTTGCAAGACTAGAGGCATTTGTAAAGGGAGAAGGTTCCATAGAAATTTTGAGACTACTTTCGTCCGCCCACATAACAACTCATTCAATATAGTTAACCCTAAACCACATAAAATGAAGACATATTCTTGGTTCGAACCTTTTCTAACACTTATTTTTTGTATGTGCTTTTCAAAAACATTTGTATAGCATTTGATGTTATTTTTTTAATTGTAGCTATTAGTGTTCATATGGTCCCGAGGATAATAGAAATAAGTCGGCAACATGTGAAAGAGTGAGGAGGTATCAAATTAAAATGGGTTGCCAATGTCACTTCAATGTGAAGGTTATGTATGGGAGACCGACGGTGGTGATAATAATATACAATAATATGTTTCATTGTGATATAAACGGTGAGTGTTGTCATGGTGTAAACGAAACTAACATTAACGACCCTCATGTTGTTTTTTCCATGTACTTATCAAATGAATGCAAAAGTTACATTGAGATTCTTTTGTTGATGGGTGTTCCCATGGACATGGTGTATGAAAAACATATATAGGATCCATCCTTGGTGGGTATGTTGAGCAAGAGGGACCAATTCTGACAAGAAAGGATGTGATGAATGCATGCAAAATAGTTCACTCCAAAAGGTCTCAAAAGAACATTGATGATGCCATGAGCGTGAACTTATGGTATGTGGAGGAAAAGGACATTTTTTTCTACTATCAACGGTCAAACGGAACCACCATTCCATTCATTATGGGGTTGCAAACACCATGGATGTGTGAGATAATGGTTTAACATTCACAATTCCATAATCTCCATGGATTCGACATTTTCCATGAATAATTATGGCGTAAGTAATTGAAATGATTCATTATTTCCATATCATTAATAATGTTTCCTTTCTGTTATATTAAAATCCATGCTAACATGCTAACCTTTGATGTCATATTCTTTTAGTACCAATTATACACCTTGTTTTTTTATGAGAAAGAGGTTGGGGTGCCCATAGCATGGGCCATTTCATCAAGGAATAAGATTGAAGACATTTACGGGTGGTTGGTGGAAGTCTAGAAATGAGGAAAACTTCTTCGTGTCGATTGGAAGATAAATGCATTCATTATGGATGATGCGTCAGCCAAAATCCAAGCCATTAGATGTGTTTTTGGTTGTTATGTATTGTTATGCCTATGGCATGTGCATAGGGCATGGTTAAAAAATGTGTACAAGTATTGTAGCAAGGAGTCGAGGTGGAATATTTTTGAGAGATTAGGTACCATCATGTATGGTATGGGAATGCATGAAGATCACACCTTTCGAATGATTCAAGACTTCTTCAACGAATTCAAAGAGGAAACTCAATTCCTCAAGTACTTTAAGAAGACATGGTGTGAGAGCGAAGGACATATCGGTGAGTATGACCATTCACGTGTTTCCTTATTAATTTTCATCTTAAATAATTACAAGTGGTTTATAGTGTCACTGATACTCAATCTATGTGAATTGATAGCTATGTGGGAAAAAAATTAGAAACTTCACCCACGTAAATCAAGAAAAAATGCATCCATTGAGGCCTACCATTGTTATTTGAATACCAGATACTTGTGTGATAGAAAAAAAAATGCACTCGCTAGATGGACCATTTGTTCTACACACTTGTGTATAAGGTAGAGCCATTTTATAAACATAAGAGGAAGTTACAACAATTTGGATTCTTGACCAACTTCAAAAATAAAGACAACTATTGACAATGGTTGAGATAGAGAAAAGTATTCTAGATACAAATTGCATTGCACTTCATCCAGATGGCCATGAATTGTGGGTGAGGAGCCAAAAAAATAGATACACTTGGTATTTGGTAAGGAAATGTGGTGCCTTAGATGTATGTGAATTTTCCTGGGCTACCAGAGGAAACACATGTAAGCACGTGTTGAAGGTATTGGACTTTCACAAGTGATGTTTGTCAATGTCATCTTTTCAAGCACCATAAGTGGTGGGTAATTCAATGTGATCGTATGTGCTAAGTAGCCATGTCAAATGCTAAGCATAATTCATAACAAAATAAAAATCATTTTGTAATTGTGTTTTATTCACGTGTAGGAGCCAACATACATGGAGACAAGCTCAGTAAATGAAGACACATTCTCTAATAGCCCCTCCTAGCTACATCAACAATCCACCGACACTTGATGGCAATGCCTTTTCACATGAAACGTTTTTGAACGAGGGTGGTAGGGAAGTTTTTGTAGCGTTCGGGTAGGAGTAGTAAACAAGCCTTGATGGTAATGCACTTATTTTAATTCATCTAATATTTACTAAAGACGCATATTTAATGGTGTTAGTATTTGTGGTGATGTTTCTTGTGCAAAAAAGATTGAATTTATGTTCCATTCATGTGTATTCACAATTGAATGTTACAAATGAGTGTATTAGCCAAAAAAATCCCCTTTCCATAGAACAACGGTCGATAAATGCATGGATGGTACGATATTGGTTTTTAATTCTACAATAAGGTTGAAAAACCAGTGTATAAATAATAAATTTATAAAGTGTCCGATATGTCACGGGTACTCTCGAAAAGTTCAGTTGGTAGGTTGATGCTAGAAAGCAATTCAAATTTAATTCTAAGCATATCCAAAGACATCTTGCGGTCATTTTGGATACACCACTAAGTACATAAATCCTATAAATTCATACTTTGAATTTCTTCAAAGGTTTATGAGAGACCTAGAAGCATCAAATGCACTAGATTTTACTTTCAAAGGAGATTTAAATGAGACAAACATCACCCGCATGCGTGTGAGTAAAATACATCACCAAAATGCAACTAAGAGTCTAGTCATTGGATTTAGTGTGATTAAAATACATCACCAAAGGAGATAAACCAAACAAGTGGAACCTACATGTAAAACATTGAATTATTGGTGTGAGTCTAGCAAGAAACTTTAAATTTTTATTGATCATCTATTTAGAAGATTTGAAAACAATCGTCGCTTTTTGTGGTTCAACACTATAAATGCTTTTGTTTAATTTGAAATGTTATGTGTTACGATGAAAGGATATGTAAAAATATGTATCATAGGAAAGAGCACGTTGAGTTATGGAAAGTAATGTATGGAATGAAGAGCATACTTGTCTTACAATTCAAAACATTTAAAATTCATGGAGGATCTTATAATATCAAACAAGTGGAACCTACCCATATAAAACATTGAATTATTTTAAATTATGTGTTTTTGGTCTTAATGTGACTTTGCAATTAAACTTTAAATTTTATTCAGGCAAAAAGTAAACTAACATAATGATCATCTATTTAACCTTTGTAGCATCTAGAAAACACACAATATTTTCAGATGTTGAAACATATCTACATCGCTTTTTGTCAACAAGGTTAAACAAAATTTTTCTACCTTTTTGACTTATGTAATCAATGAAGTAATTAAAATGTCCTTTTCATTATAATACATTGATTTTATTATAAACACATTGTATTTTTAGCACTTTAAAAATGCAATGCGCTTTTCAACAAGGTACAAACCATGAATATTTTGTTTAATTTTAAATGTTAGCATGTGGATAACGTGTGTGCTTTTCATCTTGTTGAAACAAACACGGATATGTAAAAATATGTATCACTAGGAATGTGGTTTTCAACAAGGTTCAAACCACGTTTTCCACCTTTTAGTTATGGAAATTGAGCATTTTGTGTTTACACTGCATGTATCAGTAGTTGATGGAAAAAGGGAAATTCTTTTGCAAAAGATGTATGCAAGATGGCTTGGTGAGTTGGTCATAACTCATGGTGACTCACAATTATACAAAAATCATGGTTAGATGGCCCTCTAACCTAAATATGGAGAAGAACTAACAATGCATGTGCATCAATTTTCTCAAAGGAGGTTACACGGTCCAACCCCCTCAAGTTGGGCTCAAAGAGGATGGATGGGGTTGTCAACTCGATTGGATGGCTAATGAGTTGGATGTCATCCAACCCGGTACGGGTGATGGGTTACCCACCGACTTTTATAATGGCGTAGGACGGTGAGTTTTCGGTTGGTTGGATGGACGAGAGAGGTTGGTCGAATCATCTAAGCCCTCGGGATGTGAGGAGGTAAATGAATGACAGTCACCCAAAGACAATAATTAATGATGGTCGGGTAGTGTGTCATACGGGGACAGAGATAAATGGCCATCTAATCTCTACAATAGGACGACCCACCATGTGGAGATGGCATGACCACCCGTTAGACATCATCTAACCCCAATGAATATTGGATGATAATCAAGAAAATTACCAAATTATGAATGGTTTCACATGGCCTCTTTATGGAATGCATCATGCCGGTGGATACGTGACCCAAATTACCTATATATTGTAAAATTGAATGACAACCCAAAGACAAGAATTAATGACTCATTTTGAAAGGAGGATTTTCTAAAAATGCAATGAGCGACTCAAATTACCTATATATTGTAAAATTCGTCAAATTATTCAAGAGAGCTATTATTCAAGCTAAAAGCTAAAGGCCTTGAATTTGGGCTTATTGTAAATGATTTTTCCTTGTGCTTATGTTATAATGGATTGTGCATGTTTCCAAGCAATAAAATTCATGTTTTGTGGCCATTTTCACCCTAACTTGTATGAATTGCATCTTTTGCCTTCCATTATATTTACAAATATATTGTGCATGTATCTATCTCTTTACAGGGTCTGTAATTTGTTGTGCTTTATGATAATAGGGAATTGAAAATTGTCTTCGGTGGTGGCGCTTCTACCAACCCTCTCCTACTTTATTTTCTCCCTATCTTTCACTCACTTGGATTGTCTCACCCTTTCTTGGTGCATCACCTTCACTTAGAGTATTTTTATTTCATGCATCTTTCTATCCCTGTCTTCTTAGAAATAATTAGAATAGGATTAGTTTATCTTGTCATTCTCTCGCACTTGGGAGAAGTTGGCACTAGGTTAGGAGAAGAATTCATCTTTCTACGGAGGATTAGTGTACTTGCAACCTCCCACACCGTAGGATAATCTTGTGTTATGCAGATTACAATGATTACCTCACACACAAATCAAAAACAATCAGGGGGTGTTGTAATTTTTCATTAGCAAATTTGACACGCCCGATGGGACCATAGGTCAATTTTTCATATTTTTCAAGACTGGATGCGCATTTTGGTGAATTTTTAGCTTTTTGAAGCTTTGTAATAGTGCATCTAATGACTCCCATGATCAAATTTCAGCTAGTTCCAACGGTATTAGTGGCCCAAGTATATGAGAAGGATATTGAATTGGACTAGAGTGAGAAAAGAAGTTGTCTTTGAGTACTTGCAATTATCACTAGGTGGAGGAAGGAGAGGAATGAGAATACAAAGTTCTCCATATCCACCAAACAGAACATTATCCACACCTCCACTTGGTCAACCCTTCCTTTAATCAACAAGGGTTCTTAGGCCAATCATAATGGTACATCTACAATAACTACCCCGCCACAAGCAAACCCATTTTTCAATTTCACAGGTAGTAGTCCACTTACCCTCAACGCACATAATCCTATTCTGGTGGCAGCGTTGAAGATAATTCCTTAATTCACCGGGGAGAATCATACGACCCCTATTTATCATATTCAAGACATTGTAAATGTATGCGCCATTCATGAGATCAACGAGATGGATGTTGATGTTGCTTGGCTCCTTTCTTCTTCTCTCAAAGGTAAGGCACTGCAATGGTTTAGGAGCTTAATAGTAGGGTTGATTACAAGGCGGGATATGTTGTGTTCAACCCTATGCAACTAGTTTGGAGAGAAGGTAGATAATTTGTCTTTGTTGGAATAATTAACCACAATAAAGAGGGCCCTAAATGAGCAGATGGTTGAATTCAAATTTAATTTCTAGTGGAAGTGGGATCGATTCCAATGGTCATGATACCCACAATGGGAATGTGTATTCCTCTACTTCTTGAAGGCCCTAAATTTTGACATAGCAATGACGATACAATCAATGGGAGGAACAACATTTTCAAGGGCCCATGTCATAGCTATCAAGGTAGAGAATTGTTTAATTCAAGTGGGAAAGCTGGTGCCTAGGCCGCCTATGCCATTATATCCAAAATTAGGGACCCCCTCTACTAGTCAAGTGAAATAGCCCCTATCTTGGTCCCTATAAATCAAAGAAACAATGATGCTTCCACTTCTTTGGGAAATTTTTGTGAATTTAAGGAGCTCAAAAAGTGTTGTAAGAAGTAGTTAAGGGAAACAAACATTTGGAAATGAAATAGTGGCACTCAAGAGGCAACATGCCCAGAATTTCAGACCCTTTCAGCCTCAAGTTCAATATCAAGCTAGACCCCCATATCAACAAAATAGGGCTCCTGCTTAAGCTGCCAATTGGAATCAATGACAACCTCCTCTGCCAAACCCTCTCAAATTTTATAATCTGAATGTAGCATCAACATCACGGGTTCTAGTCCTAGTCCGAGAACAATATGGCACAAGAATGTGAATGGTACCCTCCATATGGCTACTATTATGACCAAACAACATACTTTCAAGATCCATCAAATCAGGCTCTAGTGGTGCAAACCGTTGGATTGGTCCAAGAGCCAAGCATGGAATAAAATCAGCAAGAGACTCCTCCAACTAAAACCATGTTGGTCAATTGGCAGACGGAGGAATTTTGCGGAATTAATCAATCTCCTTTCCAGGGTGTGGCTGCCAATACACGATCAAAGAAAAGGAATATAGAGGAGGGGAAATCATCTAGTCCAATTATTTCTCAACCCACTCTCACTCAACAAGGAGTTGGCATGCCAAATGCAGCTCCTAATGCACAAAACTAGCCCAAGGTAGTTGTTGTAGTAACCCCCATTGTGCAGAATCAGCCCAGGATACCAGTTGTGGCAACTCATGGACCAACCTAGGTACCAAAAAAGATCATGCCGAGCAAGGGGCAGAAAAAGGAAAACCCACCTCCATTCAATATCATCGATCAGATGAAGAAGACTAATGTCAGCATTTCCATGTGGGAGTCTTTGGCAATTCTAGGGCAATGAGATTTGTTGCAAGCTGATATGGAAAATTGGTCCCCTTCTAATGAGCCATCCAAAATCGGAGAGGGTTCTTACTAACACTGTGCACAATAAGGAGAAGGTCATTTAGGTAATAATGTGAAGCCTCCACCATTTTATGTTTCATTAATCATTGGAGATAAGTTAGTACATAATTACATGATCGACTCGGGGCGAGCAACTCAGTAATGCCAAAACAAATTATAGATAAATTGGGCTTAAAATATGAGCCGGTATTGAAGGGAGTAGTGCAATTGGATGGGACAGTAGTAGGCACAGTTGGAGTGATCAAAGAACTAAGCCTTATGCTCCATTATTTCCCGAATGTCACAGTTCTACAAGATTTTCAGGTGATTGATTTTCCACTGCTATTTACCTTGTGCCTTTTGAGAGATTTTACAGCCAAGATTGGTGGGTACCTATCAGTTGATTGGTCCCACATGTTATTCAAAACAAGATATGGAGCTAAGGCTATGATCAGGTTGGAGCCAATTGCCAATTTTCACATTGAGCCTTATGTGCCCAGCCCAATCAATGCAAATTGTACCATATTCAACCAAGAAGAGTGCTTGGAGGCTCAAGAGGCAAACACAAAGGTTGGAAGCATTCCAAACCTAACGCTTGATGATTGGGCTCATAAGAGACATGATTTTGATCCATACAAGGAGATGGAAGAAGCTGAGTTGGGAGTTTATTGCTTACATGAGGAGAATTCACCTCTCCCTAGCATCACCAAACCCGACGAGAGGAATGAGAATGAAGTATGGAAGTTATTCTTTGACGGTTCGAGAAGTAGGCAGGGTGTTGGAGGAGGTGTAATGATTTTTTCACCACAAGGCATAAAATACTACTCTAATTTCATTTTTAGTTTTCTTGTTCAAATAACGTAGTTGAATATGAAGCTTTGATCCATGGATTGCATTGGGCAAGGAAAAGGGGTATCAAAAACTTGCAAGTGTTTGGGGATAGTGAGTTAATTGTCAACCAGGTTAGAGGACAACATGCTGCTAAGAATGATCTACTCAAATCCTACAAGCATCGGTATGGGATCAAATTGAATACCTTGAGGCATTTAATATTCAGGCCATACCGAGGAAAGGAATGAGGTTGTGGACAAGCTCATAGAAATTGGAGAAACATTTGATGTGGTGGACAATATCAAGAGAGATAAAGCGCAACCACATATTCATGTAATTGTAAGGCCAGCTGTACTAGATAATAACACAAGTTGGCAGGTATTTGAGAATGATCAATAGATCATTAATTTCTTACAGGAGGAGGTTGAGTTCTTAGCCAAAAATCAAGAGAAATTGGAGCAGCAATACGGGATCAAGTAGTGCAACTATGGACAAACAAATTGCCAAAGGGTTTAGTGACTCTAGAGTCAATATTCAACCCAAATGATCAATTCCAAAAAGAGAAGGCCAACATTCAGGTAAAAGGGAAGATTCAGAGCCCATTTCGGTTGGAGAGGGTAAAATGCTCCAAATTGGCAAGATGAATAGTAAACATGTGAAAAGTATGAATTTTTATTCTTTGCTAGGAATTCCTAGATTTTTTTCATGGAGATATGAGGATTTGAAGGGTTTTAACCCAAAATTAGCACAACACACCATTGAGTTGAATCCGGAGGCTAAGCCCGTTAGGAAAAAGCAAAGGTCGGTCAACCCTCATATAGAGCCTCTCATGAAGGAGTTGAGTAAGCTCATTGAGGCAAGTATCATTTTCCCAATCAAGCACTCAAGTTGGGTGGCAAATATGGTGTTGATTAGGAAAAGGAATGGGAAACAAGTAGTGCATGGATTTTGGGATTTAAATAGGGCCTCCCTCAAGGATCACTATTCATTGCCCTCCATGGAGAAGATTTTGTAGGTAGTGGCTGGTTCGTAAAAAGGTTATCCCTCTTGGACGGATATTTGGGATATAATCAAATTATGGTGAAAGAGGAGGATCAGTTCAAAACAGCCTTCACCACAAAATGGGGTACCTTTGCCTACAGAAAATTTCATTCAGTTGTCAAACGCTAGAGAAACCTTTCAACAAGTAATGGATGTGGCATTTGAGGACTACTAAACAAAATAGTGCTTTTCTATCTTGACGACATCACTATATTTTCTAAGAGTGTAGAAAGCCACCTCTTCCATCTTCGGAAAGTATTCCAAAGGTGCAGGAGGTTTGGAGTGTCCTTGAATCCCAAAAAGTGCATATTCATGACACATGAAGGTAAACTTCTAAGCCACATCATGTTAAAGGAAGGACTAAAAATTGATCTCGGAGAGAGGCGTAAGCCATTCGTGCTCTACCATTTCCAAGTCATAAGAAGGCTCTCCAGAGCTTCTTAGGGAGGATAAAATTTGTTCGTAGGTTTTTACCAAAGTTTTCCACTCTTGTGAAGCCATTAACGATGATGTTAAAAAATAATTTATTTCAAATGGACAATGGAGGGAAAAGAGAGTTTCAAAGCTATCAAATAGGTCATATCTCAAGCTCCAACTCTCATTAATCTAGACTTCTCCAAAGACTTATTTCTCTATGCCTTGGTGGTTTGGACACCATCTCCGCAATCTTAGTACAACAGAATAAGGAAGGAATGGAACAAATTATTACATTCTTCACCAAGGCCTTGTGGACTATGAGGTAAGATATTCATTCATTGAGAAACATGTCCTTATTATGATTAGAAGTTTAAATAATTTCAGACATTTAGTGTCAAATAATAGGATTCATCTATTAGTCACACATGTTGGTATAAAATATTTTCTTTTAAACAAGAACCTCAATGAAAAAAGCATTGGCTCAATAACCAAGGTCATGGAATATGACATTGATATTAAGGTGACCAAGCTGGTCAAGGGCAAGGGATTATGTGAATAGTTATCCTCGGAAAGCATGTTGAATCAGGTGGTAGAAAAGAAGTTTTTGGTATTACAAGACAGTCAAGCGCGGTCAAATGCCTCACCCGATCCTTGTTGAACACAGAATATAGTCCATTTCCTTCAAACAGGTCAATATCCTCAAGGGATGAGCAAGGCCAAAAGGAGGTATTTCAGGTTCCATTGTATCCCCTTTGCATTGGTTGATGGTATCTTGTTCAAGAAAGATGTAAATGGTGTCCTCCTAAGGTGCCTCAAGGTAGATTAGATAGAAAAGGTGCTACATGAATTTCATGATGGTGAAACAGAGGCCATTTTTCTCAAGGTGACAGTTCTTAGAATTATGAAGGTGGGATATTATTGACCTAAAATTTTTCATGACTATTATGCATGGATTAGGAAATGTAAAAAAATTTCCCTCTTTACATGTAAAGAAAAGCTAGTATGGGTGCCACTTCATCCCATTTCATTAGACCAACCTTTCATTCAATGGGGATTGGACGGCATTGGGGTTATCAACCCAAATTCTAGCCAAGGCCACAAGTGGATCCTAACTGCGACCTATTATTTCATCGAGTGGATCGAGTCGGTGGCACTAAAGGAAGCAAATGAGGCCAACATACTAGATTTTTATGAAGGGATAATGACAAGGTTCAGAGTACCAGTCACCATTAGTTCATATAATACTTTGGCATCCCTATGTGCCAAGATCATAGAGTGGGTAGTAAAAATGGGATATACTTGAGCACCTTGTCAAATTACTACCCATAGGGTAATGGGTAGGCCGAGTCCACCAACAAAAATCTTTTGAAGATTATAAGGAGAACTCTAGATGAGAACCAGAGAACTTGGCATACCAAGTTGAAATCAGCCTTGTGGGCTGATAGGATTACTCCTAAGAAGTCAATAGGGAACTCTCCTTACATGTTATTCTATGGAAGGGAGGCAAGGTTACCTATATCCCTCGAATTTCCCACATTGGAGCTCATGAAGCAGCTAGAGCTATCTCGAGTTTGAACCCATGGAAGCTAGATATACAGATCTCGTGGAGTTGGAGGAGCTGAGGAACCAAGCCATGCACATCATGGAGAAGGATCAAGTGTTGATCAAGAGGTGCTTTGACAAGAAGGAAAAGGCTAGAAACTTCCAAGAGGGAGACTTGGTCCTTAAATGGGATGCAGACGGGAAAAACTCGGGAAGGCACTCTAAGTTTGATGCAATATGGAGTGGCCCTTATATGATTTCAGGATGCAAAGAAAACAATGATTTCTAGCTATCAAGATTAGACAGAGAAGAACTACAGATTCCAATCAATGGAATCTATCTCAAGCATTGTTATTGAGTGAAATATCCTTCTTGTACATATTAGTTTAAGTGTTGTAATTCCTCCAAGTGCTTTTAGCACATTGCATTATTTTAGTTTAGGTTTCTTTTGTAATATTTTTGTGCACTCTCTGCATATTCCATTTGGGATGTGTATGATTTTGTATCTTTGTACATAGTTGTTCCTTTGTTTCTCTTGCACTTTCTAGTTTCAGGAAAATTTTGGTGAAGAAGCAACCAGTCCTCAAACCAAGATTTCTTTTGAAACGAAAAGCCCCAATAGTGCTCCAGAAGTTGGAAGATAGATTTTCAAGTGACGGCTATTTCCAATAATCAATATGACTCCATGCCCAATGGATCCCCTTAGGTTATGGGTCTTCCAGATCTAGCAGGTAGATCATTCTGCAAGTCACCAATTGTTATCCATTTTCCGCATCCCCTGCAAAATGGACAACTCAAAGCAGTCGGAACATCAACAGATTGATAGAAAAAGGGAAATGTTTTTTTATATGCAAGGTATCTCATGTTTTGGTTTGGCCGAGTTGGTCAGTAACTCATGGTGAGCTGGCTAGTCACGATGAATCTTGGATTTGGTGACCAATATTATTGGAAAATTGGCTAAATTTGAGGAAGAGTCAGCCCGATTAGTAGTTGGCCAGATCGGTCAGCCAAGTTAGACGCGCATATGGTTGGATAGGTGAAGGGATGGACGACATGGGGTTTGTCGGCTCGATTGGATGGGTGAAGGTTGGATGGACAGTGTTTCACCGGGTTGACATGTAGGTCGAAACCTAACAAGTTAGTTGGATGAAATGGATGGCGTCCCAACCCCTTGGGTTGGGCAGCTCGGTGGTTAGTTGGCGGCGTGGGATACGAAAAGGGTTAGACGGCATGATTTTGGTCGGCTTGATTGACGGGTGATGAGTTCGATGGCATCTAACCCCTAATATGGGTGATGGGTTGATTGATGGGTTAGTCACCAGTGTGTGTCACCGCCTTTTGTGGCAAATGCATACGGCAAGTTTACGGTTGGTCGGATGGATGACATATGGAGATCTTGGTCAACATATATAGATAAAAGTGACACCAACATAGATGGATGACTCGCAGTTGTATGACATGGTTGGTCGAGTCACCAAGTTGGTCGGTTCATCGATTATTCAGCTACGAGGATGGCCGGTAGTGCATCAGTATAGGCAAAGATAGACAGGTTGTCCAACATCCACGGTAGGATGACCCACATTGTGGAGATGGAAACTCCCGGGTCGATCGGTGACTAGAAGCATGTGCGACAAAGTTAGACGTTGTCCAACCCCAATGAATATTGGACGACAATCAAGTTAGACGACCTACTCACAATTGTATGAAAATCATGGTTAGATGGCCGTCTAACCCAAATATGGAGAAGAACTCGCAGCCAAGAATTTTTCTCAAATGAGATTGTCAACGTCCAACCCAACATAGTTGGACAACTGCCGAAATGGATGAGTTATAAGCTAGGTGAGGGTAGGTGAATGAATGACAGCCCAAAAACCAGAATTAATGAGGCATGGCACCCATGACCGCCCATGCAAGAAAAGTACCAAAATGAATGGTTTCCCATACCTCTTTAATGCATCATGCTGGTTGGTGACCCAAATTGCCTATATATTGTAAAATTCACCTCATTTTGAAAGGAGGATTTTCTGAAAAGCAAAGGAACTCTATCAAAATTATTCCAGAGCTATTGTGAGCTAAAGGCCTCGAATTTAGGCTTATTGTAAAGTATTTTACCTTGTGCTTATGTTATAATGTATTGTGCATGTTTCTGAGCAATAAAATTCATGTTTTGTGGCCATTTTCACCCTAACTTGTATGAATTGCATTTTTGCCTTCTATTATATTTGATAGTATATTGTGTATGTATCTATCTCTTTGTAGGGTTTGTAGTTTGTTGTGATTTATGAATATAGGGAATTAAATATTGTCTTGGACTATGGTGCTTCTACCAGTCCTCTCCTACTTTGTTTGCTCTCTATCTTTCACTCACTTGGATTGTCTCACCCTTTCTTGGTGCATCACCTTCACTTAGAGTAGTTTTATTTCATGCATCTTTTTATCCCTGTCTCCTTGGAAATAATTAGGATAGGATTAGTTTAGCTTGCCATTATCTACACTTTGGATAAGTTGGCACTAGGTTAGGAGAAGATGTAGGCTTTCTCCCAAGGATTATTCTACTTGCAACGTCCCATACTGCAAGATAATCTCGTATTATGCAAGTTACACTGATTACCTCACACACAAATCACAAGCAATCAAGGGGTGCTATAATTTTACATTAACAAGAACTTGTGCGCTTTTCACCTTGTTGAAAAACATTGTGTGTTTTTCATCATCTTGAAAACCACACTGTGGTTTTCAACATGTTGAAAAACACATTGTGTTTTTCAGCACTTTGAAAGACGCAATGCGGTTTTCAACAAGGTGCAAACCACAATGCTTTTCCACCTTTTTGGACTGATGTAATCAATATTAAGTAATTATCATGTGGATAACTTGTGTGTTTTGCACCTTGTTGAAAAACATAGTGTTTTTTCAACATGTTGAAAAACACACTGTGTTTTTAGCACTTTGAAAGACACAATGCAATTTTCAAAAAGGTGCAAACCACGATGCTTTTCCACCTTTTTGGACTAATGTAATCAATATTAAGTAATTATAATGTGCTAAACATTTTTATTTTTCGCCTTGTTGAAAAACAAAGTGTGATTTTCAACAAATTGAAAAACACACTCTTGTGTTTTTCAGCACTTTGAAAAATGCAATGCGGTTTTCAACAAGGTGTAAACCACGATTATTTTCCACATTTTTAGACTAATGTAATCAATATTAAGTAATTATCATGTGGAGAACTTGTGTTTTTTTCACCTTGTTGAAAAACACAATGTGTTTTTCAAAGACTTTGAAAGACAATGCGGTTTTCAATAAGGTGCGAACACGATGCTTTTCCACCTTTTTGGAGTGATGTAATAAATATTAAATAATTATCATGTGCTAAACCTTTATGCTTTTCATCTTGTTGAAACACAAAGTGTGATTTTCAACACGTTGAAAAACACACTATGTTTTTCAACACTTTGAAAAACACAATGCGATTTTTAACAAGGTGCTAAACCACGATGTTTTTCCACCTTTTTGGACTGATGTAATCAATATTAAGTAATTATCATGTGGATAACTTGTGTGTTTTTCACCTTGTTGTAAAAACACGTTGTGTTTTTCAGCACTTTGAAAGACGTAATGTGGTTTTCAACAAGGTGTAAACCACAATGCTTTTCCACATTTTTGGACTGATGTAATCAATATTAAATAATTATCATGTGCTAAACGTTTGTACTTTTTGTCTTGTTGAAAAAACAAAGTGTGTTTTTCAACACGTTGAAAAACACATTGTGTTTTTCAACACTTTGAAAAACAATGCGATTTTCAACAAGGTGCAAACCACGATGTTTTTCCACCTTTTATAATGATGTAATCAATATTAAGTAATTATCATATGGATAACTTGTTTTCTTTTCACCTTGATGAAAAACATTGTGTGTTTTTCAACGACATTGAAAAACACACTATGTTTTTCAAAGCACTTTGAAAAACGTAATGCGGTTTTCAACAAGGTGCAAACCACGATGTTTTTCCACCTTTTTTACTGATGTAATCAATGTTAAATAATTATCATGTGTTAAACCTTTGTGTTTTTCGTCTTATTGAAACACAATGTGATTTTCAAAGATGTTGAAAAACACATTGTGTTTTTCAACACTTTGAAAAATGCAATGCGGTTTTCAACAAGGTGTAAAACATGATGTTTTTCCACATTTTTGGACTAATGTAATTAATATTAAGTATTTACCATGTGCTAAACTTGTGTGCTTTTCATCTTCTTGAATAATAAGTGTAAAATTTGTTCACGGATTTTGTGGGTGTTATGATTTTCCAAACAAAAGGTACATATTAATTTTTACAATACTCACAATATACTATACCTAAATGATTAATAATATTATTTACTCTTATAAAAACTAAAATATACTACGTATTATCAACTCCAAGGTTCTAATATAATTAGTTGAATAATAAATTACTAAAATTTGTTCAAGTATTTTGCAAAGTGTTATGATTTTCTAAACAAAAGGTAAGCCATCATTAAATTTTTTTAATGCTCACATATACTATACCTAGATTGATTAGTAAAATTATTTACTCTTATAAAACCTAAAATATACTATGAATACCAACTCCAAGGTTTTTTATAATTAGTTGAATAATAACATACTAACATTTTTCAAGTATTTTGTGGGTGTTACGATTTTTTAAACAAGCGGTAGATATAGGTTTTCCAATACTCATAATATACTATACCTTGAATGATTAGTAATATTATTTACTCTTATAGAAACTAAAATATACTTGTGTTTTTCAAGGTTTTAATATAATTAGTTAAATAATAACATATTAAAATTTGTTCAAGTATTTTGCGAAATTATGATTTTCTAAACAAAAGGTAAATATAATTTTTTTACTCACCTTATATACTTTACCTATAATGATTAGTAATTAAGTACTTAACTTATAAAAACTTAAATATACTACACATACCAACCCCAAGGTTTTAATATAATTAGTTGAATAATAAAACATACTAACTTTTATTCAAGTATTTTGCAAGGTGTTACACGATTTTCTAAACAAACGGTAGATATAGGTTTTTACCAATACTCACAATATATATACCTAGAATGATTAGTAATATTATTTAATCTTATAAAAACTAAAGTATATTATTTACCAACCCATGTTTTAATATAATTAGTTTTTTAATAAAGTACTAAAATTTGTGCAATGTATTTTGTAGGTGTTACTATTTTCTAAACAAAAGGTAAATATAAATTTTTACAATACTCACAATATACTATACCTAGAATGATTAGTAATATTATTTACTCTTATAAAAACTAAAATATACTACGCATACCAACTCCAAGGTTTTAATATAATTAGTTGAATAATAACATACTAAAATTTGTTCAAGTATTTTACGAGTGTTATGATTTTCTAAACAAAAGGTAAATATAAATTTTTACAATACTCACAATATACTATACCTAGAATGATTAGTAATATTATTTACTCTTATAAAAACTAAAATATACTATGCATACCAACTCCAAGGTTTTAATATAATTAGTTGAATAATAACATACTAACGTTTGTTCAAGTATTTTGTGGGTGTTATGATTTTCTAAACAAACCATAGATATAGGTTTTTATCAATACTCACAATATACATCACCCAATATGATTAGTAATATTATTTACTCTTATAAAAACTAAAATATACTACCCATACCAACTCCAAGGTTTTAATATAATTAGTTGAATAATAACATACAAAAGGTAAATATAAATTTTTACAATACTCACAATATACAAAAATAGTTTGACGTATTCAAAAAGCAAGTAAATATATAAGTAAGTTTAATATATGTTTAAAATCATCTTTTGATTTCAAAGGTTGCATGAACAATGACATTTTATTACAAAGTTGTATATTCATTTATTAGTTGTGTCTTTGGTGGGAGTGACTGTACATTTTCAACACTTGACGCCTTGGCCTCCATGTACAACTTCTTCCATACTTCCTTGTGACATTCATGGATTTTAAGAATATAATTAAAGCTTGCTACCTGATTTTTGAACACTTTTTTGTTCGATTCACATGTTGTCTCCCAATTCTTAATTTCTAGTTCCAACTCTTCAACCTCAATCTCCAACTCCATCTTCCTCGAGGAAAGATCTCTACTCGGTCCAATAATTCCTTTTTTTTTTTTACAAAAATATAAATTTTCCAATGTAAGTCTTTCACACTTGGTTTTATAAAAATCTACCTTCTTCGTTAAAAGTTGCATTTCTAATTCCATACGCAATGGTGGGGAAGTCTCATCTTCTTTTCCAACACCCCCATCTTCATGTGTAGGCCTCTTCGCACACTTTCCAAACACATAAGTGGCACTATCAAATGTTTCATAGTCTTTTGGTTCCTCCACATGTGTAGCCTTGTGCTTTCCATCCTTATTTTCTCTAGCCATCTAATTACACCTGCATTTAAACAACCATGATTTATATATGTTAGCATTCAAACATAATTACAAAGAAAATAATGCACTTAACTTATACTCAACAAAATATTTTCATAGATGAAATATATATGAAATTTTAGTAAGCACGTAAAACCCAAGTAGGCATACATGGAAGAAGAATGCAACTATAAACCATAAACCATAATCCATAATCCATAGTCCATAACATCTCATTTTTAATACATTAACCACATACATAGTGATAACATCATCATATATACAATAAATGGAATGTCACATAATAAAAATAAAAATCATCTAATGCACTATAAACAGAGTGTAAATGGATAACTCTATATAACCCATAAACCATAAACCATAAACATTATTCCATAAATGTTAATCTATAACCACAAAACATTTCATTGATTAATATAAACCACAAACCATATTCAATATATCATGAATGCAATACTAAATCATAAACGTCAAACACGAGTACATAAACACATTAAAGTAACAACATCATCATATACACATCTATAGTAATCAAATTCCTCATAAGAAATGTTATATAATAAATGTTATCATCTCCTCTGTCCTTGCCTATTGGCAGCAATAGAAAATATTGAATCATAAAATATAATACGCTTCTTCTTATCTCTATGAATGGAATTAGGTGTGATCCCAAGGACAGGGGGGCATCGGATGTCTACATCCAAGTATGGTGCACTCTCTCATCTACAACCTATACCATATCATCCTGAAATCCAACCATTTAGTAAATAAGTCAACATAGATGAATCATTCAGTTAAACACATAATTAAATTAAATCATCCATTACATCTACTTGCCTCTTGTGGAGGAGTTTCCACTCTCATATCTCTAACATCCCATATCACAAACCCTTTGACACACTCTATCAAAGTGTTTGTAAATGTTCATAGGGTAGGGAAATGGAGCAGTGGGAACAATGGCCTCAAAATGATGACTTTGATAGTCTGGGGAGTCTCATGCCATGACACACGCATGTAGGATACTATCACAAACAACTCCTCTCTGCAATGACTATATCATCTAACATTAACTTCACTTAAACCCCATCATAAGAAAAACCTAGAATAATAACAATCTCAATTGCATTAATAATTTTATCTTAAGTTTACCAAAAAGAATACATAAAAGTGAATGAGAACATTAAATAACTTACCGGTCCATCTCCCTCCTCTCTCCTCTCATCATCACCTTCATTTGTGCCCTTCTCCTCATGCCTCCCTCACACCTCTCTCTCCTCGATTGGAAAGGAAGTTACATCTCCATCAATATTCATCTCATCCTCTCGGACCTCTCATGAAGCAAATCTCACCAATAAGATTGAGACCAGAGGTTGAATGTGAAGGGAATGTCTCATCAAAAACGTCCACCTACAACAATCGAGTCATCAAGACAATTGAAATATCAACAACATAAGACAACATACAATTATCACATGAATGTTAAGTGTTTATTACCTTTATCTTTGTTTTCATACTACTAAACGAGTCTCTCTCACGGCAGTGTAGGAGATGACTCGGGGAATGTCATAATCCTACGCACACCATCAAAAGGAGTTAGTATACACACAAAAAATAAAAAAAAATATATTCCATATAAGCAATGAAAGTCCCATAATAATTACTTACGGATCCTCTGAGGGGGGGTCAACATTCCCACTAGCTACTCCACCCTTTTCTCTATCTTCCTTTTCATGAGATAATATTAAGTTTTTGATTTCCAACCAAACATAATACATAATATATTATACTAATCATAAATTTACCTCTGTCCTAGTATTTGAGTTGTTCTTTCTTTCTCTCACTCTCAACCACCTCTCCTTTCTCACTGTCACATCTCCTCTGAATTATAGGCGCATTTCAACATCCACCTCCCTCTTTCCTCCCAGATTAACTCCTCGAATCAAATTTTTGTATTCTTTTTTGCAAACTTGATCAATAACCCTCTTGAGCTTAGTCAGATCATTTCCTCAAGACATAGTCTATATCCCCTCTCTCTCTCTATACATATTCCCTACTCCTATCATGAGAGATAGGTGGTTGTTTTCCCATATGCTTACGACCACGCTTACGTGGTTGCATGAAGGGAAGATTGTGTGCAACTTGGCGATGTTGATTAAGTCTATGCAGCTCCCAAAACTTAACATCCCCACTAACAACACATGATCCATGCTGACAATAAATAATGAATACGACCATCCACCCATTCATTTATGTAGTCTACGGGTGGCTGATTGAAAGACAATGTTAGAAAAAATTTGATAATTCTTACGATATTGAATAATAATAATCAACAAGAAAAAAAAAGTTAAGTTTTAAATTTATTCACCTCCATTGTAGGCTCCGTGATATCCGAGCCAATGAACTCGGAAGGACCATCTCGACATAGCGCCACAAGGAAAAATTAGCTCCTGAGAGGAGCATTTCCTAACATTAAAATATAACATATTATTAGATGCTTTGTTTATGATTACTATAAAAAAACTAAATAAATAACTTGCACAAAACAAACCATTTACCGAATGACATGGTTACGTCCTCTCTATGCGTGTCAAACATATGTGTCATGGGATGTGAAACTTCCTGTATGCTGAGTACAAATACGTAATTATTAGCCCAACATAAAATATTATGTATTATGAAAAATAATTAATGTTCACAAATTTGTATATTACCATCGTGGAATGTGAAGTAACCTATATGAAAAGAGGACATTTTATAATTATTAGCCCAACAAATGACATTAGGTACATTGATATGACATACAATTATTGTTCACAAAGTATTATATTACCGTCTCATTATTTTTCGTCTTCCCCTAATGCATAAGAACGGATATTGAACATGGATGGGAACATCTCAAACTTCTCTATGTTTCATTCAAGTGCGTTGTCATAACCACCCCTGGAGCGACACATTGTAATACAAGATAAATTGAAATAGATGGTGCATGAACTATTTTATTCTTTATTTTTCATTCATATTGAGATAATTATGCACAATAAAACATTTGTGATGAAGTTAACTATACACATTGTTTTTCAAAACTGGATAATCAACTCAAGTTGTTTCGAATTAAACATGAAATTTGTATTGCAAGTGTGTTAAAAGATAATATAGGATTAATGCATCAAAACAATAACATTACATTATGAAAATAAATTTGAACATCCAAGTATAAACTCTCATGCAATTATAGGAGGTGTCTTCTTGTTCATAACATGAGTTTGTACTACAAAGCAAAAGCTATATCAAACAAAGGAAGAAGTAACATTTTCAAAATAAGTGCATTGCACTTTTACAAAATACATAATCACTCAATGCATACGTGACAAAGGCCAATGCAGGCATCCCCACTGCAATCACTGTCACACTCATCTGAGTCGTGATGTGTTGCTCTCCATTTTTCAAACCTCCACTCATCAAGATCTTCTAGTTGACAATCAACATCATCCCACCAATCAAGAACATTTGTTGATAAGCCAGAAAGTTGTCATCCGGGGGTGGGTGTACTGATGAGTGTGATGTCATGGTACCGCCCAAGGTATTGTTGCCAATCTATTGCAGGATTTTTTCATCGATCCATCTTCCAGTGATTGTGTCTGTCCTAGTGAGCCGAGGGTCGAACACAAAACAAACGACCATCCCGACATGATAACCATATTTGCCAGCTCCATATTTTTTCGGGACCATTCTCCATTCAAAATACAAAAAGTCAGTCATTTTTCCCTATTTGGTCCAATATCGAAAGGGGTGGATACGTTGCATAATTTAACAACGTTATGGAGGCATTATGAACCTCATCACTTCCATGGTTGGGATTCTTCTTAAGAGTGTCCATACTCGGCTTTTCCAATCATCCATCTACATAATATGTAACAAAATATCCATATTATTATGAGGAACATATCGAAACATGGTATTATGAGGAGCAATGAAACGGATCGACATGGTATTATGAGAGCCATTGAATATGTACAAACTTATCATTGTCTAAATCATTTATTTTCATTCCCAAGACATGTTCATAGGTTCTAGAATGTACTATTATTAATACTTCCTAGCTTCCACATCCTCCTGGTCTTTAAGAGTAACAAATTCAAATAGGTAACTTGGACTGGTCATCCTAGGTAAGATTTTACTCATGGAGAAAAATTTGTAATTTATTGAAGCAACCTTTTATGTTGGGATTAAAATAATAACACCAAATCAATCCTTAAATTACTTTCAAACAAGTGATTATTGTGGAAGATATAGAAAATGTACAAGATCAAGATAAACTACAAAAGAAGGACATTAAATCTTGTAAATCTCAAATAAGGATTAAATGCCACAATTAAAAGAGATGAACGAGGAGAATAAATGCATATTTTTGTGCTCCAAGTACATTCTTATTAAAATTATTTCTTTCCTTATAAATAATTCCATAACAAGGTGAGTCATAACCCTTATGTAGCAAAATAGTTTTCATTTTCCAAAGAAGTATCAACACCCACCCTCTTACTATGTAGCCTAAACACCATATCTCTACAATCCTTCCCTTTTATCCACAATGCCCGGTTTATTAATCTACACTATATGATGTATCATCATATTATCCACAAAATATAAAATATATGCATTGGAGACAATTCACATAATCTTAGTTATTGATAATCTACATTATTTCATGTATCATGATTCCACTTTTTTCATACCATCTCGATTGAAATGATAAATGGGAAAAGCCTACACCAATAAGACTTCAATTGTGTATTATCCACAAAATGAAAATTATATGCATTATCGATAATTTAATGTAATGTGTAACTTTAGTTAATAATCTACTATAATAGCTTAGTTGTCAAATTATTTTGTTTGTTAGTAGTATTGACGATAATCTACAATAATATAATATAATGTTGATAACACACAATATAAGATAAATTAATTATTTCGAGAGGGATCATACATTATACAATCATGGGATATTTTTATATGTTCATTTTTAATTGTGATCTTAATTTTGATGCCTATTTCAACAAGTAATAAATTTTTATTTTTCTTTGAGAATTTGAATTTAAAATAGTTCGGACCCCATTTTTTCAAAACTAATATTATGCTTTCAAGCATTACACATTAACCTATCTATATTGACTTAATGTGTTACCAATAAATATTTTTAACATAAATGTATTTAAAATATCTAAACTTACTAAATATTTATAAACATTAATAATTTAAAAATATAATCAATTATAACACATTTTAATAAAATGAAAAATATACAAATTTTTAAAATATTGGTTGGTTCAATCTAATTTTGTAGAGTAATAATTTCTACCATTCAAAGTTCACATAATAAATATTGTTTACTATTCATATTCCACATAATTCAAAAAAACTCATTTAAAAAAAAAAATGAAATAATATAATAAATATCTAATTTTAATAATAATATGAATTAATACTAATTAAAAGTACATATTTAATTTTTATGCTCATGTGTGAATCAAAAGTATCATCTAATTACAAAACAAATTAAATTACAAATAACCTTTTTCATAATTTGAATATTTATATAGGTTTTTTTAAAATATGTTGAAAGTTTTTAGTACAAAACATAAAAGAATGTAAACTATTTTTCTTGTATTTAGCATCAAACTTGGAGTTGTTTCCTTGTGCAATTTTTTTGCACTTTTTTTAGGATCTATGGCCGGTTTCAAAATTTCTTTTAACTCCCATCTTCTTCAATTTATGTGGAGGCTCGTATTTATGTGCATCTCGATTATGTCGTATGCAAATCCACATCCTCGTGAATGGGAGCCTATGGTGTGGAATTTGGAGAGGTACATAACAAATGTTTTTGGTAAATTGAGTCGGGCCTTAACCATCGCTGCAATTTTTGGTTTAGGTGGTCCTAATCTGCAATGATGTGTTACATTCACAACAAAGGTGCACTCCTAAATGCATCCTCCCTGTGGAATTTTGGAGTTGTTATAGTTATCCCAACAGGATCGGGAGGAATGAAGCTCCATGGTATTCATATTCACTAACAAAAATATAACTAAATACAACACCACACATGCAAAAAGAAACATACAATTAATGTCAGTATGTTATAAGACAAAATTAATATGCATAATCTAATATGAAAAACATACGAAAAGGAAAACACAATTTCAGAAAACTATCCAAGACAAATTGATGTATGAATAATTTCTCTTTGGTGAGCGGCTTTAAAAACCTTTGCACAACATAGTCTACCACCCAACTATGGGCGTATCGATGTGGCATTCTAAGGGGCAAGCCCCTTCAGCACACAATGATTCCTGGATTTGCAAGAGGCACATGCCCCCATATACCAAAATGAGAGTGAGAGTATGAAAACAAAGAATTTTTTTGCTTCAACTTACATCATACATTCACAACCTTACAATTACTAAAATATAACAAATAATAAAAATAATTCTATATACAAATTATGCACATTAGCATTATTTACAAATATAATGAATACATAAAAATCAAACTTACTCTAATGTTATTCCATTTAACACAACTAAGATCAATGAAATTATGAAAAAATCACTCGATTATATTAAGAAATTACGAAATGTTTAACTTTAATTATATTATGAAAAAATAATCATTAAAACTAATAACATAATGGCATAAACATGTTTGTGAATCACACAACTTGGTTCATAAACTTTTAAATTAGGACAACCAAATAATATTCATAAAGAAGAGGAAATTATATATTCATGTGTCAGGCCTCTTGCAGAATCCATTGGTCTCGGGTTCACGATTAATTGACCTTCTTCGGATTGGTTCAAACAGATCATTCAACATCATGTATTTGAGAGGAGCTTTTTTGGAAAAAATTGTATTAAAAAATATTAGATTCCATTTATAGAAGCGCTTAAAACTTGTTGATTCGGTTTATATTTGAGTAGTATGAACAATGAGATTCCTAAGGGACAAATCGAAGAGTAGAAGGTACCACAATAATCAATATTTACATTTAAAACATTATTATTTTTACGCCAAAGGCGTTCTATAGTGAAGTGAGACCTGCTAGTCTGACACAAGACAATCAAACGGAGGGCAAAGATTCAATTCGTCTTTGATGTAGGGCTCAAATCTTTATCGTTCATGCTTCCTGTTTGACTTTTTCCAACTGTGAATATTTGTTTGGCAGGCGTAACGCTTTCGTTAAATCGTCTATCGCTTTGCTATTTAATCCAGAGTTCGAATCCGATTCTCAAGGAATCAGCACAACACCAACAAAAGCCAAATCTCCTCACCTGTTGTTCGAGACTGACAAAATTCAGATATTTTCTAGGGTTTAGAGGTCCTTTTATGGTTTCACTAAACTGTTGTTGTTCCAGCTTCCCTGGGAAGCTTCCAGGAGGCTGGGAAATTCATCCTCTCAGACATGCCTTGGTACTGAGAATCCTAGCCATCGAAATCGAGATGATACCTCATCTGATTGTAATGAAATCTCGCCTGGAATCGTAGATGGTTTTCCCATTGCCCTTACACCTTCGAACAAAGTGTTTCCATTTGGCTCCTGTGTAGCAGCACCTGGCATAGTCCACCACAGATTCGGACCATTCTCCGGCTCACCTAACGTTGTTCAAACCTTTTCGCCACCACTTGTGAGAATGTTCGTCAATGGGCGCAGCCTCCGGCCCCAATTTTGACTTCGTAAACTTGTTGAACCACGACTCCCTGAGCAGGGAGCGCTCTCCCATGGAACCGTTGGAGCCAAAACAGTAGCAGCACTGCCTCTCGACCTGTGGGGGTGCATTTTGGTGGTGTCGTCGATCTCTCAGGGATTCGATCTCTTGACCAACGGATCTATTTAAAACTAGAGAAGAGGTGTTTAGACTGGAGATGTCTCGTGAAAATGGGTTGATTATAATTATAACGTATATGACGCTAGAAATACTCTTTTTCCAGTTGGCATTGCTCACTCCCGTGGTAACTATGGCTGATTTCTAGGTTTCAGGAGGATAAAGACACCCAACCTCATTTTTAAGTGGATGTTATTTTAGGCCTCCATCTTTTAGTTATCACACTTTTTAAACCGTTTTATTAAACTTTTGGCATTTTTGCACCATATATGCCTTATAATAACACTTATAAAATTATGAGTTCATATATAAAAGATGATATTTTAATTTTCAAATGTTTTAAAAATAAATATATCTCGGTAGGTGACACTTCTATTGTAATATGTGTTCATTTCATTTATTTTATAAATTTAGACTTGTAATGTTAATTTTCTGAAAATTAACACATATATTAATTTTAGAGGTACAGGTTGCATTATATCTATTTCTATTCTATGTTTTCTATAATAACATTGACACTTGTAACACCTAGGTCGAACAAGTTTAAATGAGTCAAATTTTTGTGTTAAGTCAAAACAATAGCAATCGTGACGTGTAATGTACAATGGAAACGTTGAAGGGAATCCTTTGAAGGATTAACATCTGGGAGAGGAAGAGAGGTGAATATGAAGGGCACCTCTCTCTCATTTGGCCAACTGTGGACTTGAATATCAATGACTTTTTACATTGACTTTTCTTGTGTGCTTGCTCGAGCTTGAAAATGAAAAGGGTTATTGGTTTTTATCATTTTTATTTTGGTCCCTTTAAACACAAATTGCATTCATGTTAATAATACGGGCGAGATCGAGATGATAGAGTAGAGCACATATCATATATTGTTTAGATAAGAAAAATCTAAGTCAAGGAATGGGTGTGGGACATGTATGTATTTAATTCCCATATTTTTACTAAGACATCACCTATTCCCCTACAAGTACTCGAGCTTGAAACTGAAAATGAACGTTTACTAGGTTTTCCTCATTTTTAAATTTTGGTCCCTTTAAATGTGAATTGCATTCATGTGCATGATGCAAGAGATATCGAGAAAAAAAGTGGAGCACATAGCATATATTATTTAGGGGGAACAATCTAACTTGTGGAATAATCATGGGGCATGCATGTCTTTGTCTTTGTCTTCAATTCATGTCTGTCTTCCTTCAACATTCCTTTTATGTGTCCTTGCTACCTAATCCCGGAAGTAAATTCAGCAATTGGGTTGTCATCTCAGCACACCTCTCGAGCGAGAAACGCTAATGCCAAAATCACGTCCCATTTCCCTTCACGCATCTAAGGTCCGATTCACCTACATCATTCACATCTACAAAAACTACATGCCTCTCAGCTAGAGCCAAGAGGCAAACTATATTGTTTTGTCGGTAGCTATACATAAACCATAATCGTAATTGTGCATGAAACCACAACCCTTGGGTTTTAGGTCTAATTGACATATCCTTATCTCTAAATTATCCATTAAAGCACACAAATGAGTAATTCCAACTATCGGGATGCAATCTCAATATATCTCCCTCCTCGCCACAAGCACATCATGTCGCCATTCACGCTTATTTGTGTACTTCACCTCATCGTCCACTCTTGGAAATCTATGTGCCTCGTGGCTAGAGACACACCTTGTTCAATTCCCTAATAGCTACAGAGAAACCCTAATTGTAATTGTGTATGGAACCCTTACCCTAGAATTTTAGGTTCACACCACATATCCTTGTTTCTAAATAAACCCTTGAAACTCATAAGTGAATTCCCCTTGCATTTATTTGTGTTCTAACTACCTGTAAAGTGCAAGAGCTGAAATTACAAACAACAACTATTGCCATCAGCTGATCTTGATTGAGAGCTCTTTTCTTTTTAGATATCTCCAAAAAAATTGTTTCCTCGACCTCTTTCACACTATATTTTTTGTTGTCAGGTTCCGAAGTTGGAACATTTTATCTTTTAACTTTTTTATTTTTCCATTTAGACGTAAATTACACTCTCATGAGTACTACACTACCATAATCTTTAGCTTGATAATTGGAGAAAATACCAATCTAAATTTTGCATGAAATAACTACCTGGGCATTCTAAGTACACTCTATGTCTTTTAGTCCCTCACGTGTCCTGTGAATCATGCATTCAAATTCCCCATACATTTATTTTTTCTAATAACCCAATAAATTCAAGCACTGCAAATTCAAACAAGTATTTGCTTGACATCATTTTCTGTCTACTACTTTATTTTCCTTCCACTACATGTCATGTGAATCATGCATTGATTCCCCACACATTTACTTTTTCTAACAACCCAATAAAGTCAAGAGATGCAAATTCAAACAAGTATTTTCTTCAACATCATTTTCCTTTCCCATTGTTCCTCTCCGTCCTATTTCGCCACAAGATATCCCTTTCGGCATTCACATTATACATTTCATGTACGATTACTAGTATTAATTGAACAATTATACATAATAAATAAAAAAGAATGCTTGTATATAGCTTTCTTCTTAAACAAACATGCATTCTAAGTCATTTAGCATCAATAATCCATATATACACATGCATTCTAAGTCATTTATCATCGATAATACATTTAGGACTTTCATATTTTTTAGGATTTAGCAATCAAATGAGAATCCAAACATTATGAGAATAAAGAAGTCTATTGAGCATTCTAAATCAATCAAAAAGGGTTTCTCTACACCCTATGGGTATGAATATGTATGAGATGTGTTGCATGAAATTGATGCAGAAATAAAAATATTATAAAGGCATAACATAGCATTTATAGGCAGTGAATAGGTTCTCCAATCTATTTTTTTGTTAATCGATATAGGGTAGGCTAAAATATGAACGATTTCCTAGTTCTAAAGTAGCCTTAGGAATGAAACAAATTGAAAAAAAGATTGTTAACATATTAGTAGTCTCAATAAAACTTGAATCATTTAATTATTTTTTTGTTGATTTAGTTAGCATTTAACGATAAAATGAAATCTCCCAACTTTGTTTATTCAATCTAATTTATTTTTTTATGAACCGGTCTCTAATAATATATTTGTGTCATTCTATAGTTTGTAGAATAAAATTCTTCATGTGAATTTGGGCTTTTGGTGTGCGGGGTAAATGTTAATCACTAAATATTAATAAACTGGCCAAACCTAGGCATATAGCCATACCTAATATAAGCACGTTTAATATCAAAAGATATTATAAAATATAAGAAGTTTATAGTGTACAACATATGAAATATATATGTTGTAAATAACATCAATAATTAAATTGTATGGCATTACTACTAAATAATATTTACAAACGTAGATGAGTTCATCTTATTGAGACACAATCGTGTATGATAAGAAAGAAGAAATAGTTGAAAATTTCGTTGTTGAAAAACACGATGTGTTTTTCAACATTTTTCAAAAATAAATCCCTATCAAGTTTATGACATGTCATCCCTGGGATCAACATATGCTAAACATACTAAATTAAATAAGATCAAAAACTGCCATACTAAACTAGACAAGCGTTAAAATTTGGAATCTACCATACTGATGTGTAGAATCTACCAGTGTTTTGAAAAAATATATAGGTAACGATTAAGTGAAAATGATACAACGACAAACATAAGGGATAAGGAAAAAGTTAAGAAATAGTAACATCAATAACTCTGAGTCAAAAAGTTTTGTTCTTATAGATGTAGAATTCTTAGAAAACATACATTCTACAAAATGTCTTCTAGGTATTCTTCTATTTAAGAATCTTATTTGTTTTTGTTCTTCCTTTCATTGTCAATGTAAAGAAGCTCTATTGTAAAAATATATATTTTTGATCACTTTATCTTTAATAAGAAATTTGCATTTGTGCAATTACTACAGTGCATCAAGAGGACAGGAAAAATTTGCCATCATAGGAGATCTTGAAGGATGGAAATACAAGCATATGGACATTCGTGGATACCTTGCAATTCTTGAAATCATGCAGGTTGTATCATTTGCAAATTTTTGAAATATAGAAACAATGTAATTTGAAATATAATATGGTTTCCCTCAATGTAATTAGGTTACATAGTTCTCTGAGCAGGTCAAACAATATCAATATTACAAGGCTGCATCTAATGGTAAATGTTTTATAGATGATGTGGCACAGCACACAAACAAGCACAACACACAAACAAGTTCATCAAATGTTATTCTCTGGAGTTGGAATTTCGAGAGATGAAGTTTTTGGGATTTTCTATTAAGTTCAAGCCCTACTGCTACTAATTTAAGGGGATCTAAAAATGCAAACAATCAACAATATCATAGACATTGAATGAGGTCAAAGTGTTTCAAATATCAACAATATCACAGTCATCGAGTTGACCACATTTGATGACTGATTTAAGGATTTGAAACTACTCACAGGTTCGTATCAACAATATCCCATTTAAGGGGATCTAAAAATGCAAACAATCACCCCAAACTTGTTGTCCCCACATAAGATATGTATCATGAAGAAACTATATAACCAGAAGGGTGCAATGAAAGGCTTAGGATTGATCGCTAAGAAGTTTCGTCATAGGGGTATTTGTTATGGTTATCATAGGGGTATTGCTCAGGCCTTCCCACTAGAAAATAACTTGCTTATCATCAAATCTCTAGCTCTAACAACCCAATATAAATCCAGGTTTCAAATGCTCTTACATAAGACATCTGTCACAAATAGGGGAGTAGACTGAAAAACTTAGGACACCATTCGGCTGATAATCTTCATCCAGGGGGTATATCTCTATTTGACATGCAACTATCTGCTTAAGTGTTTAAAACAGGTGTTCTGAGAATGCAAAAGTGTTTAAACTATCTGCCACACAAGACAAATCTTCTTTTCTACCATTCTGGAGAAACCTATATGCCAAGTGAAAAGGGAAAGGCCCAAACCATTATACATTAAACATTAAGGAGTTTTTGAAAGGAAGGTTTGCTTACTATGAACAGCAAAGGCTTCCTTTGCTCGATCATCTGCCTCCCCACGCCCACTGACTCCGGCTCCGCCCGATTTCACATGACTACTCCGCCCGAACCATAAAATGCTCCCCAACTCCAAGTTTATACGTCTAAACGCGCACAGTCTCTGCCCTTACAACCCAAACAGAGCATGAAAAAATGCTGTGTGGTGGGTACACTAGTTTTCCCCAATAGCCCAAATCGTTTTCCGTGGCCGCGTCAACGTGTCTTTTGCCTTCCCGTGCGATCATTTTTGGGACTTCGTATCATTTTTTGGGCAGGGTTTGTGCTGCACTCCATTCAATGATTCAAATTTGAATCCAGTCAGCGGTCTGCAGATCTAAACGCCACGTCACGTTGCCCTTTCCAACTCATGTTGATTGTGAGGCATCGAGTTTCCGAGGTGCATCATGGTTACGTCAACAATCCGGCGATCGATACGTGGCATGGGTCATCGAGTTATGGCGGGGAAGGGGCCATGCATAGGTGCATTTTATGTGGAGGATAGCTGCTGGCATATTCAACGGGAAGAAAACCTGGAAGTTAAATAGAAAAGTGTGTTGAACAAAAACACGACACTGGTTGAACGTTGTTGACTACGATTTTGGAGCGGAGCGGGAGCAGAAAGGGGGTGACTCTCATGTCATGGTCACATGGAGGGCTTGCTCTAAAGTGGGCTTTAGCGTCCCTTGGGGCTTTAAAATAAATGATCGTACCTAAAAATAGGAGCTCCACTTTTTAGCTTAGTGGGCCAGGGGGCGCATGATCTTGTACAATTTTTTGAGAGAATCTAATATAGTCTATTCACGCCATTATAATCGCTGAAAATATCAAATTATGTTTTGACAAATAAGTAATATCCAATGAGATCCTATAATACCTCAGGGCTTAGGCAAAGCAATCTCCATGTGCATAAACCAAGGGCCCTAGTTGTCTGACGTCATTTCTTTGAGAGCTTCGCAGTGGGCTTTGCCTTCACCATGTGCGTGGGACTTCACTTATGCGCTTTCCCATTACCTCGTTTGTACACAATCTACAAGTTAAACACCTCGGGTCTTTCCAAGGGCAATGCATTGTAAGGGTAATGACCTCGGCAAGCGGCGTCGAACAGGGCAATTGACGGTGACGGTAACGAAGACGCCAGCAACACACGTAAAGCTTCCCAAGGAAATTGGCTTAGTGGAGGAGTTGTTGGAATGACGTTGGATCAATACCCTGTTGTAACTCTACCATAGCTTTCAAGCTTGAGATAGGTAGGTAACCACTACCAGGATGAATACAAATCTCAGGTGCCATTCTTTTATATTTAATGAAATTGAAATAGAAGGTTCAAGGGGCGGATGGTGACAGGAATTACATCGGCGAGGAAGAGGAAGCTGACAAAACAGTAAACAGTATCTTGTCACCATACTTTCGTAATAATATCTGTCGTCGTTACTTCCGATACCTATGAAGTTGCGGGAGGAGCGGGTCAAACACCCTGGATTTTGGGAATCTCGAACCTCCATTCTCGCGATTCTCACCTCTTTTGTGATGGCGTTTTATATGGCAAAAGTTGATGGTATCTTGTTATGCCATTAAAGTTGACTTTACATCTCCGTGAATATAGTGTGTCCATTTTTTTATACTGTTTATATCTCGAGCCAAGTTGGACCGTGATTGTGTTTTTAGTTTTACCCCCGTATTTATAAAGGTGAATGATTTTAGGCATAAACTAGCAATCGCATGTGTACAATGCAATGTGAACGCTAAACGGTATATGTTATTTGAATCAGAGGGGTAGTTAATTATTTGGGTGAAATTGTGTTAGTGTTCCAACGTGTTTGAGACAATGATTGCATCGGTTTTTTGGTTAGTTTTTTGTTGAAAAAGCCTTTTTTGTATTGTCGTTAATATGTTGATAAGGAGTGTGATACTTCAAGCCAACAAGTTTGTATTATTGTACATGAATGAAAATGTCCTTGTTGTATACAACACATTTCTCATTAAGCCTTGATGTTCTTGCATATTCAGGGTCAATGTAACCAATGGTAACCATAACATAGGTGCAGGTGTGGGTTTTGGCCGAGGAAATGTACTTGGCAATGCCAAATTACGACAAATGTGCCTTAAAATTATCATCCAAAAGAATGTTATAAGTCTTCACATCCCTATGAACAATGCATGGGCTACAATCATGATGAAGATATGTTAATCCTTTTGCAGCACAATTAGTAATCTTTAGCCGAGTGTCCCAGTCTAGCTTTTGTCTTCTTTTATGATTCTATACGAAATTAAAAAAATACACTTGTTAGATTCTTCAACAATCCATTTTAATTAGAAGGTTAGATATTTATTGGATTCTTATGAATCTACAATGTACAGATCCATTTTTCTTCATTATGATCAGTCAAACATTTCATCTTTAAGCATTATTTTCAGTGTACAGAAACAAAACATCAAAATGCAATCGCCACCTTCTCACTATGGTGGGAGAGGAATAAATTTTTTCCTCCTTGTCCACATCAATCACCCATGATTTGAATCTGGAAATATCCTTCCGCCTTCATCTCCCAATACAATTCGTCCAACTTTGCATAAATCACCTGTGTTTGTGGATGTGATGTGTCTCCTACACAAAAAGCATGTACCATTTTATGGCCTTCAATCCAACTACACCCAGTTTCTTTTGAATTCCTCTATCTTTCATCAATCTTCTTATCATTTGAACCTCACTCCACCCTTCCCACTTCTTGCATAAATGTTTGTGAGAGAACATAAGTTGTAGTATTTTGAGGATCCAGCTCAAAAAGAAGAGTCGCTATAAATGATCCTAACCCTATATTCTTATGTGCTCTACAGGCACCCAACAAACATTTCCACACAACGACCATGGGTTTAATTGCCATTTTGATGATAAAATTTAGAGATTCCTCAAGATAGCCAGCACGGCCAAGAAGGTCAACCATGCACACATAATGATCAATTGTAAATGCAATGCAATAATAGCCACTCATGCGACTGAAGTAATTACAGCCCTCATCCACTAAACCTGCATGGTTGCATGCTAATAAAACACAGGTGAAGCTTACATGGTCAGGGTCTGTTCCAGAGTGTTTCATTACTTCAAAGAGTTTGAGAGCATCCTTGCAAAGGCCATTTTGTGCATATCCTGCAATTATGGCATTCCACGAGACTAAATTTTTCTGAGACATTTTGTCAAACAGCTCACGTGCCTTGTGTATGCTTCCACATTTTGCATACATATCTACCAGAGAATTTGCAACTGCAACATTTGATAAAAATCCACTTTTGATTATGCTTTGATGGATGCTTGTAGACTGTTTCAAAATTTGCGCCTGACAGATGCATTTGCTTAAAAGCTTCAATGCACTGTTTTGTGCATATCCTCCAAAGTGTACATATCTAACAGGGCGCTTGCAACTACAACGTTAAAAACACTGCTTTCTATTATGCTTTGATGGATTTCCATACCCTGTTCTAAAGCTCCCATTTTGGCACAGGCTGGGAGGATGCTGGCAAATGTTACGGGGTTGGATTTTACACCTACCAATTCCCGTTGACAGTTCAATCGCTGCAAAACCCTTCTTCACCATTCCTGCAGTTACGCGAGTGTGCTCCTTTCTTGTCATCAAAACTGTAATATACATACCATATTACAACCATAATTGTGCTAAACGGAGCTCTCTCGCTAATAGCCATCCTAAAATCAATGCCATTATGCGTTAAATCAGTCCTGCAAATAGAGATAAATTTGTAACCCTAATAAACTACAGTTCGTGATTTTTCCCAAAAGTGACGGCCGTCAAATTTAACTTAGTCAGAGAAACATCTGCAGAGGCCTTTCCCATAGGGGGAACGCCTTCGGCGTAATTATAATTTATAAAAATTCGTAAAGTAAAAATGACACCGTCTGCACATTTATAAGTCTTCCTTTTTTTTTTTTGAATTTTACTATTGAACTGTCCTTTATATTAATATAATATAAGAGAGTTACAAAGTAAGGGGTATATCAAGTGTTTTTTTAATTTTACTATTGTGCTTGAATTTGGGCTCAAGAAGAGGGTTCCAAGTACAGGAAATCTGATGAAACTAATTGGTGTGCGCGAGTGCAACGCCCATCGATCAGAGCTTATCAATGGCCGAGAGAGAGGACATAACAGCTGATAAATGGTCCGAGTGTTGTATCGGAGGAAAGCGATTTCATGATTCCACCGCCAATCACACCACCACGTAGTCGGAGGTTGGAGCCCCAACTTATGAAGCATAACATCTGGAAGGAGCTCCTAAATTTTGTAGATAGATTGGAAGTCCAAGTTGTTCAGGTTGAATTTAACTTTGAGCTCAGGCCAAGGAATCCAATCTCTGCGATGCACAAGATCATGAATGGTATGAATACCCTTACGATAAAGCCGAATGGCTTTGATGCTCAAGGTGCAGAAGAGTGCCTTCAATGATAATAGGAGACCACCAGATGTTTTACAAATTAAAAGAAAGGCCAATGTGAAATCCATCGCCAATCCACCTCATTAAAGGCTTCACCTGCTCAAAGGCTTTCCAAATACTCTTGGTGACAAAGGTACTCGTGATTTTAACAAGAGCAGAAGTGATAATAAGATAATGCAATCCAATTTTGCTCCAGCACTTCTTTTCGTAAGGGGCTCCAAACTCAATACAATGTCGCAGATGAATTTTCTAGGTCTGTTTACCCGAAAGACACCAAATAACCCATTTGGCACATAAAGTCACTCTGCCGATAAAACCCAATGATTCCCATACCTCCTTGATCATGAGGAAGACAACAAACATCCCAGGCAACTCTATGAAAGCCAGCTGAACCAGAAATTTCACACCATAAAAAGTCTCGAAGCAACTTGGCAAGCCGATTGAACGAAGTGTGAGAAGGACACCAACAAGTAGAATAATAAACATGAGTAGCAGCAAGGATTTTGGTGCAAACCTAAAATTTCCCAACCACGAGATAAGGGTTTGGAAGACCATTTGGTAACTTTCTGCTCCACTCTATTAAGAACATAATTCCACAAAGTCGTAGAGTCACTGTCAAAAGCAAAGGAATGCCCAGAAATCTAAATTTCTCTCCATGACCAATCCATTTCCAGGGGTAAGCCTTTAACCAATCTAGAGGAGGTAAACAGCTCTGCCGATAGCCCAAAGTTTTAGCCATTTGAATATTAGACTGGAAGCCACGCAAAAGTGTCTAGATATTCAAAGACCATAAAACAACTGCATTACGACTCGGTGAGAGTAAGAAAGGAATCATCAACAAAGTGCCCATTGATAAGTTGTCTCATGATCTGGAAGAACAATTCCCTGAATATGGCCCTGAGTAGCTTGATGGGAAATTAAATATCCCATGGCATCGGCAAGCACAAATAAAGATGTCGGCGTAAGAGGGCACCCCTTTCTAATAGAGCGAAGAGGCCAATGGTAGTAGACTGGTGACCATTAATGGAAAGTCGAGCAGAAGCATTAGAGAAAAGCATGCTAACAAGCCATTTGGAAGAATTCACCAAAACCCAGGGCTTTAAGCATAGCCAGAATGAAGGGCCATTCAATGTGATCATAAGCTTTCTCGAAGTCTATCTTAAGGAAAAGAGGCTTCTGCGATGAAACATGTGCCCACTCCATGCCTTCCCGCAGAAACAATAAAGTTATCCAGATGTATCACCTATGACAAGACCATTTTGTTCGAGTCAAACAATCTTAGGCGTGAATATCAACAATGCGAAGAGCCAACACCTTAGCAAGAATTTTATAAGAAACATTCAACAGGGTGATCGACCGCCAATTATTCATCTATTCAGGATTATCTGCTTTTAGGAATGAACTTGATATTTCCTTGATTGATGAAACTCCCAAGAGAGTGAGTTTGAAGAGCTTCATTATACACCAAGCAGATCATGTCCAACAAAGGACCAGGTTTCTTTGTAAAACTCGCAAGGGAAGCCATCCAGACTCAAGACTTGTCATTTGCAAGACAAAGCAAAGTTACATGAAGCTTCTCCATAGTAAGAGGGGCATCCCAGCAGACATGATCTCTAGGCATAAGTTGAGTAGGCACCACATCAATACATTTATGTAAAGCAAAAGCACACTTAATTGAATCCTCCTGAGCTTGAAACACCAGACGATAGTTCTTGACAAAAGCATCAGTGATATCTAGGAGCTCTGTAAGCCGTTGGTGAGAATCATAAATAGCTTTGATATGTTGCCAAGCATGCTTGGCCTGAAGGGATTTGAAAAATATTTTGGAGGCTTTATCTCCCACCCTAAGCCAACGAATTTGCTAACGGATCTGCACCCATGGGTTGAATGGGATTCAATGAGTTTAAGTCTATGTCGAATATCAATGGCTTGGGTTTGAAGGTGAGAGTCAAAAGGATTGGCCTCGAGAAGCGAGTGACTCTTTTGAATTCTTTGTCAGCAGAGTCGAGTCGTCATGTCTTCGAACACGAACAACCTTTTGCCGAATCGGTGGAGGAACTTGGTGGTGTGATGAATAGTCACCTCCCACCATGAAATCCACTTGGCAGTAAAAGGCAGACGTGGCACCATATTCCATATCTTGGTAATGAGTGGGATCACTCAAGATGACTCAATAGAGAAACATTAAGAAAGAATTGAGTTGTGGGCACCTTGGGAGGCCCCCTACCAAACAACCTTAAATGTGATCGATGGTGGTCTGAAAAAAGCACCTCTATCCAAATCTTGATAACGGAGGATCCTTGCATGTCAAAATCAAAATAGGGTTGTTTTGAAAGAAGAGCATAGTCGAGGTGTTTTAATACCCGATCATATCCTTCTCGAAGATTGGTCCAAGTGAACCAAGCTTGGTCTTTAAATTATTGTCGGCATCTCGAGCAATGGATCCGAAAGGCACCAACAACTTTTAAAGTAATACTAGGCCGGACATTCACCGAGATACCAGCGTATAGAAAGGGCTCCACATTTATCATCTAGAGTGCTCCACCATATTAAAGTCGCCACATACCAACCAATAAGCAATGTGTAAGTTTTCACCTAACCATTTCCATAATAATGTTCTTTCAGGGACCTTCATTAGGGGCATAAACATTTAGAATACCAAAAGAAATATCATTAATACTCATAATCACCCACATAGCCCTATTACTGGGGTCTTGGCCCGAGGCAATAATTAATGTCAAAAATTTGGTGCAATGGAAATTCTAGCACCACCTCTGCCATCAATATGTTGAGTATGGAAGTGCACAAAATCAAGGGCAATACACATCAAAGTAGTCTAAAGAAAAAAACCAAAAATCTTGATTTCTTGTAAACAAATCACATCTAAACCTGTAATTAACTAGCAAGCTAAACAAACAGAGATAATTTTTGTGAGGGCTCTGTTAGACCTCGAACATTCCATGACATAAAATTCATGAAAAATCAAACATATCAAATTCCCCCTGCCCGTCAGGATTCCATCCTCTGAGCGAGAATGGAAAAGTTGTTGGCAAGAAGAAGCTAGTCTGAATCGGTATGCTTAATATGAATGGAGCGATGCTTAGTCCCATTTACTCATCGCGCACCGCATGAAACCTCTCGAGGTGGACTACGTGAACATCGTAGAGGAAGAGAGGTTGAAGCAAAATTCCCAACGTTCTCTGTATTAGTCTGGACAACTTGGCTTTGCGAGGTCTTGGAAGGAATGGAAACTAAAGGACTAGGTTGCACCACTCTTGGCTCATCCCTGGATGGCAGAGGGGAAGAAGATGGAGGCGGAACTTTAACAAAAGGTTTTTCCCCCAAGTTCTTCTTGAAATGACCACCTTCCAACCATCAGTAGGAGGGTCAACCTTAGAATTTGGTACTACGGTTTGAGCATCTATAGGCTTGGACGGGCCGAGAAGAGGACAATCCCAAATGCGATGGTTTGGGGCCTGACAAAGGAAATCACGTGTTGGGAGGTTAAAATAAACCACCTTTTGAGAGATTCGCAGGGACCCAATTTGAATATTCAAATGGTCCCGCAGATCTTTCACAAGGTCCACTTCGACACAAACTCGCTTGTTAGGATGAGAAAAGAAAAAATGCTCTATTCATGGCAAATCACCTTGCCAATGGGCTTGACAATCTCTGGTAAAAAGGACTAGAGGTGAATGGGAAGACTAGGGAGCTCAATCCAAACAGGGATTTTGAGCGAGACTTGGCTACTCGGACTGAAGTCCTAAGTCCATGGGGATAGCACAAGTAGGGTATTACCTAAGTACCAGCATGATGCCTTAAGTAGAAGGGCTTGAAGTTGAGAAGGCTCTCTAAATGTAAACAAATAAAAACCCTTGGTGAGGTTACAGACCCCGAAATGAGGATACCGTTAGACTCCCAGTGGTTTTCCATCTAGTTCTGTAAGAAGGTTTTAGATGGGATATGACCACATAAATAGGTAATAAGGAAATGGTTTTGATACCACTTGACAACAGATCCAAGCATTCATCAAAAATTATAACATCCAGAGAGGTTTGAGTCCATACCTCGTTATAAAATTTTGGGACAAACTTCCTTCAGTATATATTTACCCCTGGGTAAATATAGATATAAACGAAGGGAAATCGGGTTTATAAGGCGGAAAAAAAGGCGGAGAAACATGGTGGAACAACATGTTGGGGTCTCAAAACCCGCCAACAAGGAAATATGTCGTTGGGCCTCCAAACCTGACATCAAAGCAATCGGGTCTCGGTTTGGAGAAACAAGACGGAAAAACACACAAGAAAGGCATGTCGGAGGGTTGGAAATCCCGACTCAAAGGCAAATCGGGTTTGGGTTTCGAAACACGAAACATGAAGCATGCATATCGCAGGATGTCCCAATGCTCGAGGGTCCCGCAAACCCGACAAAGAAGAACATGTCGCAAGGGTTGGAAAACCCGACACGAAGGGAAAGCAGTTTCGGAGGCGGAGAAACATGGGGCGAAAGCATGTCGAGCCACCCTCCAAATCCGATGCATATGCAAGTCATACCTCCAAACCCAAAAACAAAGGAAATTTGGTAATAGCAGGCGGATGCGGGTTTTAGGAAAGCACGAACATCAAACACATGTTGTGGTGTCCTCCAAGCCCGATGCGGATGCAGAGGAGGAGAGTTCAACCCGAACCCGAGCAGGAACACAGCCCACGCGGGAAATATTCAGATCGCCATAACTTTTCACAGGGAGCTCGGATTCACACAAGGTTGGACTTTTCGGAAAGCTCTCGGCGTCCTCTACCCAACTACGACTAGATATCTTTAATTGGGTGGGAACAAGTTCTTAAAAATGCAAAAATACAGTTCGCCATGTTTTGAGTTGTTTGGGATCCCACCTACCGCCATGATGAGGAGTTAGGTGCAGTCTTGGAGGTGGTTGGGGCAGAGTTCGAATCATTCTCTCCTCCCTCATTTTTCCTCATATAAATATTTAGGAGGGCTCTTTGTAAAGGGTTGGACATTTTTGTTTTTGCCTCCTCCCTTCTTTTCTTTGGCAGGTGGAGTTGTGGAGCTCAAACCTCCCATTTGGAACTGTAATGCAACCTTTGCCTATTGGCGTTTTTGCAGTGTATTGTATCAAACCTTCGGAGCAAATAAATGCATGACTGTGGATGTTTCTCAACCCTCTATGTGTTTCATTTTTGCATCCTCCTGATCTTTCACTGCGAATATGTTTATCCGTGCATGATCTTGCATAGCATTTCTTATGGTTTGTGTTTATTTGGCAAAACATATGTTCTTCATTCCTCGGTGCATCACCTCCTTAGCTTAGGTTTATTTTCATGCATTTCTCTCTCCCTGTCCCCTTGGTAGTTAGATTAGGTTTTTGGGTAAACCTCTGCGTTTCATTGGTGCATCTGAACAGAGGAATAGGAGCCGGCCTTCATCCGGAGAGCTTTTCCGATTTCGCGAGGTCCCACACTTGGGAAAAGCTCCATGTTGTGCAATCGCACTGAGACTTTCAACCCATCGTGTTGCAGAGTCCCAGGGGTGCTGCGTTTTGACACCAACAGTTTTGGCACGCCCGGTGGGACCAAGAGGTCATTCCATCAAAGTTTGAAGGAGTTTTCATGAAATTTGCACTAAAAATTGCAGTTTTTACAAATTTCGGATTTTGCACCTCCTAGCCTGAACTCCGAAATCATTTTTCAAGGGTTTATCTTGCTCAAAACAGGTCAAAATTTCAACAGTTGGTAGATCTGAGGGTAATCTTCAAAAGGGTATCGTTAGTTTTTGATATCGTGATTTCCAAAATTTCGGTTTTTAGTGATTTCGGGTTTTGGGTCCGAAACATCAAAGCAGAAGAATTCTTTTCGGGTTTTGGGGATGCATTGCATGGTCCTATTCCCGACAGCAGTGATTTCAGGTTTTGAGGGATGTCGGACATGTTCCAAGTTCCGACACATAGCAATTCGGGTTTGTGAGTTGCATTCGCATGACACGAGTTCCGCTTTGTAGCTTTCGGGATCCGTGCATTTGCAAGGGGCGAATTCCGGATTGAAGAAACCGCCTCCTCTGGGTCCTTCAAATTTTAATTATATTTTCAATACTTTGTCAAGTTTGGTGTGTAACTTGGCAAAATCCAGCCTTTTAGAGGCTTGTTCTCAAACACATCCTGCGACTCAGAAGGGATTGGATTCGATGGTGTAGCGGCACAAGTTGCCCAGGCACATGAGAAGAATTCGAGACAGGTCTAATACTCGAGAAGAAGGGCTATTTGTCCACTTGCAACTATCACCGGGCAGAGGAAAGAGAGGAAGAAGACCACAAAGATCACCATCTCCACCCTAACGGGACTTTGTCTACACCTCCACCCGGTAGGCCTTTTCTCGCATCAACCAAGGTTCTTAGGCCAATCATAATGGCGCATCTACCACGAATCCCTTTGTCAATTTCACGGGCGTAGTCCACTTGCCCTAAATGCTCGAATCAAATTCCGATTGCGGCGCTAAAGAATATCCCTATTTTACAGGAGAAAATCACACTACTCCTATTGACCACATCCGGATATTGCTAATGTATGCGCGATCCACGAAATAAATGAAATGGATGTTGCGGTCAAGTTGTTGGCTTCATCTTTCAAAGGCAAGGCCTTACAATGGTTTAGGAGCCTTACAGCAGGGTCTATTACGAATTGGAACCAACTTTGTTCTGCTCTTTGCAGCCAATTCGGGAGAGGGCGGACAATTTATCTTTATTGGAGCAATGACAACAATCAAAAGGGCTCTAACGAACAAATGGCGATTTCAACTTCGATTCCAACGGACATGGGACAGATCCCAATAGGCAAGTTTAGACCAACCGCCGAAGGAGCATTCCTTTATTTCTTAAAGGCTATAAATTCAGACATAGCCATGATGATCCAATCAATGGGAGGGACAACACTGCCAGGGGCCTATGACACAGCGATCAGAGCAGAGAATTGTTTGATCCAAGCTGGCAAGCTTGCACCAAGGCCGCCAATGCCTCTCTATCCAGATATGGGAAATCCTACAACCAGTCAAGCACCAGAGTTGAATCCCATTCCAACTCCTAGAAATCAAAGCAATAATGAGGCATCCACATCTTCAAATACTTCAAAGGAATTGCAGGAGGTCATGAAACAACCTGAAACCTTGAAATGAGCTTGTAACTATCAAAAGACAAGAAGCTCAAAGTGCTAGACCATATCAGCCTCAAGCGATGCAGCTAGGCCCTCATACCAACATAATAGAGAACCACACCTCAAAGTTACGAATCAAAACCAAAACCAAGGACAACCTCAAGTCAGCCAGGCCATTTCGGCCGTATGATCCAAATACAAAGAACATCCTCAAGAGCCTTGGTCCCGACACAAAATAACATGGCACAGAGTACGACCGGTGTTACCCTTGCAATCTCCCTCACAATCCCGATCGATGTTTCAATGGTGCCTCAATCGAGGCCTTGATGGTGCAAACCATTGGTGTTCCTCAAGAACCAAGCCAAGAAGGGAACCAGCAGCAAGGAACGCAACAAGAAGGACCTCCAACGGAAACCACATTGGCCAATTGGCAAACGGAAGACTTCTGTGGAGTTAACCAACAGCCTTTTCAAGGCGTGGCTGCCAACACATGGTCAAAGAAGAGAAGCATAGTAGAGGGACAACCGTCTAATCCAGTTGTTTCTCAACCCACTCTTACACAACAGGGGGTCGGCAGACCAAACATAGCTCCAAATGTGCAAAATCAGCCTAAGGTACCTGTTGTAGCAACACATGCACCCGTTCAAGCTCCAGAAAAGGTTGCACCAAGTAAGGGGCAGCAAAAGGACAGTTCATCCCCCTTCAACATCATCGATCAAATGAAGAAGACACATGTGAACATTTCCATGTGGGAATCACTGGCGATCCCAGGGCAACGAGATTTGTTGCAAGCTGCAATGGCTAATTGGTCTGCCACAAATGTATCAAACCAAGGACATGAGAAGGTTCTCACTAATGCAGTGCAATATGATGGGGACCAGACAAGGAAAAATTTGAAGCCTCCACCATTCTATGTTTCATTGATTGTTGGAAACCACTTGGTACACAACTGCATGATAGATTCAGGAGCAAGTAGTTCGGTGATGCCGAAGCAAATAGCGGATCAACTGGGTCTGAAGTATGAGCCAGTGCTGAAAGGAGTAGTGCAACTAGATGGAACGGCAGTGGGAACAGTTGGGGTCATCAAAGGGTTAAGCCTAACACTACATTCATGTCCTAATGTTACAGTCTTGCAAGATGTGTCTGTAATTGACCTTCCGCCACTCTTTGCATTGTGTCTATCTAGGGACTTCACTGCAAATATCGGTGGATATTTATCTGCAGATTGGTCGCACATGATTTTTAGGACAAGGTATGGAGCTAAAGCAATCGATCAGAATCGATTGCCAATTTCCATATTGAGCCTTATGTACGAGTCCCATCAATGCAAATTGCTCGACCTTTGATCGGAGGAGTGTTCAAGTGATCTAGAAGCAGGTACTAAGGTCGAGGGAATTCCTGATTTAACTTTGGATGAATGGGCAAACAAGTGTCATGAATTTGACCCATATAAGGAAATTGAAGAATCTGAATTGGGTGTGTATTGTGTACACGAAGAAAATTCACCCATTCCTGACATCCTTCAGCCTAAACAAAAGGATGAAAACAATGAGGTATGGAAATTATTTTTCGATGGATCAAGGAGTAGGCAAGTCTTTGGAGGTGGTGCAGTGTTGATTTCACCACAAGACATCAAGTATTATTCAGCTTTTTGTTTCCAGTTTTCTTGTTCAAACAACACAGCTGAATATGAGGCCTTGATTCATGGACTTCATTGGGCCAGGAAAAGGGGCATAAAGAACTTGCAGGTGTTTGGAGATAGCGAGCTAATCGTCAACCAAGTTAGGGGACAACATGCTACAAAGAATGACTTGCTAAAGAGCTACAAGAATAGGGTATGGGACCTCATTGAGGATTTCGAAGCTTTCAACATTGTGTCCATACCCAGGAAGAAAAATGAGGCCGCAGATAGGCTCGCAGCAGTTGGAGCAACGTTTGATGTGGTTGACAACATCAGAAGAGAAAAAACACAGCCACACATCCATGTGGTTGTAAGGCCAGCAGTTCCAGATAACACGAGTGGCGGTGTTTGAGAACGATCAACGGATCGTCAATTTCTTACAAGAAGAGGCTGAATTTTCAGCTAGGAATCAGGACAGATGGCTAGAGTAGCGGTATGGGGATCAAGTAGTGCAGCTGCGGACAAACAAGCTTCCCAAGGGTTTAGTAACGTTGGAGTCTATCTTCAACCCTAACGACCAGTTTCGTAAGGAAAAGGCTAACATACAGGTCAAGAGAGAAGATTCAGAGCCAATTCTGGTTGGGGAAGGCAAAACACTTCAAATTGGCAAAGTGGCCACTAAGCAAGAGAAATCAGATTTCACACAGCTTTGCCAAGAATTTCCAGATGTCTTCGCTTGGAGCTATGAAGACTTAAGAGGATTCGATCCAAATTTGGCACAACATACCATAGAATTGGATCCAGATGCTAAGCCCATCGGGCGTGTAAGCGACCAGACGATCCAACCCTCACATTGAGCCTCCGATGAAGAAAGAGCTAAACAAGCTAATAGAGGCAAGCATTATATTCCCGATCAAGGACTCAAGTTTGGGTTGCAAACTTGGTTCCGGTCAGGAAGAAGAGCGGAGAAATCAGGTTGTGTGTGGACTTCCGAGACCTCAATAGGGCATCTCTCAAAGATCATTACCCACTTCCTTCAATGGAACAAATATTGCAAGTAGTATCCGGTTCAGAGAGATTCTCTCTCCTAGATGGCTACTCAAGGTATAATCGGTGATGGTGAAAGAAGATGACCAATTCAAGACAGGCTTTCACCACCAAATGGGGGACCTATGCCTCTGAAGATGCCATTTGGGCTATCAAATCTTGGAGCCACCTTCCAAAGGGCAATGGATATGGCATTTAAGGGTTTGATCAACAAAATAGTCCTAATATATCTTGATGACATCACTTGTGTTCTCAAAAATGCGGTGGATCACCTCTTTCATCTAAGGCGGGTATTTCGAGAGGTGTAGAAGATTTGGGGTATCTTTGAATCCCAAAAAGTGCATATTCTTGGCTCACGAGGAAAACTTCTAGGCCATATTGTTTCAAAGGAAGGGTTGACGATTGACCCGGAAGAGTGGAAGCAATTCAAGCTTTGCCATTGCAAGTCACAAGAAGGCTCTTCAAAGCTTCTTAGGAAGGATCAATTTTGTCCGAGTTTGTTCCAAATTTTACACTCTCGTAAAACCAATAACGCTGATGTTAAAGAAGAGCATGGCATTTAAGTGGACATCTGAAGGCAAGGCAAGTTTCGAGGCAATAAAGGAAGCTATATCTCAAGCCCCAACTCTCGTCAATCCAGACTTCTCCAAAGATTTCATGTTATATGCCTTCGGTGGTGGAGACACAATTTTTGTAATCCTGGTACAACAAAACAAAGGAGGATTAGAGCAACCAGTTGCTTTCTTCAGTCAAGGCTTGGAGGAATACGAAACTAGGTACTCTTTCATTGAAAAGCATGTCCTTGCAGTGATCAGGAGTTTAAAGAAATTCAAGCACCTAGTCTCAAACAACAAGATCCAATTGATGGTCTCCCATGCGGGAGTCAAGGACTTCCTTCTAAACAAGGATCTGAATGAGAAGCGTGCAGGATGGATCACTCGTGTCATGGAATATGACATCGAGATCAAGGTCACCAAACTAGTACGTGGAAAGGGACTATGTGAGCAGCTAGCCTTGAGTCAACAAGTTGAAGTAGGTGACGAAAAAGAGACTTCCTTGGTATTACAGGATGGTCAAGAACATGGAAATGATGATGTGCCTACTCCTTGTTGGACTCAGAGTATGATTCACTTCCTACAGACAGCCTATGCCCTCCAGAAATGAGCAAAGCAAAGAGAAGATACTTTAGATTACAAGCTATTCCATATGTGCTTGTTGATGGTGCTTTGTTCAAGAGGGACATCAATGGAGTTCTATTGAGGTGCATTGGGCGGAGTCAAATTGAGAGGGTGTTACGAGATTTTCATGATGAAGATTCGGTGGACATTTTGCCCCACGAGTAATGACTCTCAAGATAATGAAAGCGGGTATTATTGGTCGGCGGTGTTGATGGATGCTATACATGGATAAGAAAGTGCAAGAAATGTGCACTCTTCACGAGCAAAGAAAGACTAGCAAGCACTTCCATTGCACCCAATTTTGGTTGACCAACCATTTATGTAATGGGGATTGGATTTCATCGGGGTCATCAACCCAAACTCAAGCCAAGGCCACAAGTGGATTCTCACGGCAACGAACTACTTTCACGAAATGGACTAAAGCGTAGCGCTCAAAGAGGCAAATGAGTCTAATATACTAGAGTTTTATGAAGGAATAGTGACCGGAGTTCGTGTGCTGGCCACTATCATATCGAGATAATGCATTGGCATTCATAGGTTCCGAGATTACGAATGGGCTATCAAGAATGGAATCTATTTGAGCACCTCTTCTAATTATTACCCGCGGGGTAATGGACAGCGAGAGTCCACGAACAAAAATTTGCTAAGAATCATCGGAGGACTCGGATGAAAATCGAAAGAACATGGCATACCAAGTTAAAATCAGCATTATGGGCGATAGAATAACACCAAAGAGGTCTACAGTAATTCCCCTTACAAGTTGGTCTATGGAAAAGAGCGATGTGCCTATATCATTAGAACTGCTGCATTGGAGTTCATGAAGTAGTTGGAGTTGGCCGAGTTCGAACCAATGGAGGCCGGTATGCATAGTTGATGGAATTGGCGAAATTAGAGAACATGCGGTTGAAACAATTGAGAAAGATCAGGCCTTAGTGAAAAGATGGTTTGATAAGAAAGCAAGAGCAAGGACCTTCTCGGAAGGGGACTTGGTTCTGAAATGGGATGCAGATCGGGAAAAACCAGGAAGGCATTCCAAATTTGATGCCATTTGGAGTGGCCCCTACATGGTCACGGGATGTAAGAATAGCAATGCCTTCTAATTGTCTACATTGGACGGAGAAGAACTCCCGATTCCGGTCAACGGAATCTATCTTAAACATTGCTACTGAAAAGAGAAAAGTTCTACCCTTGTAAATATTAGCCTAGTTTTCAATTCCTCTAAGTGCGTGTGCACATTGTCTTGTTGTAGTTAGGTTTCAGTTTCCCTAAGTGCTTTGGCACAGGTTTTTTTGCTCCTGGGTTGGTTTTCTACGGTTCAGCGTGTTCTCGGAGAAGGAGTTGCGGTATCAGGTTGGTTTCAGGTTATTGCTTATGACTCCATGCCCAATGGATCGCTAAAAGGCCATTGATCTTCTACCTAGCAGGCAGGTAACCCCGTGAGTCGCCAAATTGTTGTATATATTTACCCCCCGGGTAAATATAGATAAACGAAGGGAAATCGGGTTTACAAGGTGGAGAAACAAGGCGGAGAAACATGGTGGAACAACATGTTGGGGGGTCTCCAAAACCCGCCAACAAGGAAATATGTCGTTGGGCCTCCAAAACCCGACATCAAAGCAATCGGGTCTCAGTTTCGGAGAAACAAGGTGGAAAAACACACAGTAAAGGCATGTCGGAGGGGTTGGAAATCCCGACTCAAAGGCAAATCGGGTTTCGGGTTTCGGGAAACACGAAACATGAAGCATGCAGATCGCAAAGGATGTCCCGATGCTCGAGGGTCCCGCAAACCCGACAGCAAAGAACATGTCGCAAGGGTTGGAAAACCCGACACGAAGGGAAAGCGGGTTTCGGAGGCGGAGAAACATGGGGCGAAAGCATGTCGAGCCACCCTCCAAATCCGATGCATATGCAAGTCATACCTCCGAACCAAAACAAAGGAAATTTGGTAATAGCGGCGGATGCGGGTTTCGGAAAGCACGAACATCAAACACATGCCGTGGTGTCCTCCAAGCCCGATGCGGATGCGAGGAGAGTTCAACCCGATGGAGCAGGACCGACGCGAAATATTCGAGATCGCCATAAATTTTCACAGGGAGCTCGGATTCACATAAGGTTGGACTTTTCGGAAAGCTCTCGGCGTCCTCTACCCAACTACTGATTGGATATCTTTAATTAGGTTAGAACAAGTTCTTAAAAATGCAAAAATACAGTTCGCCATGTTTTGAGTTGTTTGGGATCCCACCTACCGCCATGATGAGGAGTTAGGTGCAGTCTTGGAGGTGGTTGGGGCAGAGTTCGAATCATTCTCTCCTCCCTCATTTTTTCCTCATATAAATATTTAGGAGGGCTCTTTGTAAAGGGTTGGACATTTTTTGTTTTTGCCTCCTCCCTTCTTTTCTTTGGCGGTGGAGTTGTGGAGCTCAAACCTCCCATTTGGGCCCGTAATGCAACCTTTTCCTATTGGCGTTTTGCGGTGTATTGTATCAAACCTTTGGAGCAAATAAATGCACGATCGTGGATGTTTCTCAAGCCTCTATGTGTTTCATTTTTGCATCCTCCCGATCTTTCACTGCGAATATGTTTATCCGTGCATGATCTTGCATAGCATTTCTTATGGTTTGTGTTTATTTGGCAAAACATATGTTCTTCATTCCTCGGTGCATCACCTCCTTAGCTTAGGTTTATTTTCATGCATTTCTCTCTCCCTGTCCCTTGGTAGTTAGATTAGGTTTTTGGGTAAACCTCTGCGTTTCATTGGTGCATCTGAACAGAGGAATAGGAGCCGGCCTTCATCCGGAGAGCTTTTCCGATTTCGCGAGGTCCCACACTTGGGAAAAGCTCCATGTTGTGCAATCGCACTGAGACTTTCAACCCATCGTGTTGCAGAGTCCCATGGGTGCTACGTTTAGACACCAACACTTCCTCGCACGCTTGAAGCCATTTCCACCATTGCAACAATCATTGCAATGGAAGGAGAGTTGGTCATTTATGGGCGTGACACCACCTTAGCGGTGGGAAAAAAGTTGGAAGAAACTATGATATGACCAAGGGGATAGTGCAAGACAAAGCTAAGGACGCACAATTTTTGCAAAGTGAAGAAAGGAAAGAAAAAGTATGAGAAACCAAGTAAAGTCAAGAACCGTGAGAGAAACCAAGCGAGCTAAGTTCAATGTTTGGATGAAGAACATCTCATATTAATTTAACAAGTAAAATGATATAAGATAATTCACAAAAAAAAAATTGGGTTGCGTGGAAGCACGTCCCAAAGTCATGAAACAAATTAGGAAAAAAGTATAGGAATGAGGAGAAGTAAAAATCATTAATACGTAAAACAAATAAGATTAAGCTGCCACTACAAATTGTTGTCCTCAGGGGGAGGATCTTGATCATGCTAACCGAGCTAGATATATTTTTGTCGAATTTGGCACATCCCATCCCAATCCATGGCGAATTTCTTCTTCAATATCTTAAACGGGGGCCCGAAAGGGTGAGATGGTAAGCACTAGCGTTGGCAACTTGTCCGGTGGTGGAGAAAGGCTTCACCCGTCATGAGTGTGAAGCTCGGACACAGCAAGCAAGCCCCAACCATGTTGATCGGGAAGTGGGGGATATCCCAACCCCAATGATGACCTAAAGGTGGGGGAGTGAATCTCCTCAAGGAAGGTTAGCTTTGAGGACAGCGATGAGAGTGGCTAAAGGAGCGGATCCGACGTCCACCACCTCGTTGTCGGCCCTAATAGTGCCACATGGTGAAAATCATGAGAGGAGGATAAGGACATATGCACAACATTGCAAAGGGATTCACCCAATGGTGCAACAACATCTATAGATTCTCCACCTCTAGTGTCACCTTATTAACTTGTACTTGAATTTATAGCAAGACATTTATGACAACCTTTGACTTGTTATAAATAGAGAAGTGATTATTGACATTAACTTTAGCAAATAGAAAAACATTCCTTTATTTCCATAACCAAAAAAAAATTCCCCTCGAATGCATGCCAAATCTAAGTAAATTTATGCGAGAAAGTGGGAAATATATCCCAATAAAACATGATGCTAAGTGAAATGATTGGGGTGGAAAGGTTGGAAGAAATAATGAATCCAATCTCAAGCACCCTGAGCTTTGTGACAAGATTTCAAAAGAGTTATGGGAGAGTTTCCAGATGCCCATAGAAGGGGCATTTTGGTGCAACCACTCCCAATTGAACTAGATGTGTTTCGAGTGGGAGGCCTTCATGAAGTACACACCACCAAAAGTGTGATATTTTGGGTTCTACACAAGTAGACCAAGTTGGAAGAAATCTCCTTCACTAGATAGGACGTGGGGATTGAATTCCCCACCAAGTATTAAGCTTAACCACCCTAGGTAGATGTGACAAAAGCCACACATATCCTTTGCTAGTTGAGTACTTCTGGAAGGGGGTGTCCACATACCACTTGTAATCTGTCCACCATGGAAAATCCTGGAGAACGACAATCTTATAAATCATATGATCTGGCATAAAGGAAATGATATCTTTAATAAGGGTTTTTTCTAGCAATGCCAGCTTCAATTTTTTTCTTAAGCTCTTACTAGGGTAGCTAGGATTGAGTGTGCTTTCAAAAAAGATCTTGGATAGTGTGTATTGTGCATTTGAAGAAGCGGGGAGCAAGAATCCAAGGAAACTCTTTCAAATAACAACCTTGGTATTGGAACACAAGGGACCACCATATAGAGTGGATATTGATGGAAATGTCATTACGAAGGATTACAGTGAAAATCTTTGATTACATTAATGGCGAAAGTGCCAATATATACAAGCAAAATGGTTTGATTACATTTATCGACTAGTTCATCTTACCAAAACAATGAATTAGTCATATGCTAACATTCCCCCTTAATACATTATTTATTACAAACATCATATTTCCATATAGTGGACCCCCCTTATTTCAAACATGGTAAAAAAAATTACACTCTTCATGTATCCTGCTCACCTTTGAGGTGGCATGCCATCTTTGTGGCTTCATGGTCTTGGTGATACCTTGGTTTTCCTTGCAATATTACCACAAACATGGAAGTGACAGGAGTACATCTCTTTGCTAACACCTTCGGTGGTTTCCTAGATTACCATGAACCCCTATGGTTTTCTATTTGCAGGTTACCACAAACTTGGAGGTGACAGGAGGTCTCAACTATACACTTCGGTGGTTTCTCATATTTCCACAAACCCTTTTCCAAGAACCAAGAGATACTTTAGTGTTTTTTCTCCTCACAATGTTATTCATCGGGAGTTACTAAACTGGAAAAATTAATGTTCAACATTTTTTATTGAAAAACACACTGCACACAACAAAAACCACAATAGGCATAACAAAAACAAACACACTAAAAAAATTTCACCAAAGCAATGATGTGACCCCATCGTAGGTGACTAATGAGAGGACGCCAATTGTCCTCCAACCTCTGTGTATCCTCCATCCTCCAGTAAGTTGTTACTACATGATTCACAATAAGAGATGTGAAGTGAAGGCAACCTCATCAGTTGACTCTTCACTTTCATCGATCCGTGGATCTTCTACTTGAGCAACATTAGATTCATTGGGCTTGAATTTTACTTTGAGAACATATTTCGCTCGAACAAGACAATCCCATATTGTATGACCTTTCTTCTTACAATAGTAGCATTTTATGTCCTTTTTGTCAATATTGGACTTTTTAATGAAAATTTCAAGAATAAAGTGCATTCTCATTTTGCAAAATACCTTCATCTTCTACAGGCATCCTTTTGTCTTATGCGAGTAGTGTTGCAATCATATCATCGAGAGATTGTGATGGTATTTGGATAAGAGTAAATACAATATTGTTATATTTGTATGGTAGACTATTCAATAGAATAGCTTTAGCATCTTGATCTTCAATCGTAGATTTTACATCAGCAAGTTGCCTAATTAGAAACCACATATTTTTATATGGTTGGACATAGTAATTTCATCATCTATTTTCAATCTATGTAATTCCAATTTCAATGAAAATTGAGCATTTACCGCTTTTACACCAAACAGGTGTTAAGCATATCCCAAATTTGCTTGATGATTTTTCTAAATCCACATGATGTAACTCGGAATCTGAAAGTGCAAGGCCAATAATAGCTTTCACTTTATCATGTTGTGTTTTCCACTCTAATAATTTACTTGCATCAGTGGGTTGTTTCTCATCCCCATTTACGATGCCCCACAAATTTTTATGCATCAATTGCATTTGTATTTTAACATTCCACATATGAAAGTTTAATCCAAAATAATTCTCAATAATTCCATTTGTATATCAATCTCATAAAAGGAAGAAAATGAGCATCCGACCGAATTGAAACGATGCTACAAACTCTCGTTGTGCCTCTAATCTCACATGGACCTCTGTAATGACTCTATAGATTTTGTTCGGAACTTTGACCCCACGCAAGTTTTTGTTTGTTCTTATGCCACATTTCTTACCACGCAGCTTGAATGTTTGTTCCCTTGGTCTCTTGCTATGTTGGCATATGCTGGTTGAATGACATCAAAACACCAAATGAAGAACTTCCATGCCAATCAAAAGGTTAGTTATGTTTTTTTCCTACGCCAATCAAAAGGTTGCTTCTATTGTGCCAATCCTCAAGTCTCCATATTTATTTCCTCCCATATTTGTTACGCAAGCCGCTAGATCCAAAATCTTTGATATCAATGAAGGATTTCTTCTCTCTCCAATCCTTCACTTACGAAAGCCATTTTCATTCCATAAAATCCAAGGTTTAATCTGCTCCCAAGCTTTCTAGATGCTTTTAATCATGAAGGTACCTACCACTTTGACTGGAACAGGGGAAATGAGAAGGTTGTTAAAGCCAATACCTTTCCATGGAGAGCGGTTGTATGGGGCATCGTCATGTATACCATGTCACAAAAGCACCTTCCAAGCTTCCTTGTTGTCAATGGCTTCGAATTTAACACAAAGCACTTGTCCCCGATGCAAGATGTTAATAAAGCCTAAGCCTCTAAATTCCTTAGGCAAACAAACAGGGGATTCCCAAGAAACTCTGTGAAGCCCTTTTTTGGATGTGGGATTGGCCCAAAGGAAGTCTTTAAGCAAATTTTCAAGCTTGTGCATTGACTTCTTAAAGGGGACCCAACAGGAGGAGTAATACACATGCATGGTGATCAATTACTCTGTTATTATCTTGGTTAATTTACCTACTAAATAAATTATCTTGGTGATCCAAGATCTAATTTTTGGGCCACACGTTGAACGACATACCACCATAATTTAGCAAGAGAGGCTTGAAAGGAAAATGGAATGCCCATAAATTTGATCATTTCTCTGTGATTAAGCCACTTCCAATCATAGGATACCAACTTAAATGATTGGCATCTATGATTGAAGCATAGGATTTCCAATGGAAATGAATTGCAAGAGTAATGACCTCGGAAAGTAGCGAATAGCAGCAGTGTGCAATTGATGGTGATGATAATGAAGATGCCATTCTACACATAGGACACGATGGATGTAGTCTCACTCTCACCCTCCCATGATCCAACAATAGACGTAAATTTTCCTAAAGAAATTGGCTTAGTGCACGAGTTTTGGAATCACATTGGATCGATACCCTATAACTCTATCATGGATTTCAAGCTTGAGATAGGTAACCGGGATGAATACAAATCTCGGTGTCCTAGTTGATAATATTTTATAAAATGAAAATGAAAATGAAATAAAAGGGGCAAAATGGTGACAGTACTAATGTGGATCGGCGAGGAAGAGGACAAAACACTAAACAATATCTTGTCATCATACGTTTTAATAATATATGTCATCATTAATTCCGATATGAAGTGGTGAGGATGAGATGGATAGCCGATTTTTAAGTTATGGGAGGAGTAGGTCAAACACCTTGGATTTAGGTAGTATCTATTTGGGAATCTCAAACCTCCACTCTCTGACTCAAGACTCTCCCCTCTTTGTTTTTTCTAAGGTGGTATCTTGTGATTCCATTAAGGTTGACTTTACCTCTTCATGAATATACTCCTCCCGAGTCCCAATTTTATACTATGATGCAAAAATGAATAAAGAAAAAAGTTCTTGTAAAATTAAAACAAGAGTTCAGGGAATATAAGAGATGGGAAAAACAAAGTAAAAAAAAATTGTTGAAACTGACGGTCTTAGACCATCATACCCCACGGGTGATGTGACAAATTTCTTTGGCTAAGCATGAAGGTGAGGAAAACTAGTAAAGGAAGGAGAGATCAAGAGGCATGGAACATTCAATAGAAGATAAAGTGATTGAAATAAAGAAAGAGTCATGCATACAAAGAGTACACACAAACAATAGACAACAAGAAATATTCACAACACGGGAATAAAAATGTAACTTGCTTCCATGCAATCCTATTTTTGGGTGGTAGAACAAATATTAGGATTGGGGCTTATTTTTAATTATTCAACTTAAGTTTTGTCAAAAAACAAGGATTTATATTCAAACTCTTATTTTAGGCTTTTGACTTGTGAAAAATCAAGGGCTTGTATTAAAAGTATTATTTCTTGGTACGTGCATGGAAATGGGGACCAAAAGTGTAAAAATTTGGTCGAGTTAGCTAAGAAAATTCAAACTTTACATAATAATATTTTGTTTCTCTCACTTATAATTTATTCGAAAACATTACAAATTAAATAGGCCAAGTATCTCCTATATTTTAGGAGTTTGGCTCAACTACCAAAACTCCATATCAAGAGTGATTGTTACTCACGTAACAATACACACTCTAAATAACATGAGTTGTTAATAACAACTCATTTACATCCAAACCAAAATATTAGTGAATAATTACTCATGTAATTATTCATATTACAACTTATAATATATTATATTATCCAAGATAATATAATTATCCATGCTAATGTGAACACTAACCAATGATTTCCTAACATTCCTCCACTTAGTGTTTACATGAAAAACATTCACACTTCTTCTCAACTTTTTTTGCCTCTGCTAGCTCATGATCTTGGCACATAACTTGAACTAAAGGTAGAAGAAGGAACACATCAACTTCTTATCAACCATACCATTTGACCGAACTAGTGTGAGAACACGTACATGAACCATCTGCTTATCAACCAATCACTATAGGGAACACATCTGACCTACTCAGTGTGGGAACTCAAGCAAGAACCATTTGCACAACCTTCAATGGTTTTACAAAGGTTTACCACAAACCTAGGTATGAATAGGAACACATCTGACTGTTCAACCTCTACAAGTATCATGATGTTGCTTTTCTTTTGTGCTTTCATTTTTCCACTATATGTTTACATTAGGGGACTATATTAGGAATAGTCACATATACAAGTGAACATGAATGAACCTATGTTCTTATTACAAAACAAACTAAAAAGGAAATTAAACTACCACACCACACAACTAAAAAAATGTCACCACAACTTCATGCACTCTCGTCATTGGTGGTCGATGAGAAGTCGATGATCAACCCCCAACCTCATGTGCCTCCATCCTCCAGTTATATTTCCTAATAGAGATAGTCTTCATCACTTATATTTTATATATGATTTGATTTTTCTTCCTCTTCATTCTCCTCTTCTTCATCAGCAGCCATTTCATTTTCTTGTAGTTTCTCATCAAGAAAATCATGTACTCTTTTCTTGCAATAAATGACCATATTGTCTACAATAGTAATAGGTGAGCCATTTTTGTATCTTTAGAAGTGATCCTTGCTTAAAAGAAGATGTGGGTCTCCTTTTAGCATATGATTTATCTTGTTTTTATATGATGTAATCTCTTTTGGTTTAATTTTATTTATTTAATTTTCTTCCTCTATCGTAGTAGTAATTAAATCTTCTAAACCATGATTTATTTTACTTAGTGTGAAAACCATATTAGAATACTTGAGTGGCACAATTTGTTATTTAACAATATAGTTTTTGCATCATCATCTTTCACTTCAACCTTTATTCCGATAACTGATTTGAAATAGAATGAAACTTACTTGATGTGTTACACCATGTTATCACCTTTACATTAGCAAAATAAAACATTATTTAACCAAATGTAGTTATGTCATGTTGGCATCCTCAGGTCTCAAAAACACACAAAAAGGTGGGCTAGATGGGAAATATCCTTATGCATCCCTAAAGAAAGATATTTCAAAGTTCTCACAATAAGGGGAAGTTCTTCTTTTAGGAGATTTCAATGTGAGGACTGCAAATGAGCAAGTTAACACTTGAGTAGTAAGAACCATAATCCGCTATGGCTCATGGATGAAGATAATTAGCAATGGGAAAGATGTTTGAAGACAACAAGGACATTAATAATTTTGGTAAATAATTATTAACTTTTGTGGCATGTTTGATTTGATTATTTGCAATGATATGGAAAGATGGCATGAATCGGAAAATTTACTTGTAAAGCGTCTGATGGGGTAAGTGTTGTTGACTATGTGATTTTCTCAAAAGTTTAATCGACAAGATAAAATAAGTGGAGATTGATGTTCTATCGGGACCTAAAGTTGGACCATAATATAATTTCCATATTGGTAGATTGGTTGAGAAAGAATCAACTCACAAGGAAAGAACAACCTCAACATCTTCCTGGGAAAAGGAAGTGATGCAACCTAGAATCTACTATATGAAACCCAACAAAACCCAGGTGCATTGGCACATCACCCAACCTGAGCTGAGTGCTCACCCAAAGCATGCAAAGGTACCATGCCCCTCTTTAGAGTTGTTTGTGTAGGATGTTAGTGTGATGAAGATAAAGCATACATTCGAACCATAACTAACCATAAACATTCCACAGAGAATATTCTAGATCTAGATCTTAGAGAATCATGAATTAAACAATAATCATAATGAAATCAACCATACAAGAACCAATTACAATCATGTTTAACACCATTATCCAACCAATATACTCCATTATATTAAACACAGTAAACATAGAAGCTTCTTACAATAAGTAGTATCACCATAAGTCATGCACGCATAAGATCCAATAACATAACTTTACAATAATCCACACACACTAAACTACATAGTTCACTACATATTTATAGGGGTGGGGACTTGCCCTTCACTACCTACACACTTCCCAAAATAGGTCGCATGCTTTGATAATAGCCATGTGCCTTTACATTAACATGCACACATGTAAGTGCGCTAATAATAGACATCCTATAGTTAACTGGAAGTAGTAATCCTATTATTATCTCAAACCCATGAGTGGCGCTCATCAAATGCTCATTCCCAAAATAGCATTTGCATATCGCGTAAGTCTACATCCTTATGTGTGCTCATTTTGTCTTGGCATGCATTTCCTTTCCTAACCTTCCGCGCCTTCAAATATGCCTTGTTTCCGTGCATGAATCTTCTGTCATGTGCCTACTCCTTAGAACAATATGTCTTCTCAACATTACCCCACACTAAAGTACATTGTCATCCCGGAAATGGGGTTCTGCCTGATGCTCCCAAATAATAAAGAATAATAATTTGAAAGAATTCAAAGAATCATGGTACAAAAGAATAAACTTTTATTCTGCAGCACCCTCCTCATCAACTGGGAGGATCAACTCTCGATATTCTGTTTTTATCTCAGCCTCTAATGTCTTCCAACCATCCAACATGGTCCTTGTCTTCTCTGGAATGTCTGTGGTAATGACATTCATCTCATCTTAAGTAATCTTCTCCTTTTCATTCTCGCAATACCGGAATACACTAGTCATATCAGACATCATTCCCTCTAGAATATCCATTTTCTGTGCTATCAGCTTCCCAATCTCATATATTCTTTCCTTATGTGGATCTTGGGCTGCTGTAAGGGCTTCATGCTTTTGTTTTACTAGTGTCAATATTTCTACGCGCCCTATTGATTCATCCTTCATGGCCTTCAGAACTTCATTATCTTCAATTATAGTTAAGTTCGATTACGCTTCTAGTCTTGTATAAATATTTAGAGCTTGGTCGATTTCTTCGATTCATCATTCGAGTTTGGAGCAATGCCTCATAATTTTAAATTTTCCTAACCATGGAGGCCCTTGCTCTTTCTACTTCTTATTCAAGATCCTTTGGCATTGGCATTCAAATTGGTCCATCTTCTAGCATCAAATCAGCCAATGTGTGCACATAATTCATAGCAGAAGGAAACTTCTCAGGTGCCTTAGACTTGCTCAAGATGAGGCCTTGCTTTCAAAACATAGTCACCAATTTCCTCTTCCATGATAATGAAGGCCTCATTCTTATTATGTGCTAGATTATTTTCCCCTTTTAAACGTGTTATTTCTATAGTTTTTGCCTTGTTATCTTCAAGTAGTGCTTTAATGGTGGAATCCTTATCAATGTTCCTCCACGCCACCTCTGCAAATACTTTAACCAAAGCATTGCTCACCTGCTCATCAGACATTAGAGTAGGCTTGACTCATCATCATGTGTGCTTACTTTCAGTGCCTTCTTCGCTCTTCTTGATACACAAGATTCCTCACAAACATTGAAATTTGGCTCATCCATATGGGTCTGCATGGACCAAGATAATTATTTCCTTATGCACATGGTAGCCATGTCTAGATCCATCGCCCCATCCATATAATTCCTTAAGGCCTATTATGCTCTTAAACCGGAAAGGATTATTTTTCTTGTGTCCTCAACATAGCCCATACTTGGCACAACATATTCTTCACTTGTTCTTTTTGTTCTTGGCCCCTTAGGAACCTGAGTGCCAAGGTTTGGAGTTGGCCCTTCTTCTTCCATAGCAGTAACATGAGTGTTGGTTTTCTCACGCTCAGTTTCCTCTACTTCTTTCACCCCTTCTTCATTGTTCACCTCTTCATCTTTCATCTCTTCATCTCTAGGTTCCTCCATATCTTATGGTTACACTGGGGTTCTAGGCACACTCTCCTCAGACTCTTTCACCTCCTCATCTAGCTTCACTTTCTCCTTCTCTTCTTCTCAAGTGCCTCTTTCTGAGGGGAGATTCTAGGTGATCTTCTCACATGTTGTGGTGTTCCCGTGCCTTGGGTCCTAGTTCTTCTGAATACCTTCTTAAACCGGTGCTCTTTAGGGAATTCATCCACGTCCATGTCCTCTTCTCCTTCTTGTGCCTGTGGTGGAGAATCTATGCACTCACTCTCCACTTTGTTTGTGGGCTACCTCTAGCCTCTATGATCCAAGCCTCCACTATCTTCTTATTCCTCTTCCTCCTTGTCTATCTATATGGTCATAGAAGGCTTTAGAGCTGGCACATTCTCCATTGTGTGCTTTCCTTGGTGGCCCCGGGAGCATGAACTCATTCTCTTACTTACTTATTATTCTTTAGCCTAGGCTTGAGTTTGAAGATATATGAGCACGGCTCCACTTGTCCCCAATAGCCAAACTTACTAGCTTCATACTTATGACATCTCGAGATGATCCTTTTTCTAAGGGTTTGGTAGTCATAATCTACCTTATGCATGTTGAATTTCAGCTGCATGCATCATAAAATATGTGAACCAACACTGAAATAATGTGTTGTGAAGGCATACGAATTTTTCACCATGGACTCCATGCCCCATACTTCATGTAAAATCATGTGATGCGTAAGTGTTGATACATTGTGAACTATATTTCCTTGCCTACTACCAAAGGTAGTTCCTTCGGAATGCACCATTCTTCCTCAAACGCCACACAAAGTTAGTCATACCACATTTCTACCCTTTGCTTGAATGGGCCACTCATTGATCCTTCACATAAATATTTCTCGAACCTTTCCACAAGGGACTTCTTCTCAATGGGGTATTCCCAAATTTTATTCTTTAGCCCATCGGGCACTCCAATTTCTATAAAAATAAGAGATAAGAGGATGGCGCAAAAACTTATCTTTTCACCTACACGCGCTTCCTCAATAATGGTTTCTACAATATAGCCTTTGCTAAATTGTAGATTTCTCCCTCTGCCATCTTCTTTGCAATGTATAGCCACATTGTATTTACATGTGACCATCTCCTTGATCATTTAGCTTGGTGAGCAGATGCGTGGCTGCCTGCACCACAGGTACTTCCTCAATCTGTAAATGTCCATTCCGCATGGACCCTTAGTATACCCCAACTCCTTGCTTGTGGCTATAATTGTTTCTTTATTAGTCAGATCACTACTAATGTCTTTCCTTGCGCCTTAATTCTTGTTAATGTTGCAATTAGGGTTGTTGTGAGCCTAACCCTCCATCTGATGAAATAGAAAAAGTCCTCATGGACTCTACTCATCAACCATTGGTATAAAGCCTTTGGTTTTCCAAAATAAGGGAGTTCATACAACTGATAGACTCCTACCTTCTTCAGTAGCTTCTCTCCAGTATCATCATACACTGGCATATCGTCTACCGTGCGCTTGTTGGTCTTTTTGTTTAACAACGCATCCAATTCTCCTCTGTTTTCGGTGGTGTGATGGTTGTAATCACTTATCTTGCATCATCAAATATGTGAATCCCAATCTTGACTAACTATCACTCCTTCCGTGCTTCTCTCTCAGGAGTAATTTCAACCTCCACTTTTACCTTTTTCTTCCCTTTTTGTACTATCAAATCATTAAAATTATGCTTTTTACCTTTTATGTCGAGTAGGATGAAACCCTAGCTCAAATCCACGTGCCCTATCTCAAAACCACGTGTCCTAGCTTCTTCTCAATGCTTTTTCTTTGCTCAAACCTTTCACCAATGGGGACACAAGCCTCTTCCACACACAAACCTGCTCTCCACATCTATTTTGCAGCTCTTCGCACCTCAATATGATTCGCTTTGGCTCAAGTCGCTCTATATCGCTTGAATAATTGTGTTTACAAAGGTAAAAATGAACCCACATCACGTCATTATATAGATTTTTAAAAATTAGTGCATTTATTTCTCTTTCACATACCAAAATCATCTCATTAATTGACCATTTTCACAATTACCACGTGGTGCATCTTCACGCCCCAACTATAACCTTCTAGACACCTTCCTACCTTCCAGGTTGTAGACTTCTCTTCCACGTACTTCCATGTGTAGATTACCTCACCACTTTGTGCCTTCCCTAGTAGTTTCCATGGCCGCTACCTACCTCACGTTATACCGTCCCTTCATTTATTTCCATCTATGGTATTCTTTAGAGGCAATTTCCTTTCTAATGACTCTTGCCATCCTTGAATAACACCCGTAATGCTTTGTTCTCATGTATACCCAATTGTGAATAAAAACCACCCCACACCAATGGTATGTACAGGTCCTCTCGCATAAAAAATACTTCAAATTGCAATTATCTTCCATCCCACAAACGTGCTTATTACACAAAACACCAAACTAAATTGACAAAGCATAAAGCAACAAAGAAGGCAATACATTAAAGGAAATAATAAAAGGGAAACCTATACTAAATGGAAATATTGCATTATTACAAATGCCAAGAAGACTTATTTATAATAGGTTTTCAACCTTAACCCGTTAAAGTAATCTGGATAACCACATTCCATCAAGCACCTCTAACTAGAAAGCACCTGATTCAAGTATATGAGTGATAACATACGGTCCCAACCAATGCACCTTGAGCTTTCCTGGATGGCACAGAAACTTAGAATCATAAAGTAGTACCATCTGTCTAACCTCAAGCTTCTTGTCCTTGATGTGTCAGTCATGTCATGCGTTATGCTTAGCCTTTTCTTGCTTCAATCCAACGTGCTATGGCGCACCTCTCATTCAATCAGTATTAACCTATCAATTCTTTCTTCTAATGCTTTCTCATTAGCTAGACCTCCAACACACGTAATACGCAAAGAAGGTAACATGAATTCCATAGGAAGAACTGCTTCTATGCCAAACACCAATTGAAAGGGTGTGGCCTTATTCAACCTCTTGTAGGTTGTTATATACGGCCAAAGTATAGTAGAAAATTTATCATCCAAGATTTTCTTCCAACATCACAAATTTTTGTCAAGGTCTGGCTCAAAAACTTGTTAAAGGCCTCAACAATACCATTTTCCTAAGGATGGTAGGGTGTATTCTTGTGGTGTGCAAACATAAATTCATCCGAAATTTAAAACTCATTCAAAAAGTGTGTGCCCTATCACTTGTCAAGCTCAATGCACATCTATACCAAGTAAGAATATTTTCCCATAAGAACCTAACTACTGTAGTTGTTGCACATTCCTTTGTAGGTGTTTCTTCTGCCCACCTTGTAAGATAATCTATGCAAGTGATGATATAGCATGATCCAGTTCTACGCGTGGCTAGTGAAATATGACCTACAAAGTCTATAACCCATTTCTCAAATGGCTCTGCACTAGAAATAGGCCTCATAGGCATTTCATCTCTCTGCCCAGGTTTTCCAAGGTGATGACAGTGATCACACACCTTACAATACTCTTTATAATCCTTGTACAGTGTCTACCACCATAATCCAACGAGTAGAATCTTGCACAGGTGGCGTCACCGCATAGTGCCCACCGCAATACCACCATGATCCTCTTCCGTAATATATGTTTTCTCATGATCTAGTACACATCGACGTAATAATTCATCTCGTCCTAGTTTGTATAAGTCACCACTGATCAACATAAAGGTTTCACACAAATTGCGGTTGTTTCTTCTCCAATCCTTTCATTCCTTCTCGGCGTCATACCCATGCGTAAAAAACAACAACAATGTCCTCCACTCAAGGTGCACAAAGTGTAACTTGTACAACTATGCTTCGGCATTGTATCTTCAATTGTTTACACATCCTCCCCGACTTAATCTATGATAAGTGGTCTGGCGAATTACTTTTACCTAGTTTTACTACAACTGTGAAATTAAATTCCTAAAATAAGAGTACCCATCGACATATACACCCCTATAAAATGGGCTTATTTACCAAGTATTTTAATGTCATGTGATTAGTATAAAATACAAAATGTGTTTCTAGCAAGTACTATTTGAATTTATGTAGCGCGTAGATCATCGACAAGGCCTCACGCTCTATTATTGTATAATTCTACTCTGCAGAGTCAAATTTATACTAGCAAAACAGATAAGATGATCTATAATACCTTCTCCAGGATGAGCTAACATCGTGCCAATGGATGTGCTAGAGGTGTCCACATGTACATGAAATGGTTGGTTCCATGAAGGAAAATGTAGAATAGGTGTTGTTGTAAGTCTCTCCTTCAACACCTCAAATGCGCGTTGCTACGGTTCTCCCCAATAGAATGTCCCTTTTCCTTTTAATAACTCTTCCAGGGGCGCGACAATCTTTGCATACCCTTTGATAAATTTTCTATAATACCTGTGTGGCCCAAGAATCTGTGCACCTCACTCTAAATATTAGGCTCTTCCATGCCTACAACAATCAGAACCTTGGTGCATCTACTAACAAACCTTCGGGTTGCAGATGATGTGCCCTAATAGAGTCCTAAAAGGTGTAGCAAACACACACTTCTTGATGTTTAATGAGATGCTTAACTACCTGCATCTCTCAAACATTAAGTGCAAGTTATCACAATGATCCTTAACAAGCCCATACATAGTCCAATCATATAAGTAAACCTATAAGAATTTATGAATAAAATCCTGGAATGCTTGAACAACTATGCGCGAAAATACAATAGGTGCATTTTTCAAACCAAAGGGCATCACCGTATATGCAAAAATTCCCCATTCAATGGTGAAAGTAATTTTCTCTTGATCTCCATGTGCTATTCTGACCTGATGATACCCAGAGAATCCATTTGTAAAAGAGTAAACTTTGTGCCCTGTAACACCTTCTAATATTTCCTCAGTGAATGGCGTAGGAAAAGGATCAATCACACATGTAGCATTCAACTCCCTGTAGTCCACAAAAATCCTAATCTGGCCATCTTTATTTATATTGATTATCATTAGGCTAACCCACTCAATCATCTAGGGGCTTAATGATGCCGAGTTCAACATTTTGTCAATTTTTCCTTAACTTTTACGTATGTGTTCGGGTTCATCCTGTAAGGTCTCCTCCGATCGATTGGGCACACTCCTTCCTTTATCTTAATCTTCATCTCTCCTAATGACTTGTGAACTCCTTTTAACTCATGGTAGACCACAGGGAATAAGTCCTAAAAATCCCGTAGTAACTCAATTATCTTTGTTACTTGTAATCACCCAATAATCCCTGATTATTGCTTCCTTAGGTTCAACATCTGTGCCAATGTTCACTTTCTTGGTCTTCATAGGTTCATGATATGCGTGTGCATTCTTATCCACATTTTCTAACACTTCACACGTACCTGTTAAATGATCTATATCCATATTTTCTACTTCTTCATCATCCACTATGTAGACCATCTTTCCTTTTTATTTCTCACAATAAGCGTGCTTAAGTAGTGTGGCATTTGTCTCTTCTACTTCATCAAAACGTGCTCTTGAGTATACCTCACCAAATAACTCCTGAATGAGTTCTTCACCTTTGCACTGTCTCCCATAGTTAAGTGTTTTATAACCCTTAATGCCTCTTCCACCGGAGGTTTAGTAGAGAAGTAGTCAAAAGTTTGGGTCATTCCTGCAATCAAGTCCTACCAATTTCCAGTCTCCCTATGTAACTCTGCATAAACATACTAGGCTCGTGTGCAACCTTGTAAAGTGGAATAAAGTTTATGCACCCAAAGTGAAGGTGGTAAAGCTTCCTGCCCCTCTGTCTAGAGTCTCTCACACTACTAAACGTGGTGTTGAACATGTTGATTACCATGATACATGTAGATTGTAGTAGGTGCATTGCTTTTAAAGAACCGAGTGGTTAAAGCAATTCTGACTTCATTCCATTCTATAATATTATCCCTATGAACCATCTTCCAAAGGCGATGTTGTCCTATACGCAAGGTATATACTAACATACTCCTTCTTTCCACTTGATTTGTCCACCGCTCCTCCAAAGTGCTGCTCCTTCTCCAATACCAAGTAGGATCTCCTATCCTCCGAATACACCAAGGTTTGATTCTCCACGAAATGTGCTTCTTACTTCACACGTAACCATATAATAGGTGCCATGTGCCCAATTGTCACAAGCAATATTTGTAGTATCACCGATAGACTGTGCATCTTCCCACTAGAGGATTCCTTCCTTTTATGGCTCAAGTACTTTTGGATCCCAAATGACGTGCACATAAATTTTGTTCAGGTCTTCCTCACTCAAAGGTTCAACATAAGGCACAGATTTCCCATCTACCAAAGGGATAATTAATCTTTCTTCCTTGTTCTCAAAGCTTATATACCCCTTGTTGAACCGTAAATCAGCATTATTTTCATAACACCAAGGGCGCCCAAGTAGAGTTGGGAAGTTGTCTGATTTTGCAAGTGCTAAGACCTCAAAGTCCCCAGTGAACTTGGCCCCTTGTATAGTAATGGATGCATCCTTTAAAAATCCTATGGGAGTGGCCTTAGTTTGATTGGCCATGAATAATACATTAGAGGATGGTTGTAATGGAGGTTTGCCCATCTATACCCATGCATCTAAAGTAAGCACATTAACTTTTGTGCATGTATCAATCAATATATTACTCAAGAGCCACCCATCCACAACAACATTCAAAGTGATCTCCTTGTCATAATCCAAGCTATGAGGGGGAATATTAGCATGTAGGATTTGTCATCCAGTCTTGATACTTACATGCAGAGTGTTACCATATAGCCAATTCCCTAGTAAGGGAATGATGTTCTCTCGGTGCAACACTTGCATACTTTTATTCAAATCATCAATATTTGCTTGAACTTTCTATGTTGCCTTATTTTGTTCCAACTTCTATGACTATTCCTTTAAACATTGTATTTCACCCTAAATATTTTTGAGTACCTCCATGGTCTTCATATAAACCTCCTTTTGATGTGCAGGATCTGGGTACCTTACATGTAAAACTTCCTCCTTAGTAATGGCGGGATTCATTTGTAATGTCTCTCTAGCGTGTGCAGCTTTTAGCGCATGTAGTAATATTCACAGGTAATACCTCGTGTTCCGATGCCAACTTTAGCATCGACTAATTCTTCACAACACGTTGTATTCTAACCATCCATGTGTCATTGTTCTCCTATTTGTGATGCTTGCTAAGATGCTCATATAAGTCTGGGCATTCCTCATAGATATGATTCTTCCCACAAAAATAACAAGTAATATTCTGAGGAAATTCATGCCTGTAGTGGTCAGGAGATCTCGTATGTAAAGCACGTTCCGTGAGGGAACTCACCTCTTCCACCACCACGGCCTCAGCCTCCGAATCCACCATGGTATCCTCGACCTCTGCCATGACCTCCTTTAAAGTGCCCTTCATTTCGATCATAGTGCACTTGAGTGTGATCATGATCATGGTGCTCACCTTTACCCTTAGATTTATCTGTTGCCCTTGTCTATCGGACACCAATATATATGGCATCATGGATCTAACCAATTAACCGGTGCTAAGTAGCGTCTTAGTATCATGATTCATGGTCTGAAATTTTTACAATAACATGATACATTCTTCCTTATCGTGTGTTGTAATAATGGGCAACGACTTGCATCATGGTCCAAATGACATATCTCACAATCCAACAGTAATGAACGTACTGATCTGTGAGGAAAACTATCTTTGGTGTGCCCTTCCACTTCACAATCTATACACCAAATCCCAAAGCACATCTCATGCACTTAATTTACCGACAGTTTCTCCAATTTCTTTGTCATAGCTGTGATTTATGCCTCTAGGAATGGGCTTACTCCAGTGTCTATACTTCCAACTACCTTAGCACGCAAAGTTGCTTCAAGTGCTTTATGCGGGTCCATATAAGTCTTATGTGACAACACCCTTCTAAAAGGTGTAATCAAGCCCCTAATGAACCACTATGCATGTTGACTCGCATGAATATCATAAGAAAGTTTAGACAACATCATCTTGAAATGGGCATCATATTCTCAAATGCTCTCAGTAGTGCCTTGCTTAATATCCTTGAGTGCGCTTATACTCTTCTGCTCAAACTCAGGAATATGAAACTCCTTAAGGAAAGCATCCTTTACTGTTGTATAATCTACGCAAGTCCGACCAGTTCAAACTTCCCGTACCAAATGTGTGCACGTCCTCGCAATGTAGTTACAAACTAACTTACATAGCACTTAGAACATGTAACTCCTTTTGCGCACCAAAGTATCTCTAACATGTGCACGTGTTCAGCAACATCTTCTATGCCCATATCTTATAGAAGACGAAGATACGTCTCCATGTAAATATTATGGGGTTGGTACGCACTCTACCCACCGATCTAGAACCCCTTGTGTTACCTCTGCCTCAAGAACCACCACATCTACTAGAACTAGAGCCACCTATTCCCATTGATCCTCTACTTGTAGTTTGAATGGACCAAAGGATATACTTCTTTGTGTCCCAATAGTGGTACTACATTGAACTCCTACAGTCTGCGAAGTGGTACTACTCCTAGAAGTGAGTCTAAAGTTCTATGTGCTTGAGTTTTGTGTCTTGACGATGCTCCTGAAAAGGTACCTCAAAACAATAAAGAAGATGTTTTCCTGCCATAGATGTACTTGCTACCATACTTACTCCTAATCTTCTACTGCCCAAACTAGCTTGTTGACTACTGGTTGTACTATATATTAGGAATCCAAGCGCAAGGGCTATGTTACTGTGTAGATTTAGATGCGCACCCACAACCCAAGTCATCTCTGTTGGTGCATTCCCATGTGAGGCCAAGAAGGGTTCCCTATCATACTTTCCCAAATGGGGGAGTTCCAGATGCTCTGGATCCATGCCTTCTGCATGAGCTCCAAATCCTTCACGAGCCATCTCTCTCCTCAATGCCATCCCCTCTCTGTAATATCATGTTGTTTCTCTATAGGAAATAAACATATACATAATGTTTTGGCTGATTTGGGAGCAACTATAAATGTGATAATAGTAGAAACTTTGAAAACATTACCATTGACATATATACAACCTAATAGCACCATATTACAGATGGCATATTAGTCAGTAGCAAAACTAGAAGGGATCATTGAAGATGTGGCAGTTATGGTGGAATCATGGCGAGATCCAATGGAATTCCTTATATTACAAAAAAAAGGTAAAACACTTGGTTATCCCATTATTTTGGGTAGACCATGGTTAGCTATAGTTGTTGCCTTAATTGATTGTAGATTAGGTGATATGACTATCTCAAATGGTAATAATTCTAATCAAATTTCCTTATATCCTTCTGCACAACCTTTTATTGATAATCAAGAACAATTATGGGTTGATGATCATGATACTAATAACAAAAATTGTCTTCTTTAACTATGATAACATTACAGGATAATGTATGGGAGGTAGAGAATATGATTAATCATCCATTAAATGATCACCAATTATCTTTGGAATAATCAAGGATAGTTCTGGAACCTTCGACTTAGTTTTGGAACCTTCAGACTTAGTTCGAACATTCATACTTATCTCCAAAACCACAACAATTCCATGTAGATGTAAATAATTTCACTCCGGAGGAACGTGATTTCTCTTCGAGAGGGGCAGAAATAGCTACGGAATCAGTAGCTTTAGTCTCAAAGATATCGGGAACAAGAAGGGAATGTTTGGAAAACAATAATGATGAGGAGTTTGACCAATGACAAGATAAGTATCATAACTCGCCTACTATCCTTTATCCAAGTATTATTTCTCAAGGGAACTTTAGAGACATTGTTGCATATCATATGTTGTTACCACATTCATGTCCACTAAACACCCTAATGGAACATTTTCAACAAATCATTTCATCACATACTAGAACCAAACAAATTGAGATTCAACCAGTAAAATTTTGAACATTAACAACTAGTTGGAAAATGATCAAGAAGCTAAATTATTTGATGTCTTGAAAGGTCATACTAGAGATTTTGCTTGGGACTATAAATACATGAAAGGAATCCATCCAAGTATTTGTACCCATCACATTTATACTAAAAATGTTAAACCAGTTAGGCAACCTCAGAGAAGGATCAACCCAACCTTGAGGGACATAGTCAAGTAGGAAATTGAAAAGCTATTGCAAGTAGGATTTATCTACCCCATCTCAGATAGTCAATGGGTGTCTCCTCTTGTGATTGTGCCTAAAAAGAATGGAAAATGGAGAATTTGTGTTGATTATAGGGAATTGAACAAAGCTACACTTAGAGATTATTTTCCCTTACCATTCATAGATCAAGTTTTAGACAACCTTTCGTAAACAATACTTTTCCTTCCTGGATGGTTTTAGTGAATATAATCAAATCGGGGTAGTTGTTGAGGATCGGAGAAAACTACCTTTACCTACATGGTATTGCCATTTGGACTATGTAATTCTACAACAACCTTCCAAAGGGATGTACTAGAAATTTTTGTAGAGCTAACCAATGATTGTGTGGAAGTATACATGAATGATTTTACTGTGTATGGAGAAACATTTGATGATGCCTTGAAAAATTTGGACAAAATATTAACAAGAATTGAGTAACACCATTTGTCTCTTAGTCATGTGAAATGCTTGATGATGGTTGATGAGGGAATTGTACTAGGACACCACATTTCAAAAAGAGGAATTCAAGTTGACCAAGACAAAATCAGGATTATTTCAGACTTACCTGTTCCTCAAACCCCCATAGATATCAAGTCATTCTTAGGACATGTTGGATACTATAGGCGTTTTATCAAATATTTTAGTAAAATTGTTGACCCCATCTTTGGTTTGCTTACTGAGGATTGTGAATTTCATTGGGATAAAAAGTGTCAACATGCTTTTGAAGAGATTAAAGAAAAATTAATCACTACCCCAATATTAAGAGGACCTAATTGGGAGAAACCCTTTCACATCCAAACAAATGCCTCAAATAACTCAATTGGTGCAATTTTGGGATAGAAAGATGAAGAAGGGAAAATGTATGCTATTTACTACCTTAGTAAAAATATTACTCCCACTGAAATAAATTACACCACCACTGAAAAATAATTTCTTGTTCTGATTTATGCAATTAATAAGTTCGGACATCATATATAGGGTACAAAATGTTGTTACATATAGATCACTCGTGATTAATTAGATACTTAATGAACAAACCAATGGTTGGAGGTAGGATAATTAGATGGTTATTAATTTTACAAGAATTTGATATTACCATTATGGATAATCCAAGAAAATCTAATGTGGTAGCTGATTTATTTTCAAGATTAACCACTATAGGGGAGCAAGATCCAGTTAAGGATAACTTTCCAGATGAACAATTATTTGTTATTTCAGCTGATACACCATGGTTTGCTGATATGGAAAATTATCTTGCAACAGGGAAGTTTCCTCCTTCTTTTACTAAGAAACAAATGAAAAGATTAATCAAAACCAGTGCACAATTTAAATGGTTAAATGGAATGTTATTTAAATGTGGTCCTGATTTGGTTTTACGCAGTGTGTGAGAGAAGATCACGAGACCCTAAAAGTTATGAGTTAACAAACATAATTAAGAAGGCCCTTACAAGTTGTTAACAAAAAAAAACAAACAACAAATGAATTGTTTTCCGGTAAATAGATGGTTTGATGACGATTGCAAAGTGGAAAGGAGAGATATTAAAGAAACAGAAAAGAGAAGTTGAACTCAAAGTTGTACAAATAGATCATCAAGAAAAAAAGATGAGTTTGTGACCGAAAGGAGGGAAGAGCATATACGCTTAGGGAAACAAAACCCAACAAAATTTTGGAAGGAACTTAAATCAAATTAAAAACATATAGATGACAAAAGTATCACAACCAATGATTGTTTTGAATTCGCAAAACAACTTTATGGGTAGGATCCAAAAGTGAAGGCCCCCTTTGTATTAAATTTGGTAGGAATACAAAACAATATATTAATTCACACTATCTCGTTTAGCATAAGGCTATTATATAGCCATAATAAAGCAAATCAACCTCCTAAAAATAGAGTTATTCACGGGTATAACAAACTCTAAGAATAATATATTGTTGAAAACAATCAAACCTAATATTTAATATATAACAATATTAAATATTAGCTAACAAACTATAATGTAAACATTAATATTTAATTTCCTAACATTCCCCCTTAATGCTTAATGGTACAACATATCTCGTTGATTGTAGCACCACCTCTGTGTGCTCATGATCAACTCCGCAAATGTGCAGATTGGAAACTCGAACATGTGCCAACGCACATCCACTGATGGTTTTCTCCGCTTCTACCAACAACCTTACCAATTGGTTTTGCAGAGTGTACCAATAACCTTTCACACTTGGTTTTCGCAAACACCAAAAAACCTTACACAATTGGTTTTTACAAAAAAACCTTACACACTTGGTTTTTATAGGTTTAAAAAACCTTAATCATGATTGCAAATACTTTTGAAATATTATACAACATGTCACTAGGGAATCATGTACAAAAACTAAACAATAAAACATAATGGAAATGGAACAATGAGACCATGATTGTTTTCAATTCAATCCAAAACAGAACTCAAATCATACTACACACAACAAACCGCAATTCAGGAAAGAAAACTCACACACACACTTTGTCACCACAACTTCATGTGCCCCGTCGTTGGCTCCATCCTCCCGTGCCTCCATCCTCCAAAGATCATCGCTAACTCGGTAATGTGAACATGAAGTGCATTTGTTTCCACATTGACCTTATTCTTTTCTTCCCTCCCACAATGTGAAACATGTATTTTTCCGAAGGAACTTACATCAAAATGCGTTCGTGTGAAAAAAAATTATTTTTATTTTTCAGACTACGACATGATTGACAATGACTTACAACCACAATGACTATTAACATTAATGACACATTGACTATTTGTTTTGAGAATATACCATGTTAAACAACAAACGGATGATGAACTATGGACCCTTAAAAGAGATTATACTTCTCATGATGCAACTTTAATTGACTAATAAACATGACTTTATAAGTCGACTTAACACCAACAAATTGACTACTTTAACCAAAACAAAACTTATAAACAAACACAGACCTTTCAAATAGATTGATTGGGAAGATTTAATTCTGATTTTCCTTCGTCATGAAGCTCACGGAGGTCGAATTTTGGTGCCCCGTGTTTTGATCAACTATTGGTGCTAATATATTCTTTGACAACCATATAAGTTTCAACCAAAAAAAAAAATGATCCAATAAACTGTGGATGAATAAAGCTGTGACCCCACTTGTGCTCTCTGTCTAGACGATCAGAACTAAGAGACAATCTTCACAGGATATTTGGAAGCGATGGGATAACAATTCCTCCTCTAATCACGCTCTTATAAACTCGCCAGATGTTCAGTATCGTGTACAACTCTCAAAGTAGATCTTTTCCCATATACTGCAATCGAGGTGCATGCAATAAATCCATTACTGCACAATTGTAAGGGAGAAAATATATATCCTTTTTAACTTGACGCATTTTACCATACTTGTCCCTTTTGATCTTCAACAACTTTATGAATAAATGATCAATCCAGCATTTCAATTTGCACATCACAATACGAATTGGATCTATTAAAATAATTATTCAACCAGTGCAACAAAAGATATAACCAATAAAACGCTAAGACCAAGAACTAATCAATGAAATCGAACTCGTTTCTCGATAAAACCGGTGAAGACTTCGCAACCGAGCTTGTTGTCAAAGCTATTTGGTAAAACGGATGCACACACCCATTTGCTTTGAAGAAGATCAAATCCACGCCGCAACAACAAACAACTATCCGCTGCTGCTGCGCTTTCTCCTGGAAGGAATGCGGAATAACAGGTTGAATACCAATGTGATGTGCAGGGATAACGTAAAACATGCATATCCATCCAAATGGTAATTATTTTAGATTTTCTTCTTCCCAAGATAGGTCTTATTGAACACCTATTTCTTTCACGAATTCACTTTTGGCGGACACGACACATTAGACAAAATAGAAATCAATCCAAAGCTTGATACGTGGAGAGAATCCGAATAAAAAAAGGAAGCTTGTATGCCGAGTTTGAGACGAATATCTCGAATGTGTGAGCCGAGAATTATCAAATCCACCTAAAACAACACAAAAATATTCTAATATTGCAAGAATTTTTTATAGAAATCTATTTCACAAAGTAATGAATTTCATCTACGAGCAACTCGACGAATCGCCCAATTCAATCCTCATATTCCCATTCGCTCTGATACCAAATATTAAATTTGGTACAATTGCATGAGTTGTAATACAAAACAATATATTAATTCACACTTCTCGTTTAGTTACAATACATAAGGCTATATACCATCAATCAACCTCCTATAAAATAGTAAGGAGTCATAACAATTTGTTATTCACGGGTATAAGGTTCTAAGAGTCAAACAACAATATACTCATTTAATATATAACAATATTAAATATTAGCTAACAAACTATAATGTAAACATTAAATTTAATTTCTTTGGAGTGATATTTTTTACTTAGAGAAGTTAAGACAAATTGGGATTCCAAAGATGAGGATATTTTCTATCTTTAAAAAAATTCTTGCCCTATATATTCAACAACATCTTTCAAACTTTTTCTAAAATGGTTAAATATTTAGAGTGAATATTGTTATCACCATAATTATAATGCACCCATTGTTTGATTTATCATGTGTTGTGTGTGCACGAGCTACTAGTGTAATTAGGGAAACATGGGACCATCTCTTAAGTTGTGGGACCTATTGTTTTGTTAACTTCAAGCTACTTAAAATAAATGAGATGGACCTCTTGAGAAGGTTGGTTCCTCTTCCTAATCTAATGCTAAAAATACTTCTAATGAAGGAAATATAAATAATTACTCCTAATCTATGGTTTCACCAAATTATAGACCGAGGAGAGGGAGAGCACATGAAAATAAATAAATCCTACACTAAAAATGGTGATAACACCAAGAGAAGGGAGAGCGAAATAAATAAATAAATAAATCCCTCAATCTTCTTCGATGGAGAAGGATGAAGGGAAATGTAGTCGAAGAAGCTTGAATATCTTTTGACACAGCCCCAAGATGTGCATTTTCCACTCGAATCTCCAAGAAATACAACAACACAATCCTGCAAGTGAAAGAAAACATGTATAGAATAGAATAGTAGTAATGGAGAGGCACACAAGTATAAGAAAAATGTGAAAGGGTTAAAGAAGAAACCACAATACATATATTTATTGCTTTAAATGATGCACAATCCACTATATTTTTAAATAGAGGCATAAATACACTTGCAAAGTTTATATGAAGGTCTCAGAACTCAATGAAGTTGAGAAAATATTTTGACAAAGTCTCCCCAAGCTCCCAAATATCTCCCTTCTCAAAATGAGAAGTGTTACATTATATAGAAGAAGTGTGAGAGAGAGAGATTGAATCCGGGATTTTTTTCTTTCACTCACCAACAAAGTGCATTAATTGGCTTCAAAACATGATGGAGCACCTACAAAACCCATGCCTTGATGTATTATAGCTTGATGCATAAGAAAATGGTTGCCCATGCTTCATTTAATTCAATTTCAACCACCTAGAAATGATTATTTAAATATGGGATTGTTTTCTACATTTTCACCCACTTAACTCCACCAAATCTATGATTTCTTGATTTTTGAGTGTAGAGGATGGAATCAAAATTCCAATGAGTATAATTTTTTCCAATTTGGTTGAGTAATGAGGAATTTATGGCCATTTTTGTGCAGGTTGCTCCTTGTCCATTTTATGCCTTATAGGACTGTGCAATAAATTTGGTTGCTTGAAATAATCATTTTTATTATTTCCCCCAACTTCATAAAATTTATGTTTTAAATGTTTTTGGGAAGGTCTTTTAATTTTTGGTGGGATCCACAACATTCAATTTTACCAACTGTATTTGGGGGAGGGTGTTATGCTTGACTTAGCTTAGTTTTTTAGCCACTCACTAAGATGGTTGTGTGTTTTGCATTACTCTAAGCTCCCATGTCGGCCTCGCTTAACCATTAACTCCACCAACTTGCCCTAGCTGACTGGCACACCACCAAGCTTGCCTTGCATTACTCTGGTTCTAGTTCGGTCGCCTCCTACTCCACATTGGCAGTAGTTCCCTACATTTTCAGCTTTCACCTCGACGGGGAACATTGTTCCCCACACTTACTTTTCTCCTACATCGGACCCATACCACATAGCTCACCCAATTCCTTGAGGGCCCTCCGATAAGGCCAAAATATGCCTCATCAATATGTTATCCAAAATAAGCCCATGTTTGTTTTGGTTAACTTGCCTTCATTCTTCCCTCCTTTCACAAGAAGATTTTAGCAACTTTAAATCACTCAAAAGTTCCCGGAGATGGCTTCATCATATAGGATTTTCTTCCCCTTTCCGTAAGGTAAATAAGTCCTCCTAACTCCTTGTATTTTTTGAGTTATGGCTCAACGGAGTTTGGAGGGAAAAATTGCCAAGGCGGACCCGCGGGAAAAAATTTGGCACTTAGCCTTTTTGGCTAAAAATCTCAAAGGGAAAATTTTTGCCCGAAAGCCCGCAAGGAAATGAAATAATGCCACATGTCAAGGTGGAGTGGTGGGGGTGGAAGGATTTCAAGTTTTTTTGGTGATTTGGTCAAAGTGCGTCAAAGGCAAAAACAGAGGCGCATCCCACCGAGCAATAAGATGATGCCACGTGTCCATGTGTCACGGAGTCGTGGCATCGGGAGGATTTGGAGATCTTTTCCAAAGTGGCGAAGGTGCGAAGGTAAAAACTTGAGCTGCACCTCCACGCCGCATCAAAATGTGCCATGGGTCCACATTAGCAACGAGGCGTCGGGGCCATGGAGTAATTTTGGAAAATTTTCCAATTTCGCAAGGGAGGCAAAATGATTGTTTGAGCCCGCGATCAACCAGAGGGTGCCACATGGAAACGGAGGTCAAGCCGGTGGAGATTTTTTTGGGAATTTTTCCCAATTTAAAAAAAGAGGGAAATTTTCAAATTTCGCCCACAAACCCTAATTTTGCCCTAATTTCACCAGTTTTCCCTAAATCTTGAGAAGGGCATATATTTCAATCCAGTAGCTCGATTTTCACGTTTTTGGTATCATTGGAAAGCTGTTGAAATTATCCATGTGATGGACTATCCAATTTTGATTTTTGGTGAATTTTGGTGGGAAAAAATGAAGAAATGTCTCTGCACGGAAAAATGTAGAACCGGCCCCAACCACCAAAATTGATGAAGTATGGCACTTGTTTCTTCTCTAGCATGGCCAAATGCATCGAAAAATGGAATTATGAGGGTGCCCTTTCTATTTTAATGAATCTTGTCGGTGGTTGGGGATCACAAATCAATTTGCCCATGTTTTTACCTTTTCTTCGTCTTTTCTTCATCGTTAAAAGCCAATTTTGGCTCATTTGTAAAGAGTTGGACGTTTTTGTTCTTGCAGACTCCCCTCTTCCTCGACAAGTGAATTTGTGGAGTTTCAAGCATCCCATTCGAACCGTAATATGTTTTTTTCCTCCTTCCATTGTAATGCATCTTATCAAAATCGGGAATGATAAAGCATGCTCTGTGAATGCATTTTCAATCCTTTCTTGCGTTTATTATTTCCTTTTGGTCCTTCATTACATTTTAGTAATTTGTGCATGTTCTAGTGTTGCAGTCTTATGATCTATGTCTATTTGCAAAAACAAAGGTCCATCACTCCTTCGATGTATCACCATTTATTTTTACTTAGTTTTGTTTCCTTTTGCATCTTTTAACTCTGTCTCCTTGGAATCTAGAGTAGGATTTAGCATTGAACCTCTGCAAAATTCATGCATACACCTAAACAGAGGGGTAAGAACCAGCTTTCTCTGGAGAGTTTTCTCACCTTGCAAGGTCCCACACCTTGGAGAAAACTCAATGTTGTGCAATCACACTAAATGACCCAATTATGGACTGCAAATCTAAAGGTCATTTAGGGGGTGTTTGTAGATTTGCACCGACACAATGTGCAATGAATGATCTCATTTTACTCTCCTTTTAATCAAGTTTGATTGCATTTTGTGGCTTTTGTTTGATCTAGTATAAGTTAGGATGTAATTGTCCATATTTTGTTTGATTTAGTTCTAATGTCTAAAAACTCTTTAATTCTAAAAAAAATGTGTGGAAATTTAGTTTTTGGAATAAAACAAGTCACATTCAGTCAGATAAGCAAAGTATGAAGCAACCAACACCTTTTTTAGGACATTGGCTTCAATGTGGCTTAGCTCAGAACCTTCAGGCTTAGTTCGAACTCCATCACTCAGCTAAGGAACTCTATCACTTAGCTCCGAACCTTCAGACTTAGTTTCAGAACTCCAACACTTAGTTCCTGAACTCCTACGCTTAGCTCGAACTTTCGCAATTAGTTCCGAAATGTTTCCCTTTGGTTCCGAAACTTCTCCAAAGTTCCGGAATCAATGGGAATCTATTTATTTTGACAAAATCTGGTGATAGAGAAATTAATGGGCCCTCCAATCAGGAACAAATCAACAAATTTCGATGCTTCACACTCCAAAAATACTTATGTAAGACCAACAATTGTATGTCTAGCTAGGTTTCTAAATTTCACATCTACTTTGAGCACTATTTTGTTTCACTAGAACCTATAGGTGGATAGACAGCTATTGAACACTTATGATTGTAAATGCATCTTCGAATGATGAAATATATATAAAGACCTAAAGATATAATATATATGATATAGATATACAGACATATACATAGTTAAGTTTGTAAGATAGAACAATTCAATAATAAGATAGCCATTTCATTTTGAGAGTATCATACTTTGTCAACTCCTGATTCAAGGTGGAGAAAGGGCCCACTCCTCCAAGAAACATGATCCTTTATTTTATTGGTATTTATATCTTTAAGTAATTTGTATAAATCTACACTTTAGCAAGATTATGTAAGTACTTCTAGTTCTTCAGTTGAAATATGTTACGTAATTGTTCTTGCAGGTGTTGTAGATTAAACTATTATTTCTTTGCAAGCATTTTTAACAACATTTTTAAACGTGTGTTTAATTCTCGCAACGTATGTTTATTTCCAAAGGTGTGTTTAATTATGCAACGTATATTTATTTCCAGTAATTTGTTTCATTATGCAAAGAGTGTTTATTTCCAAGAAGTTCGTTCAATTCTGAAAGATTTATTTATTTCAGCAATGTGTGTTTATTTCAGCAAGTTTCTTATAGTTTAGCTTTAATAAGGCTTTGGTTAGGAAATCTTAAAGACACTTTAAAACCCCGTAAAATAAAAATAATAAATACCTATAATCAATTACCGTATCACTAAGATTCTTCTTATTGCATATAGCTTTAGACACACCCTTGGTTTGAATATGACATCAACCAAGAGTTGATTAAATGAAGGGAATAATGACACCCATCACCCTCCAACCCCGAGTTCTTTCCACTGACCTCTCACTTGCACTCCATGGCGTTCTTCATTCCACATCGACCGATGTGTCAAGTTTTTTCCCGACTCGTCGGGCGTGTAAAACCCCTCACCTCCAAATTCAATTATGTTTCCCTTGTTATGCAATGATCACGGACCTATGTGAAACTCATGACCCAATTTCCTTTGTGTCACTCAGTGTTAAATACCCAAAATGGAAACATCACTGTTTCTTGAATTTGCTAATTTTACCGAGCAACTCGACGAGTTGCTCGCCAAACCCGACCTACGTATGACTCACCACGAGAGGACCCCAACTTGCCAAGTCCTCCACTATCGTGTCTATTCACCACTTCATCTCACACCGAGATCACCGACGAGCCATCCATGCAGATCCCGAGCATGTTCCTCCTTCTCATCTCGGTGAGCTATTTAGGCTCCTTAGGCAAATTTTGACCCTTTCTAAAAAAAATCTAAATTTCTTCTAGATTTTTTTTATTTTTATGAGTTAGCCGGCTATGTAAGATACATTGAAATGCCTTAACATAAAATTCTTTGTTTTTCCAATTTTCATTTAATGTGGGCCCCAAAGACTGCTTCCACACTGGTGAGCTCTTGAACCTTTTAAAACCCAAAAGAGGAAAAATGCCTTGAGTGATTCCAAAACCTCCCAAAACACTAAAAATGCTCCCAAAACCTAGATTTTTCCTAAATACCCCAAATTAATCCTTGATGGCTTGCCAACTACTTAATTCCATGTTCCCTAGTTGTCTATTTCACCAAAAGGGGGTGAAAATGAATAACAGCTTTCGTGACTCGTGTACATCTACCTACTCAATGGGGATGATCAATAGCCCGAGTGCATCCATTGGGCATGGAATCATCATGGTAAGCATGAACTAACTTTGAACCTTTGAAATTTTTTCCTGGATCCCACCTTAAGCATTGCTTGGACTGAGTTGACCTATTTTCATTTTCCAATCTTATAAGAAAATCTTGAAATTTGCATTAGTGGAAAATTGTTTTGATCTAAAATTTTATTTCCTTCTTCATCTCTGGCAAAACTGATCTGTTGGGAATAAAAATAGAGATCTGAACCTGCCCCAAAATCTGATTCTTTGCTAAGTATGAGGCACAATTGACTGATGATTTCTTGGCAAATACTAAATACTGCAGAGACTAGAACTCATGTTGACTTGAGAAGCAATTTGGGGTTGTTGCCAAAACTGATTTTACTCATTTCTTCATTTCTTGGAACACTATTAAAGGTTGAAGAAAATATAAAACTATCCAAGTTGCCCACAAACTCATAATATTTTCAACTGAACAAGGTCCGATGAGTGAGAAGGAAGGATTTGAGGTTGATCTTCTACTCAAAACCCAAGAGAACCTTAAATGAACTTGAGGAGGGTTGTTGACCGAGATTGAGAACCTACAAGATGCCATGAGATATACCATCGGTGACATATCAAGTTGCCCCTAAACTTATTTTCTAATTTTGCAAATGGCATGAGAAGCTCAACTGTGGCTGATCTGAAGAGACAAGAGAATGAAAACATTGAAATTTGTCCCTAAGTCTGATTTTAGTTTCTCTGCATTTGATATTTCTTTAGGATTGCAACTATTTCTTGAAACTTTGAGCTTCATCCAAACATACACTTCGAAAAACATAATAAATTTTCTAAGGACATCAACTAGAAGCAATAGAACTTGTGTAAGAGAACTTAGGGAAAGGAAATATACTCTAATAACAAAATAGTGTGTTGAAAGCAATTAGAGGAATTAAAAATCCTAGACTAATATGTACAAAGATCATAATTTACATTAGTAATTGTGCTTGAGATAGATTCCATTGATTTGGAATCTGCAGTTCTTCTCCATCACTTTGGAAAATTAGAAAGCATTGCTACCTCTACACCCCGTGATCATGTAGGGACCACTTCATATAGCATTAAATTTGGAATTCTTACCTAGTTTTCCCTATCAACATCCCACTTTAGCACCAAATCTCCCTCTTGGAAGGTCATGGCTTTAAATTTCTTGTTAAAGGATCTCTTGATTAGAGTTTGATTCTTCTCCATGGTTTACATTGTTTTATTTCTTAGCTCCTTCAACTCCATGAGTTATGCATATCTGGCCTCCATGGGCTCAAATTTGGATAATTCTAGCTATTTAAGAAGCTCCAATGTTGGTAACTTGAGAGATATGGACAACCTAGCTTATTTTCTATATACAAGCTTGTAAGGAGAGCTTTCACTGAGCTTTTGGTGTGATTCTATCAACCCACAAGGCATATTTGAGCTTGGTGTGCCATGTCTATTGGTTTTCATCCAAGGTCCTTATGATAATCCTCGAAAATTCTTGTTCGTGAACTCAACTTGACCATTACCCTAGGGTTAATAGTTAGAGGAGGTGCTCGGATATATTACATTCTTAATAGCCCACTCGAAATCCTAGTGCCAAGGAATGCTAGAGCATTATCTAATATGAAAGTGGCTAGGACACCAAATTTGGTAACAATTCTAATGTAGTAAAAACCATAAATTCATCATTCTTTCAAGTTATTCAAGAGGAAAAATCAACAACTTTCTCAAATCCGCAATATGAGGTTTTTAAGAAGCCTAAAAAGGTTAAAATTGCACATTTTGATCAATTTTCCTTCACAAATGAAGTCATTAAACATCTTACCTTGTTTCAAAACCCTATTCAAGTCCATTTTCAACTGTACCAAGGATTCATACTCAAGAGAAATCATTCAACTTTTTCATACCCCAAAATTGTCTTTCTTGTTCTCACTAGTTTCTCACCTAAAACATACACTTTAGTGGTTTTGAGCCTCCTTCAACTCCATCAGATCTTCAACCTTGTTATACCACTTCAACAAGTGTTAGAATAATCATGAATTTGATTTCAAAAGGATCAATAGATCATTCTTTGCCTAACTTGCTCTAGGACTGCCCTATAAGTTTCTTAAGACCAAATTTGTTGCTCCACTAGTGTCCATAGGGTTCTAACTATATCAACAAAGTAATATCACATCCAATATTTTTATTTTTACTCCTAGACTTTCTTGAAAAAAACTCAAGACTTCACTCTCCTTCACAATCCTTGTAGGTCTCTTTTGCAAATTTTGCTCTCAAACCCTTAAGACAATGAAGCTTTCACCAACTATACTCCTAGAGTTCTAGAGCTACCTAGAAGGGCTAGAAAGATTCATTAATTCACTTGTACCAACCCCAAAATGCTCCTAAAATTTCATTCACCAACTCCTTCTATATCATTCTCCATTTCATTTTTGTATTATTGCTCCCAACCCTCAACTAGGTCTTCCTGAACACACTTTCATGCATATATTTTCTTGTTGATGTCTTCAAGGTCCAAACTATGGTTTTCTAGGTACCCATTAAGGGATTATAGGTGTTGTACAAGTTTTAAGATTCAATTCAAAATAATTCCTTCACAAAGCACATTCCATAACTAGGACTTCTCACACTATGCATACAGTCTTCTCATGACTGCAAAGAAATACTTTGATTCAACTAATGAAAGTTCCAATTATTTTTGAAATAGTTGAAGGATGTCCTAAAGATCATTTCTTCCAATTTTTAGAATGAAATTCTCTATTATGAGATTTCTAGGGCTCTTTTTCCTCGAAACCTAAGTGTGATCTCAGAAAGCCCGAGGGCTATATTTTGCTTAAATAACAATAAATCCTTCCTTTTAAAGCTTGATCTTTGGTATTTAAGTCTGTATCAACCTTCTTCAGTGTTTTGTGCTCTCATAGATGGAAATCAATACAAGCAGTTATCAATTTCACTCAAACAAGAATTGTACATGCACAAAGAGACATGGTATCTAACCCTTAATCTTCGAAATGAAAATTTGAGACTTATTCAAAAAGAGTAGTCTTATCTAATACTTACAATAAGCATCCTCACCACTCTCTAAAATTTGACATGCATCCCATATAATCCCTTGGCTATCAATGAATCTTGGTTCTCTCAAACACAAAGTGCACATTCATGTACAATCATGTAGTGCATTCAAGACACAAAAAGTATGTAATATTTCAACCTTAACCTTATTAACTAACTAAATACATACAAGAATTCTTACACAAGAAAAAAATCATGAGCTCAAGTGCTTCCAACTTAATTTCGAACATCAATTCCTTCTCAAAATAGAGTTTACAAGTCTCGAAAGTTATTCATACATGAGCTATTAAGGAAGGTCTGGGTTCTTCACACCGTATCTAGCTTCTCTAAAGGCTTAAAGCAATTCATTCAATACAAACAAGTAAATTCATCATGTAAATTAAACTTAGTAGCATTCATGAACAAGACAATATCTCAATATCACAAAATTGAGTTACTATATGCATAGACTATTGCTTATACATAAACGTATATCTCCTCCACTTCTCAGTTCACCATCTCAAGGAATCCTTCTTCCTCCTCCTCTAGAGTTCTTCTTGGAGGTCAAATAACTCTCTCGATTTGAATTCTTCCCACCTCTAATGCATTCCTTCTTAAAACCCTAACTAACTTTTAACTCCCATAAGCCCATACATAACATGAGAGCCTTTTTAGTATTTTACATCACTTTTTTAATCATTACATAACTCATACCTATTATAAAAGACTCATGATCCACCCTAAGACCTAATTCACCCTTTCCACACTTGACAAGCCCTTATTGGCATATTTACATGCTTTATAGTTTAAATGAAAAATTTGGAGGGAAATCAACATTTTTGAAATTTCACTCTTGTACACCTAAGACCCTCTCTTTCCAACCCAAGTTGGTCTCATGACTATGATATTTGGCATGGGTTGACGTCTCTTGATGATGCCCCTACATCAAATTCCCTCATAAAAATACAAAGATATACTAGACTCATTTGCCTCTATGAGTGCTACGCCTCACCCACTTGGTGAAATAGTCTCATTGTTGTGGGTATCCACTTGTGGCCTTGGCTTGAGTTCGGATTAATGACCCCAATAAAATCCAACCCCACTTTGTATGAATGGTTGACCAACCGAGATTGGGTGGAGTGGTAGTGTTGCTATCTTCTCCTTACCTATGAAGAATGCACATTTTTACACTTCTTGATCCATGTATAACAGTCACTAAACATTGTGGGCCAATAGTAACCAACCTTCATGATCTTGAGGGTTGTTACTCATGGAGCAAAATGACCTCTAGCTACTTTGTCATGTAACTCATGTAGCACTTTCTCAATCTGATTTGCCAAAATACACCTAAGGAGAACTCCATTCACATCCTTCTTGAATAGGATACCATCAATAAGAACATACGAGAATGGATTGGAGTCTAAAATATCTTCTCTTTTTTTTTCTTAACTCGAGGGCATACACCAATTTAAAGGAAATCTATCATGTCCTAGGTCTAACAAGGAGTGAGCATACCATCTTTATCTTGTTCCGATCATATTGTAATAGTAAGACAACTTCCTCTTCATTTCTTAGCATGTTGATTGGAAGCCAACTGTTCACATAAGCCTTTCCCACGAACCAATTTTGTTAATTTGATTTCTATGTCATATTCCATGACATGGGTAATCCAACCTACCCTTTTCTCATTCAAGTCCTTGTTTAGGAGAAAATCCTTTACTCCAACATGAGACACTAACAACTAAATTTTGTTGTTTGAAACCAAGTGTCTAAACTTCTTCAGTGCTCCTTATAATAGTGAGGACATGTTTCTCAATGAAAGAATACCTCACCTCACAATCCTCCAATATTTTTCTAAAGAAAGAAATGGACTGCTCGGACCATTCCTTTTTCGATTGCACCAAAATAACAGAGATTGTTTCCAGGACCACCAAAGGCATAGAGGATGAAGTCCTTAGAGAAATCTAGATTGATGAGAGTTGGAGCTTGAGATATTTATTGCTTGATAGCCTCAAAACTCTCCTTTCCTTCCATTTTCCACTTGAATGCCATATTCTTCTTCAAAATCATTATTAGTGGCTTAACAAGAGTGGCAAAATCAAGCACAAACCTTTAGATGAAATTTATTCTCCCCAAGAATCTTTGGAGAGCCTTCTTGTGACTTAGCAATGGTAGTGCATGATAACTTCAACTCTTTCGGATCAATTGTTAACCCTCCTTAGACATAATATGTCCCATGAGATTACCTTCATGAGCTAGGAATATACACTTCTTCGGATTGAGAGACACTCCAAATTGCTTGCATCTCCTAAACACTTTCCGTAGGTGAGAGAGGTGATCAACTGTGTTCTTAGAGAATACCATGATATCATCAAGATAAACAAGAACCATCTTGTTTATCAACCCCTTGAATTCCATATCCATAGCCCTCTAAAATGTTGCTCTAACATTTGATAACCCGAATGACATCTTCCTGTAAGAATATGTACCCCATTTTATGGTGAAGGTTGTTTTGAATTGGTCCTCCTCTTTCACCATAATTTGGTTATATCCTAAGTAGCCATCTAGGAGTGAAAACCTTTCTGATCCAGCTACCACTTGCAATATTTTCTCCATGGAAGGAAGTGGATAATGGTCCTTGAGAGAAGCTCTATTTAGGTCATGGAAATCCACACACAATCTAATTTCTTTGTTTCTTTTCCTAACTAGCACCAAATTAGCAACCCATGAAGAGTGCTTGATTAGAAAAATAATACTTGCCTCAATGAGCTTGTTCAATTCCTTTTTCATGAGAGGCTTAATGTGAGGGTTCACCGACCTTTTCTTTTTCCTGATGGGCTTATATTACGATCTAGTTCAATAGTACGTTGTGCCAATCTTGGATCAAATCCCTTGATTATTCAAAATTCCAAGCAAATATATCCGAGAACTCTTGACAAAGTTGAATGAAATCAGATTTCTCTTGATGAGTACTTACTTTGCAAATTTGAAGTTTTTGCCTTCTCCAATTGAAATTGATTCTAAATCTTCACCCTTGACCTGAATGTTAGCTTTCTTTTTACGAACTAGTCATTAGGATTGAATATTGACTCTAGAGTCACCAAACCTTTTGGGAGTTTGTTTGTTCTCAGTTGGACTATTTGATCACCATACTGCTGCTCCAACTTGTCTTGATTCCTTGCAAGATAACTCGCCTTCTTCCCCGAAGGAAATTGATGATCTTAGTCATTCTCAAACACCTACCAACTAGTGTTGTTGTCCAGAATAGATGGTCTCACAACCACTTTGATATGGGGTTGAGTTGGATCTTTCTTGATACTTTCAACCACATCAAATTTTGCCCCAATTTCCGTAAGTTTTTTCTGCAACCTCATTCATTTTCCTTGGTATGAAACTACTATTAAATTCCTCAAATCCTCAATGAGATCCCATACCTGATTCTTATAGCTCTTGAGAAGATCATTCTTTGTTACATTTTGTCCTCTGACCTGATTCACAATTAGCTCACAATCCCTTAATACTTGCAAGTTCTTGATACCTCTTTTTCTTTCCCAATGTAATATGTGATTAAAGCTTCATATTTAGATGTGTTATTAGAAAAACAGAATTGGAATCGGAAAGATGAGTAGTAATTGTTACCTTTGGGAGATATAAGCATTGTTCCTCCTCCCGCACCTTGTTTTCTTCTTGAACCGTCAAATAAAAATTGCCAAAATTCATTTTCATCTTTTCCATCTGGTTTGGTAATGCTAGGAAGAGGTGTGTTTTCTTCATGTAAGCAATAAATACCCAACTTAGCTTCTTCATTTCTTTGTAAGGATCATAGCCATGCCTTTTGTGAGACCACTCATCAAGTGTTAAATCTAGAATTCCTCCAACCTAGATGTTCATCTCTGGAGTGTTTGGGCGGTCTTCTTGATCAAAGGCTAAAGCAGAGATAGCATTGATTGGACTTGGTATGTAAGGCTCAATCTGATAATTTGTAATTGGCTCTCATCGATTGTAGCCTTAGCTCCATACCTTATTCTAAAAATCATGTGGGATGAATCAACTTGATAGGTACCCGCCAATTTTAGCCGTGAAATCCTTGACAAAGCACAAGGAAAAGAATGGTGGTAAGTCAAATATTAATATGTCTTGTTGGATTGAGATTTTGGGCATGTATGCAATGTAAGGTTCAATCCTTTGATCACTCGAAATAGTTGTTATTTTTGTACCATCCAATTTTACCATCCCTTTAGAGATAGTTTCATATTTTAAACCTAGCTGATCTACAATTTGTTTAGGCATCACTGAGCTACTTGTACCTGAGTCTATCATGTAGTTGTGTACAAGGTTCTTCCTAATGATCAATAATACATAGAATGGTGGAGGTTTCATATTTCCCTTTGGATGACCTCCTCCTTATTGACTTGTATTAATGAGCACCTTTTCTTGATCCCGGACATTTGATTTGGAATGGATAAGTTTTTCATGGTTGATTGCAATATATCCCTTTGTCTGGAATTGTCGATGTGACTCCCACATTGAAATGTTTACATTTTTTTCTTCATGTGATTAATGATGTTGAATAGAGATGGACTATCCTTCTTTTTCCCTTTGCTTAGCACTACTTTCTCTTGAAGATGATATGTTACAATAGGCACTCTAAGCTGATTTTGTGAGCTTGGAACTACATTTGAACTATTAACTCCTTGAGCTATGATAGAAGGTTGAGAAGCACTTGCATTTTATGACTTTCCTTCCTCTATATTTATCTTCTTAGATCTTGTTTTCACTGCTAAACCTTAGAAATAGACTGATTCATCCCACAGAAATCCTCGCTTTCTTAGTTTACAAGTGAAGTATCACTTGGAGGTGTTTTTGAGTGCTTTCTTGCTGCTAATTTTCTTCTTGGGTTTGTCTCTTGGGAAACACCAACAATTTTCACCATCAAGGCCTGATTTAGAGCATCATTGAAGTATGTTTCTTGATTATGGGGTTGATCATAAGGGAAACACCATTCATATTCTTATGCCAAGTTATTCTGGACTAGAACCAATGCTCTAGATGAAGAGGTAACATTAGGATTGTAAGGCTGAAATGGCCTAACAACGGGAGGTTTTCCTTGATTTTGATTAGTAGCTTGAGCAGAGGTCTATTAGGATGATATGGAGGCCTATTTGGTTGGGCTTGAGGCTGATAAGGTCTAAAATTTTGGGCATGTTGCCTCTTAATTATTACCAACTCATTGCCTAGATTCTGTAATTGCTTCATGACTTCTTGGAGCTCATTTGAGGTACTAGAAGAAGAGGTGGAAGCTTCATTAGAATCTGATTTTTAGGGCAGGAATAAGGGCTAACTCGGGTGTTTTCTAGAACTAGGATTCCCCATTTCTAGGATAAATAGGCATAGGTGGCCTAGGTGTAAGTTTTCGGCTTGAATTAGGAAATTCTCAGCTCTAATGGCTATGACATAAGCTCCTGGTAAGGTTATCCCTCCCATAGATTGTATCATGACAAATATATAAGAATTTAGAGCTTTAAGGAAATAGAGAAATGTACCTTCAATAGTTGGTCTTGCAAAGTGGGATCATGCCCCATATTCTTTATAATATGAAATTGAAGTTAGCCATATTCTCATTTGGTGCTCTTTTGATTGTAGTCAACTTCTCCAAAAGAGATAAATTATCTTCCCTTTCTCTAAAATGGTTACAAAGTCTTGAGCACAATTGATCCCAATTTTGAATTGATCCTGGTGATAAGCTTCAACCACTACAAGGATTTTCCTTTAAGGGAATAAACAAAAGTTTTGTTGTCACATCCATATCAACAATCTCATGTATGACACTAACATTTGCAATGTCCTGGATGTGATTAATTGGGTTTTGTGATTCTCCCCAATGAAGTAGGGAATGTTCTTCAATGCTACCATTGGAATAGGATTTTGTGCATTGAGATTGAGTGGACTACTACCTGTAAAATTGACAAATGGATTTGGTGGTTATTGAGTCATTCTAATTAGTCTAAGAACTCTAGTTGATTGAATAAATGGCCTACCAGTGGAGGTGTTGAAAGATCCTGTTTGGTGGAGATGGAGATCTTTGGGCTTGTATTCCTCTTCTTTCTATGTCCGGAGATAGCTACAAATACTTGAATATCCCTTATCCTCTAGTTTTTGACCATTTTTGGATTCTTCTCATGAATTTGGGAATATGGGTTGTTAAAACCAATGAATTATGATCTTGGGAGTTGCCAGATATGTTGATATAGAGCCTCCAAAGGCTAGAAATTCACCAAGGCACACATTGAATCTTGAAAAAAAATGGAAATATTAAATTCTTCTCTCATCAAGTGTGCTGCCAAAACTGTATCACCAAATTACAACACCCTCTGATTTTTCATGTATGTGTGCATGAATTACTAGTGTAATTGGGAAACATGGGATCATCTCTCAAGTTGTGGGACCTGCTACTTGAGATGGACCTCCAGAGAAGGTTGGTTCCTCTTCCTAATCTAATGCTAAAACTACTCCTAATGAAGGAAATGCAACTAACTACTCCTAATCTATGATTTCCAAGGGACCAGAGAGGGAGAGTACATGAAAATAAATAAATCCTACACTAATAGTGGTGATAACACCAAGATAAGGGTGTGAAATATTCTATTGAGGGAGAAGGATGAAGGGAAATATAGTTAGAAGAGGTCGTAATGATTTTGACACAGTCCCAAGATGTGCATTTACCATCGAATCTCCAAGAAACATAATAACACAGACCTACAAGTGAAAGCAAACATGCACAAAATAGAACAACAATAATGGAGAGGCATGAAATTACAAGAAAAATGAGAAAGGGTTAAAGAAGAAACCACAATACACAAATTTATTACTTCAAATAATGCACAATCCACTATATTTGTAAAATAGAGGCATAAATACACTTGTAAAGTCTATATGAAGGTCTAAAACCCAATGAAGTTGAGAGAACAATTTGAAAAAGTCTCCCCAAGCTCCCAGAATATCTCCCTTCTCAAAATGAGAAGTGTTACATTATATAGAAGAAGTGAAAGAGAGAGAGAGATTGAATCCCAAAATTTTTTTCTTTCACCCACCAACAAAGTGCATTAATTGGCTACAAAATATGATGGAGAACCTGTAAAACCCATGCCTTGATGCACTGTAGCTTTCTTTTGAAGAAAATGGTTGCCCATGCTTCATTTAATTCAATTTCAACCACATGGAAGTGATTGTTTAAATCTAGGACAGTTTTCTACATTTTCCACCTACCTAACTCCACCAAATATCTGATTTCTTGATTTCGAGTGTAGAGGATGGAATCATGATTCCAACGAGTATAATTTTGTCCAACTTGGCTTAGTAATGAGGAATTTATGGCCATTTTTGTGCAAGTTGTTCCTTGTCCATTTTCGCCTTACGGACTTGTGCAATAAATTTGGTTCTTGAAATAATCATTTTTAATTTTTCCCCAACTTCATAAAATTTATGTTTTAAGTGTTTCTAGGAAGGTCTTTTAAATTTCTATTGGGGTCCACAACATTTAATTTTACCAACTATGCATTTGGGGGAGGGTGTTGTGTTGACTTCACTTAGTTTTTTAGCCCACTGACTCGAGCCAACACGTCAACCGGCTCACCGAGTTGGTTATGTGTTTTGCATTACTCGAGCTCCCATGTTGGCTTCTACCACCAACTCCACCAATTCACCTAGACCAACCTTTGGCATGCCATCGAGCTCGTCTTGCATTACTTGGTTCCAGCTCGACCACCTCATACTCAATGTCGATGAGTAACTCTCCTATATTGTGGGGTTTTACCTCGGCGAGGGAGCAATGTTCCACGAGGAACATTGTTCCCCACACTTACTTTATGCCCACATCAAGCCCATACCACCTATCTTACCCAATTATTTCAAGGCCCTCCAACCCCGAAGTTCTTTGCGCCTACATCTCACCAACACTCCCATGACGTTACTTCATTTTGTGTTGCGGTCGATGCATGCTTGAGTCTCACCCAACTCGTTGGGCACGTAAAACCCTCACCTCCACATTCCATTATATTTCCCTTGTTATGTGGTGATCACAGACCTCTATGGAACTCACAACTTGAGTTCCTCTAAGTCACTTGGGCGTCGAATACCAAACGTCTACATCACTATGTTCTTGAACTCATTAATTTACCAAGCAACTCGGCGAGTTGCTTGCCTAACCCAACCTATGTCGACTCGCCACAGAGGCCCCTAACTCGTCAAGCCCTCCATTATCGCATCGATTCACTATTTCATCTCACGTTGATCTCACCGACGAGCCATCTACGCAGAGCCCGAGCCCATTCCACCTTCTCACTCACCGAGATAAAACAACTCACCCAACAGATTCGGCGAGTTGTTTGGGCTCCTTAGAAAATTTTTGATCCTTTCTCAAATTTTTCTAAATTTCTTCCAGATTTTTGGATTTTTCTGAGTCGAGTGGAATATGCAAGATACACTAAAATGCCTTAACATCAACTTCTCCATTTTTTCCAATTTTGGTTGAATGTGGGCCCCAAAGACCTATTTCCACACATGGGTGAGATCTTAAACCTTTTGAGACCTAGAAGAGGAAAAAATACCTCAAGTGATTCCAAAACCTCCCGAAACACTAAAAATGCTCCCAAAACCCGTATTTTTCCGAAATACCCCAAATTCATCCTTGATGGCATGCCAAATACTCAATTCCAAGTTCCCTAGTTTTCCATTTCACTAAAAGGGGGTGAAAATGGATAACAAATATGGTGTTCACCTAGGAGAGTATTTTGTGAGAATTCTACTTTATGTTGATGATCTTATCTTGATTTCCGTGTCTGCTTAAGGCCTTAAAAAAGCATTTATGTGTAGTTGAGTACTTTTGCAAAGAAGTGGGGATGCAAGTCAAAACCAATAAGACCAAGATTATGATCTTCTCCATGTTGGCATAAAAAAATTTAATACATTGTTGTCTGGTAAAAAAATTGTCTCTCTTTCTTCAAACATCTTTAGTATCGTAGAAAAAATTACTCGGTGTGTGAGGAAACTAGTTTGGTGTGAGCACTCTAAGATCCGCTTGGAATTTTGTGTGGTGCAAAGAAGCGCTTTACATGATTTGTTTGGCGTGGAGAAATGATGTTTGTTCTTCTTCTTTGGCAACGTACAAACAAGTCGTGGAACCACGACATATTCTTAGCATTGAAGACCTATGTTAAGTAATCAAACAACGCAGAAATGTGGAGTGTAGACCTAGGATTTCGTGCTTGAAGTAGATTTTGGCTCTTTTATGATGTTTGGATATTGCTTTATTTAGCACCATTGATGGCATGGAAATTAGAACTTGCTTGGAAGTCATTTGTGCTTCTATTTGTGCGCTGGAAGATTTGTGTTTTTCTTTGGCGCTAGAGACCATCCCTAGAACTATGAGCAATTAGAGACATCTTGTGTTTAGAGCACAGGAGAGTTTATCTTTTGGTGTGTGGAGACTAAAGCAATCTGGAGACTAAAGCGACCGGTTATGCGTTGCGAATAATTTTGTCTAGCATTTGATGCATATTAGAATTGGAGGATCCGTGAATAAGCATCTAGACCTATGTGGGTAAGCAAGTAAGACTTTTTTATCCCTATTTTTTTTGCCTGGAGTTATGTCTACCCCCAAAATATTTCTATCCAATGCCCAACTCTTGAAAGGGCCAAATTTTGTTGCATGGAAGACAAAGATGAGAACCATTCTCCTTTTTGAAGATCTTTGGGAGATCGTAACCAGCACACTTGCTCGTCCCACCGACGTAGATGAGAAAACAAAGTATGACAAGGCTGATGCAAAATCCTTGATGTTGATCACTTTGAGCATATCCGATGAGGTGCAAGCCACACATTCAAAATGTGACAACATCAAAAATGTCTAGGATACTTTTGCACGATCTACAAAGCAAAGAATTTGACAAAAATTCTACATCTCTAGTCAAAGCTTCATACCATGAGTATGCAAGAAGGTGGAAGAATTCTTGTGTCGTGTGGTGGAACTATGAGTTAATATTTCGTGCTCGAGAGAATAGGTCGAATATAAGTTGCTTGTCCCACTCAAACAACAAGCTCTTCCATTCTAGGTCAGAACATTCATCACCATGTTGACCATCACACAAAATGAGGTGAGATTTTCCAAACTGGTGAAATTTCTATAACAAGAAGAATCCATTTAGATAGTGTAAGAAGAGTTTGAGGACAAAGCATTGATCTCGAGGCAAAAGAAGAGTCAAAAGCCTCACAAGGGAAAACAAGAGAAGTAGACACAGAAGCAACCACAAAAGCCTCAATAGAAGTATAAGTATCAAAAGGTGAATCGATGGTGTCACATCTACACCACAAATACACACAATATTGTGAACTGTTGGTATAATGGTCACACACAATGCAATTCTAGAGAAGAGAGAACATTTGGCCAAGGTGATTCAAAGAAATCCAAGTGGTTTCCTCACGTAAAGAAGAAACGAGGAAATGTTGCAGTAACCCAACCAGATGAAGATGTTCTAGAATAAGCACATTATGGCGCACATGAAGATGATTTGGTTCTCATATCCCAAACATCACAACCATCAAAGAATGTTTGGTTGATAGATTCATTGTCAAAAAATAGATGACAGACGATAGAGAGTTGTTTGATTCATTGACTGATCGACCCACTAGAGATCGGGTCCGAATTATAGACAACAAGGAGTATGTAGCAGAAGGAATAGGCAATGTGACCATTCCTCTCGGGATGAGAAGATGTACTCTCATAAAGGTGCTCTATGTCCCTGGCTTGACCAAAAATCTCATGTCTATCTCTCAACTGTTGAATCAAAAGATCAAGGTGGAGTTCTGGTTCATAATGGCATCAAATCATGTCTGATATCTAAAGAAGGTACGATACTTGCTAGAGATTTTTTAAAGGATCGTTTATTTGCATTAGATGCAGTTTCATCCTCTACAATTGTGTTATCTACCTCCACGATGGAATCCACTACACTCTGGCATTATTAGTATGGACATATTTTTATCGGATCCCTCTATCAACTCGGTTCAAGTAGATGATGCGAGGCCTTCCTCCTCTCTCTCGTCATTACCTCTTTTTCTTGGATTTTTAACAGAAGACAACATCGGGATCCATTTGAGTCAAGTATATTCCATGCCAAGAATTGTCTTGAGGTCATGCATATTGATTTGTGCAAACCCTTTCTGCCTCATTTAAGGGGTTTTAGTACTTCTAGTTGTTCATTGATGATTATTCTGTAAGACTTGGGTGTTCTTTCTCCGAAAGAAGAGTGAAGCTTTTATACATTTCCAAACCTTCTACAAGAGAGTTGTTCAAAGAGATTGGGCATCCCCTTCTTTTCCTCCACTCAGATCGAGGGGGAATTCACGTCAAAGAAATTCTTGGCATTCTTGAAGGAGCATGACATCACACAACACCTAACTGCCCCATATACTCCCAACAGAATGGAATTGCATAACATCGCAATCGGATTGTCATGGAGATGGCTCATTGCATGCTTTCCACTCTAATGTTGATTAACATATTTTGGGTAGAAGCAATACAAACTGTTGTATATCTTCTTAATCGAGAACCTATAAAGATATTGAAGGAAAAGACATCTAAGAGGTATGGAGTAATCATAAACCTTTTATTTCTCATTTGAGAGTATTTGGTTAGAATTGCATATATGCATGTTTCAGATAAGAAGAGGAAGAAGCTTGATGAAAAAACACACCAGTGCATATTTTTGGGGTACAGTTCTACCTCAAAAGCATATTGTCTCATGGATCCTAAGATAAAGAAGATATATGAGAGTAGAGATGTTGTTTGTGACGAGTCATCATTTGACTCATTTCCATAGAAGGAATATTCAACACCAACCTCCTCTCATAGATTTATCACACATCTAGATGATGAGCATGAGGATTCTTTAGAGAAGAAAGATGAGTCAGTAAGGAGAATTGTTCGTTGATCTTGGGAATTTGGAAAATAATTCTTCACATCAACAACAGTGTCAACGTCTAAAGTGGGTCCAAAGCACCATGAGAGACTCCCACCTGAACTCTCTTCCAAACACTTCATCAGGAGTTCGAACGAGAAGACATGCAAGAAATGAGGTGAATCTTGCACTTATGAGTTCAATGGTTGATAACACCGAACTTGATTCAGTTCGTGAGGCACTTAGTCAACCAAAGTGGAAGAAGGCCATGGATGTAGAATATGAATCCTTGATACAAAATCAGACATGGGAACTTGTCGATCTACTTGTGTTAGGTTGTGGAGCCTGTTTTCATGTGAGAAAGTGTTGAAGAATGTACACTAAGAGTATTGTACACTTTCCACAAATTGTCTCACACCAGGTTGGGACTTAAAATGTGCATGATATACCGGGAAACGTGATTTTCTTATATGGGTGGGATTTTGACCCATAGTTTTATGGGACGGTTTTTACCCATGGTTTTGTAAAACTACTTAAGCAGTTGTCTACTTATATGGTTTTATGCATATGGTAGGATAATGTAACATTGCATATGTGTTTTGAATTCGGGTGTGAATTCTGTAGAGTTTGTTGAGCATAGCTCCAAATAGATCTAGGTATTGTATTAAGAGAGCAGTGGCTTGTAATAAAATTTGAGCAAGTGATTCTTGGTGGACGTAGCCCAAATTGGGTGAACCACGTTAAATATTGTCTCTGTGTTGTGTTATTTTATTCTGCACTTTTATTTGAGATCTGAAATATTTTCTGCATATTAGTTTCTACTGTTGTGATTCTGTGAGGGATTATTCCACATATTTTATCCCTTATTTCCTAACACTTTGTAGGTAAGAAGTCCATTGGCTACAAGTGGATTTTCAAAACAAAATATAGGGAAGATGGATCTATCAACAAGTACAAAGCACGACTAGTTGCAAAGGGTTATGCTCAACAAGAAGGAATTGACTATGATGAGACCTTTGCACCCACTGCGAAGATCAAAACCATCGAGTTGTCTATGCACTGACAACAAAAAATGGAAACTTCAACATGGACATGAAAATTGCTTTCTTGAATGGTGATCTCAAAGAAGAGGTATACATGACCCATCTAGAAGGATTTTTGATGAGAAGCATCCTCAGAAGGTATGTCATCTAATTAAGTCTCTTTATGGACTTAAACAGGCACCTAGGGCATGGTACATAAAAATAGATGATCACCTATTACAACATGGATTCACTCATAGCCCCTCTGATTCAAATTTGTATATAAAAAGATAGGAAAAGAGATTGTCATTTTGGTTTATATGTAGATGATCTTGTGATCATAGGGAGTTCTTGACAATCTCATCGAAGATGTGAAGAATGATTTTAAGAAATCCTTTGACATGATAGATTTGGGGCTACTTCACTATTGTCTTGGCTTGGAGATATGGAAAAGAAGAATCATATTTTTATCTCCCAGATGAAATACACCAAGACACTCCTAGAAAAGTATGGCATGTCATATTGTAAACATATGTCCACTCCTATGGAAAAGGTTTGCAACTTTCAAGATTTAGGATTCATCTCAAGTAGACGATACTCTCTGAGACAACTTGTTGGGAGTCTATTGGGTTTTTAAAATGATACTTTAACAAACCATAGTCAGGGGACAACAAGTCCCTCCTCTTTAATGGGAGAGGTTCCCTTATTGAAAGCAAGCAAAAAAATTATATACAAATGTACAACTTTTAAAGTGTGGATTCCTAATACTTTGAAACATTTTATGCCCAAAGATCATCAATACGAAAGAATGGAAGAATTAAGGAGATGAGAGAGGAAGAACATAACAATACCTTCAGGAAATATAGATGACAGAGTATAACCTTATACGTATTGAGCCAAGGAGATGCAGAGTAGAATCATTCACTTTCATAATAGATATAATTCCACAGACACAAAGTTCCAGAAATCATATAAACAAGAACACAAAGTTTCTTATCATAAAAGATGGATGATTCGTAAATTTTCAAACAAGGAAAGAAGGAATAATAGAGGAAGAAAGGGAAAAAAATTTATATTGATTACTTCGAATCTATTACATCTACAGAGTACCAAGATCCAACCCTAACAATGGCGTGGAGAAGCCATTAAATAGCTTCTAAGAACGGTTACATTCGGTTACAAAAATGATGAAACTGATTCAAGAAATTGACGTCTGAACCTCTCTAATGCCTCGGCCATTTCCATGCTTGGCAGAAAAACCAGACGCATTGAATCACAGTCGTTTATCCTGACTTTTACAAACTTTGAATTTGATCTATCCACGTGGGAGAGATTTAAATAGAAGTGGGCCTGAGGACACCTTTTGTATTTTGTGCCTTTTAGAGAAATGGCACTTCGGAACATTTTGGCCCACCCATCCGCTTTTGATATGGGCTTGACACGTGGCTTTACTTGAGTGGTGACGGAGTCACACTCACTTTTATAATTTTACCTCTTTTCAACGTGGGCTCAAAAACTCAAATTGCTCCACCGACCCGCCTCCTCGCTTTGAATTTCGATGCGGGCTCAACATTTGAATTTATCCCTTGGCATGGGCGGGGCCGCGGGTCACTTTATAACTTTACGCCCTTTTGGAAATAAAACCAAAATTCCCAAATCGCTCCGATGGCCCACCTTCCCGCTTTGACTTTTCAAAGCATCAAAACACAAAAAGGGCCCACCTTCCCGCTTCTTCTTGAAACATGGCCACGTGTCCCTTTGTAGGCATGTTCTGTATTTTTGTGTTTTTGACTAAGTCCCTCTATTTGGTGAAGGCTTTATGTCTAACATGAGACATGTGGAGGCTTCTCACTCATTTGGAGATTATGTTTAGACCTAACCCTCAGAGGTGCGCCGATTGGACACATAGAGAGATGGCGCACGTTTAGGACCTACTTATTTATTTCACCTTTGAAGTTACGTCGACATGACATGTGGAGGCTTCCGTAAACCCTTCTATACTTAGCCATTCAATGGTGGCTCTACCCCTTCTTTGACTCTAACCATGTGGCGAGCCCGCGCACACTTGGGGACCCGCTCTTGATTCTTCCTTTGAAGTTGTGCCGAAGAGACACGTGGAGACTTCTGCCGGTTCTTTTATACTTAGTCGATTAAATGGCATGATCTCTATCCCTTTTTCAGACCTGGGACACGTGGAGGGCTGGTGCAAGTTTGGGGAACCACCTTTGGCTTCGACCCTTGAAGTTGCGCCGATGAGGCACGTGGCGCCGTCCGCTGAACCTTCCATACTTAGCCGATTCGGGCTTGTTTTGTCTTCTTTTCGACCTGGGACATGTGGAAAGCCTATGCTCATTTGGGGACTGTTCCTTGGGCCCTACCCTTGGAGTTACACTGTTGAGATGCGTGGAGGCTTCCACTACCACTTGAAATAGCCAATCAAGATCCTTCAGGCCACGGGGCCAATTTGACACTTTTACAACAAATAACAAAAGTGACAAGTTTAAAAGATAAACCCACCACGCCGCATCTAATCAGAGATGTCCATGTACCCATGGATGTTGGGGCACAAATTGACAGGGAAGATACACCCGTCATTCACGATTGTGGAAAAATAAAAATAAAGGGAAAACCCCACCTTTATGCCCGAATTTCAAATTGTTCTCCATGGAATGAAAAACGTAAACAATACCAGGCTCAACGTGATCCACAACCAAAGAGAAGGATTGACAACGACATCCGAATGAAGGAAAATATTTTCAAGAAAAAGCACGGATTACTCCAAGGTACCGACTCAAAATTTTCAAAACTTGACTTCAAAAAGAGGGGAATTTTGAGGGCGACAACAACTAGCTCTTTCTAGGGATGACTTGACAAAGGAACGAGGCAAGATCAAGAACCATAGAAAAACTCTAGGAAAGTAGACCAGTGCCTTATCCATTAGGCAAATAGAGTCAAAGGCAAAACCAATACAAGAAGACAAAACACACGAAAGGAAACAAACCAAAAAGGAAAGATAGAACAAAACACAAAGGAACGACCAAAAACCAAAACATTGTACACAATATACAGAAGGACTGCCTAGTCACCTAGGACTTGAAAAACTTCAAATATTGCCCACTATAAGGAAGTGGGAGAGGAGATCCATCCATATAATCCAAATAGAAAGAATTTTCTCCAGCAAAGTGCCTGATTTTGAAAGGACCAAGCCAAAGAGAATCAAACTTAACATGGCTTCCTCGAGGTTCATGTCTTTTGTCCCATAGCAGAACAATGTCTCCCACATGAAAATCTCTAGGTTTAGCTTTCTTGTCAAACAAAGTTTTCACCTTCAGTTTATGAGCTAAGATTCTATCAAAAACTTGCATCTTGTCTTCATCTAGCTTCTGGAGATACATGATCCTCTTGTCTAAGGAGTGGTAAAACTTGAATCTTTAATAGCCTTCATTAAGTGTAAGGCTAGTAATTCCACTATTACTTGGCAACTAAGCTTCAACACCATACACCACTTGAAATGGAGACATCCCAATTGCTCTTTTGGGTGTAATTCTATCTACCCAGAGAGCATCATAAAGTTTCTTGTGCCAATTCCTTTGAGATTCATTGACAAGCTTCTAAACGATGGTTACTAGATTCTTATTTGTTGATTCTGCTTGTCCATTCCCTTGGGGGTAGTAGTCTGAAGAATGAGCAAGGGAAATTCCATAACCATAGAAAAAATCCATCATCTCGGAAGAAGAAAAATTCAAAGCATTATCAGTCACAATCTTGTTTGGTACCCCAAACCTTATCAAGATGTTCTCTTTAATGAAATTACACACCACCTCAAAAGTAGTGCTTTTGACTAGAATAACCTCTACCCACTTTGTGAAGTAGTCTGCATGTGAATGGCACGTGAGTATGTCCCAGCCTTTGGAAGGTGGCTTAAGTGTTCCAATGAAATCCAATCCCCACTTTGTTGAAAAGGATCATCAATCACTTAGGTCTCCCAACAAAATTCTAACATGCTTCACACTTACCTACCCATTTTGATGCATCTCTGAACAATGTAGGCCAATAGTACCCAACACGAAGGATTTTATGGCGGTGACAATAGAAGAGAAATTCCCTCCATAAGCCTGATCATGAAAAGTTGAGAACAACTTCTTTTGTTGCTCTTTGTCCACACACTTCAAGAATCTTCCATTTATGCCTCACTTGAACAAAGCATTCTCCCATAATACATATTGTGCATACCTTAGCTTAATAGCCCTCTTTTCCTTAGCACTCAAGTGGGATGGACACTCTCCATAAGTAATAAAATGTGCAATATCAACATACCATTCATCTGTTGAGCTGAGGAAGAGGATAACAAGAACATCAAGCTTGCTTCTTTGGACGATTACTGCATCAGCTCCTTCAGCAATAAGCTCACATAAGCCTTTACCCTATACTAGCTTAGTTGGCTTGATATCAAGGTCATATTCTTGGAATTTTTCTACCCAATTACCTCTCTTAGTTGCAAACTCTTGTTGTGTAAGAATAGCCTTGATGGTTGTATCAGGTACAAGCACAAAAGAGTGAGAATTAAGAATATAAAAACAAAAGCGCTTGACAACTTTGACCCTTTGTAAAAGCATGTTTCTCCATCATATTATATTTCAATTCACGAGCTTTCAGAACATAGCTCATGAAGGCAATTGGAAGTTCATTATCCTCAGAATTCTTCCGAGTTAGCATAGCAGGCAAGGTATTCTCTGTAGTATAGCAATAGATGATAAAATCCTTGCTGAAATCAAGACATTCTAAGATGGGGGTTTTAGCAATGGCTTTCTTGATACCTTCAAAGGCTTCTTTATCCTTGGAAGTCCAACCAATTTTTTTCTTTCCTATCATCATGTGAGCAATACTCGTAGTCGATTACGCAAAATCAAGAATGAATCTCATCAGGAAGTTTATCTTACCAAAGAAAGAGTGAACACCCTTTTTACTTGTGGGAAGAGGAATCTGTTGGATTGCTTGAACTCTTTCTGGATCTATCTTGATTCCTTCTTTGGAGACAATATGCCCCAGAAACTTGCCTTCAGTGACACAAAAGACAAACTTCTTTGGATTAAGAGAAACTCCATGTTCTCTGCATTTCTAGAGGACTTTGCTTCAAGATGTTGAAAGTGATCTGCCCTTGTTTTGGAGAAAATAGTCAAATCATCAAGGTACACAACAACACACTTTCCCTTTAGACTGCCAAAAGCCAAGTCCATTGCCCTCTGAAAGGTGGCACCAACATTGATAAGACCAAAAGGCATTATCTTGTAGGCAAAGGTGCCCCAAGGAGTAGTGAAAGTAGTTTTGTGTTGATGCAGGGGTCTTTGACTTCCACTTGATTGTATCCGAGAATCCATCAAGCATAGACAACATCTCATAGCTCTGTGACAACTTACAAAACTTGATCCATCATGGGAGAGGATAGTTGTCTTTCGAGAGGCTGATTCAAATTCCGAAATCCACACGGATGCGGATCTCAACATTCTTTTTCAATGTTCACCATCTTGGGTTCATCAAGACTCCCAATATTAATCTTTTCACATTCAGCAGATTGTCGAGCTCCTTGGGAAGCTTTAGACTTAATGTACCTATCATGCTTATCAAACAGATCTTCCAAACTCACCAGCCCTTTAGGGATCTTGTTACCTTTCAATTTGATGTAACCATCTTGATCCATCTCTTCCTTGATATCTCCTTCATTAGAGGATACACACTCTCTAGGAAAAGTCTCACTTCCTTCAAAATACAACTGGTCAAAATTATCCTTAAGCTCCAAGAATGAGAGAAAGTGTTGATCATCATTGAAAACCTGCCAATTGCTTGCATTATCTAGTACACTAGGCCTATGAATCATTTCAATGGTAAATTTCTCCTGAGAGAAATCTGGGTGAGGAATCAACAGAGAGCCTGAGACCGCTAGAGAATCAACTCTAGTGTTCCTTTCTCTTGGCACAACTTCAATGGAGAAAGCATCAAGAAACTCAATGGAATCCCAGACAAGATTTCTATAATGCTTCAATCTCCTATTCTTCACTTGAAAAAGATCTCTGACTTGTTTCACAATCAGCTTTACATCACCACGAGCACAAAGATTCTTCACTCCCATTTCTTTTGCCATGTTCAATCCAAGTATGAGTGCCTCATATTCAGCTATATTGTTAGTATTTAAAAAAAA